>JYDV01000051.1:0-122844 GCA_001447645.1 Trichinella pseudospiralis
TACACACACACACACACACACACACACACACACACACACACACACACACACACACACACACACACACACACACACACACACACACACACACACACACACACACACATATATATATATATATATATTTATTTATTTATTTATTTATAGTAACACTATTTTCAACAATTCTTCTTTCCTTCTAAAAATTTACATCCAGTTTAATAAATTTCAAAATGCATTTTATTCTGCGAATAGCTGTCGTTGAAATTAATTTTCCCTCCGTCGAATTTTCAACGTTTTACAATTTTTACGTTAATTTTAATTTTGAAAATAATTGTTTGAATTCAAAAGATTGAATATTATATAATTTAGGTCGAAAGTATCAAAATCGTGCTATTGACAAAGCAAAGAAAGCCAAGGTATTTTTAATTGAATTTAATATATTCGTTTCGTATAATTTTTTTTTGTATCCAGCTTCTTCAACCGAATGGTCAGAATCAAAAGGATGTTGATGATGATGGTCTTTCTTCTGGTATGTGTGTAGTATTATTTTCTTGCAATTATGATCTTTCTCATACCTATTCCAAAGCAGTTCATACCGCCAACAAGTTGCCGTGCATCTCACCTGTTATTGATGGTCTATATTCCATCGGACGTCTGTTGGGTGATGGAAGTTTTGCTGTAGTATATCATTGCGTGGAAAGGTGAAAAAATTTTTTTTAATAATTATTTTGCTTTCAATTAATTAATTAATCTTATTTAAGGAAAAGTGAAGAGAATTATGCTATAAAAATTATTGACAAGAAAAAGTGCAAAAACAAAGAAGATATTATAGAGAACGAGGTGCGCTTGTTGCGCAAAGTCAGCCATCCCAATATTGTTCGTCTGTACGATAGCATCAGCGCCGAGGATGCGCATTTTTTAATTTTAGAATTTGTGCCTGTATGCATTTAACTTTATTAGCTTGTATTAATTTTATTTTTAATTAAAAAAAATTTAATATCAGGGTGGAGATTTGTTCGACGCTTTGGTGTCGGCGACGACGTTCACTGAACCGTGCGCTTCTGTTCTGACGCGGAATTTATTATCCGCTTTGGAATATCTTCACGAGTTGTACATTGTTCATCGCGACGTCAAGCCTGAAAATTTGCTTGTAATAAGAATTAATTGATCAAATTTCATACAATTGTTCGTTCGATAAAGTTGCATCATTTTTCAGATCTACGACTACGGGAACGGATGGAAATATTTGAAATTGGCTGACTTTGGTTTGGCAACTGAAATCAGTGAACCACTGTTCGACATCTGTGGAACGCCGACATACGTAGCGCCTGAAATGTTATCCGAACTTGGGTATGCATGTCGTCAATTTCACACGCATGCGTGTATAATAATAATAATAATAATAATAATAATAATAATAATCATTCTGTTATGATTTTTCTTTTGATTTGTTGCTTTCTTCAGGTATGGTTTGAAAGTGGACGTCTGGGCAGCCGGTGTTATATTGTTCATCATGCTTTGCGGGTATCCTCCGTTTGTTAGGTAGGATGTGATTGTGGGAAATTCGTGCAACAAGCATTTTTCCATTCAACTTTTGTTATTTTCACAGCATCAGCGGCGCTCAGGAAGAATTATTCGAATCAATATTGTCCGGCAAGTACACGTTCAACAAGCAATACTGGTCGAAAATTTCCAACGCGGCTAAAGTTTGTGCAAAAAAATTAAAAACTTGAATAATTTTTCCACTCTTCCCTGATTGCTACGTGTTGTTGTAGGTTTTGATCAACGGCATGCTGCAGTTGAACGCTGACGATCGTTATTCTGCCTCAGAAGTGTTGCTTCATCCTTGGATACAGGTATTTTTTTTTCTTACAATTTTGTCTTTTTTTTCATTTTAATTATTTTTTAATATGTTTCAGTCTGGAGGAGAGGTGGATCAAGATTTTGAGCGCATGTCTGCCCTTGCTGTGGAATGCATCGAAGCGGAAGAAGCTGAACATGTAAGTGAAAATGCCAAAAAAAACAAACATATAGACAAAAGTTACCATGCACTGTGTAGATTAATATTATTGAAGAAGCTTTGATTCATTTTTCAAATTTATTAAGATTTGGAGAGGTGGTTTGCTGAGAAATGAAATTGTGACGAAAAAAAAACAAATTTCTTTATTCATCAATTATGAAATTATTTATCGTAAGCCAAGTGTTTTCAGCGTTTAGTTCTTCTGTATTATTAATTAATTAATTAGTTAATTAATTTGGTTCCTCCCTTTGATGAATACAGTGCTGCGCTTTTTGGAGGGGTAACGATTTTGATCAAGCAAAATTATTTTAATTTTTCCAACAATATCAGTGTAGATAGAACTAATTCTGCAGTTATTGAAAAGAAAGTTTGTTTGTTTGTTATATTTATTTGAAAAATTAAAAGGGAAAAAAATTATTTTTGTAATACATTAACGGTTTTTTTTTCATTTATGATGATGATTGTTCACTTTTTTGTTCAGGAGAAGGACAATGAAGAGATGAAGCGTTACTATTCTCGCCGACGAAGTATGGATGAATTGTCCTGCATAGCCCAGGATGTGGCGTCCAATTCTTTCTTCTCCTGATTTTTCACACAGTCCCAGAAGCGTGCGTGTGTTATTTTGTTTTTATATTCATTTATCCAACTGAACCTCATCACTGAACATCCCTACCTGCCTTCCTGTCTGTATAAGCATCAACGACGACAACATTTGACTTTTTGTCTGGTGGTTGTTGGTTCGGTCTTCCGTTTTCTTTTTTGTGATGCAAGAATCAGCATCGACCGTGGTGCGTGCGTTTTGTCAGTTGTGCTGCTGCGGTCAACCAGGAAGAAGATGCAGATGCAAATAATGAAGAAGCCTTCTTTTGTTTTGACAAATTTTTCTCATGCATCTGAAAAATAAAAGCACAAACAACGAAATTGTTGACAACAAACAGTTATCCACCGACGATGCTATTGTTATTGAAAGATGATTTTCCCATTGTTTACAACCGCCTACTGACTAAGATATGTCGTTTTTTTATTTGTACAAAATTTTGAAAAATGTTTCCTCTCTTATTTATTCTGTTCATATATATATTTTTTTTTTTAATGTTGTTCTATTCAGTTATTTATTTATTTATTTATTATTTATTGCTTTCCAAACTGTTGTCATCATCCATTGTTGAACGTTTATGTGATTTATCTTCAATTTCTTTTTCTCCATTTCTGCTGTTGCTTACTGTTGTTATTATTCCGCTACAAAACTGTGTGCCGCACCCGCCACTGGGAAGTGAAAAATTCCACATCCTTGTACACAGAATGCTTGCTGTTCTGTTATTGTTTCCATTCATTATTTTTTTTCTTTCATTATCATGCATTTTCTCAATTTGCATGTACAACTTATACAATTGAGCTCAATGCCGACGGCTTTCGTTTATACTTTTATTTTTTTGAATCGCTCACGTTGTTTGAAAACGGAGTAAATTTTCTTCCTTTTTTCCTCTCTCTCTCTTTCTTTATTAATTTTCCCTTCCTTCTTATTTTTGTTGTATTTATTTGAAATTTGATTCTTCTTTTGTTTATTTTATTTTATATTATTATTGACTGATGAAATGGAAATTAAATTTTATTATTTTACAATTTGTTGCACCATTCCACGCTCGGATGCGTTGGATGTGCATTGATCATTTGCAAATCCCTGCAAAGCAGGCTTTGTTGAGAAGTGGTTAAAGATTTTTCGACCATTGGTCAAAGATCTGCCCCTGGTCTTTGGTTGTCTTTTGATAATTTGTCAGCATTGGCGACATTGATGGTACGGTCCAATTCACTTGCACAATGCAGAGCCTGGTTGGCAGTGTTCAATGATAATTGTTCGAGCAAACGACAAAGCTTTATTTATATTCTTGTGCTGTTGCTAAATTCTGTTCAAAACAGCACTGCAATTTTCAGCTCTACTTGAAGAAAGAGGGATTGATCGAAATTTCCATCATCAAGCGATGACATCCACTCACTAACTGCTTCAGCACAGCTCGCGTGCAATTACCATCATTTTCAACTTTGCATTCAATAATTTAAAATCTTTTACTACACAACTTCAACTCTGATAAAACTTTTGATTAACTATTATTAAACATTAATGCACACCAAAAATGTTTCACTGCACACAGAGAATGTGAGGAATATTTAAATTTTAATGAAGTAAACCGAACTAAAGATGGCACAAATATATTCAGAACTCATCTTTTTTAGTAAACGTTTACAATTTTTTCCAACAGATTAATAAATTCAAAATGATCTGTTCTTATTTTTATAAAAATATAAAATTGACACATTTGAACTTAATTTTCATTTATTTTTGTCTGTACAATGATTTTTATTATGAACCTTTTTAAATAGATTTTAAGTGCAGTCCGGCGGTTTATTTTCTACTAAATGTAAATAAATTCTAGTTTTATTTATTTTCAATGTAACAAGAAACTTAACATGGAAATAAGATAAAAGCATTACAAATACAAACAAATGTAAAGTGTACCGTTGATCAAAAAGTCCGTCTGAATCAGACCCGTAGTGTCAGGAGCATTTAGGGGTATTGCGTCCCCTCCCCTATAAAAATCTTACGCCCTCCTGGAGACGCGCAACTTGCCTTCGTAGCGTCTGGAAGATAATATTGGAGCTTCGCTCTATCAGGTTCACATGAAACATTGATGCAACCTTTTTCCACATAAAATATTTAGGTAATTCAATCCTCAATGCAATGTGCGCAAGGAATAACTGCATAAGATTGATTGAGTGCAAAATAATGCATGACGGAACACATTTTGTTTGACCCCAATTTGAACCTGAGTTAGTAGAATCTTACTGTATACTTGTCTACTGTATATTTCCCTAATTATTGTCGAAGGATGCATCCATATTGTGAAGGTTGAAATTTCTCATGAACTTTTATACAAAAGGTGAATCGAATGTGGAAACGGATAGGTACTTTGGTAATGACTCACCTCAGCATCCCTCTTGAAGAAGACGCGGCGTTTTGTTTCCATTGTCGAAAGTCTTCAGATTGTGGTGAGAGAAAAGCTGAATTGTCATTTTGTACAAGCGGTTACTACAGTTGGAAATGCGCGCTTGATAAATCAAATGGTTTTACAAGGCATGAAATGTTAACAGCTCAAGCATGTGGGCAATGTATAAATGGGAAGAAAAAAGGATGCATGTGAAAGAAAATCGAGAAATTTCAAGTTTGGCCAATGAGAATCAACTGTTGAAAAACTTCTACGACGTTACAGTGATATTTGATATCGTAAAATTTCTGGCTTCCAATGAACATTCGGTTCGCGGTGACGATGAATCATATTCAGTTCCTTCAAGTGAAACGTGTCCTTTGTTTGGCTTGTTTCTGAGATGTTTGAATTTACATTGGTCAGAGATACTCGTTTACAAGAAGTGATCAAGTACAGTGGAACTCGGATTATCCGAAGCTTTCTGGCCAACTAGATAAAATGCATTGTTTATTATATTAAATTCAGCCTGCATTTTACTAATACTAATACAATAATATTCCGTTGTTGGCTGATTTTTATATGCGGTATGGCTACTACTAGAAGGAGAAAGCTTTGAATTTAGAGCAAAAACTAGAAGTGTGTAGACTGGTGGAAAGCGGCGAGTCGTCCAGAAGAATCGCTGAGAGTTTTGGTGAGTGTCTGTTCACAATTTCGGATATCTATCGCAGTCGACGACAGCTAATTGACTTAGTTATCATTAGTTATCATGGATATTATTGTCATTCGAGTAGCTGTCTTTCACGACAATTGATGAAAAAAGCGTGAAACAATGCGCTTGATTCAGCAGTTACATGTGCTTTAGAAGCGTGCACTGGGCCAACCAATTAGTGGTTTCATTTTGCAAGAAGAAGCATTAGTATTCAGTACTAAGCTTGGTATTGATGATTTTGTAGCCAATTCTGGATGGCTGAGAAATTTTAAAAGTTGGCATGGCATACTCGAGCTTAAAATCTACGGTGAAAAGTTATCTGCTGATAGTTAGAGTGACGCAAAATCTACTACGTTGAAGTACGTTGAATGATTTGATTAAGAAAGAAGAGGGTACGTTTTGTATGGAAGTGTCTACTTGAAACATCGTTTATATCGATGACAGAGAAGACTGCCGGTGGCTTTAAGTCATGTAAGAAAAGAGTGACTGCTTTGTTGCGCGAATGCTACAGGTAGCCGTCGTTTACAACTATTGTTAGTTGGAAAATCAAAACGTCCACAAGCTATGATTGGTGTGCAGAAGTTGCTGCTGGTTTATGATTACCTGACAAAACTTGACCTGAATGAAGTAAATCTGGTGCTTTTTCAATGTAGCGCTGAAAAATATAATCGACCGTGCAATTTAAGCGAGTAAAGGGCAAATAACGTCGCATAATAAACAGAATGTCTACTGTTCCGCGTCTAATTGAGAATAACAGCTATAAACGCTTCAATGACGTACATACATTTAAAAAAATGGAAAGCGTCTGATTATTTGATTATCCGGAGGGCCCGGAAAAATTGTGTCTTCGGATAATCGGAGTTCCACTGTATATTCTTGAAGTGGCAAGTTATGAGTTGCCTGAAGTACAAAACGAAGTTCTGGAAACCATGGCTACAACTGTCTGTGAAAATATTGCTGATAAATGCCGACGTTCTGACATTAGGTTCTACTGTATAAAAGTAGATGGCACCAAAAGTCACTCTGGATATGAAATGATCTCTATTGTTTTGAAGTTTGTTTATGAAGGAAAAGTTGAATGTTGCTTGACAGTGGAGAGTGAAAATATGCAGGCCTCAGGTCGGTGCGACGTTATACTGAATGGTTTACTGTTTATTGGACTGGATCCCCATTATATTATTTTACAGTGTTACGACGGTACGTTTGTGATGGCAGGTGTTCGTAGCGGAGTGCAAGCGTTAATGCAGCATTGTGTCAGAATTCGATTTGTTAGAAAACGTTATTTATTCAGTGGTTCAGTGCAGCTTATATATGTGAAGTCCGAAATCAAAACTGATAAAGTTTTTCTGCAGAGCAAGTATTTTGAAGAACAACCGTCGCTTTATGATATTGCATTTTACATTTCCAGTGCTTATAAAATAGCTGCAGTGGCTTTGACGAATGGTGTGTCTTTTGCAACATGCGAAGCAAGCTTCAGCACCTGCTCAAGAATCCTCATATCATTTCGGCTGTCTGTGAGCAAGAACAGGATGAGAGACTTGGTACTCCTGCCTTTCGAACCCAAAGTGCTGCTAAACATGCCGGATGAAGACCTTTTAAAAGGCTTTAAAGCAGTGAAAAATCACCGTTTGCAGTTATAATGAACATAATTTGCATATGTATATTGGTTTTTTTATTAAGTAAAATTTTAAAAAATTAAACACTGTGATGCGTCAGCGATACTTGAACGTAAGTTGCTAAGAAACCAAGTCGCAAATCAAAATTGTATATTCAGCAGTGATTGGCGACGAGTTTCGTTATGGTGAAATTTGTCACCCACTACAATTTTGTCCGGCCCCACCTGCGATGCTGCCCACGCTACGGGGCTAGTTTGAATTATGATATTATAATGAGCAAAACTTTATAAAAATTTATATCCTTCAAGTTATGAAAAATTTAAGACAAAAAATGTCAGCCTTTTGTTTACCTTTTAAGTTTTGATTTGTTATTTCTATTATTCAGTGATGTTCTTATTATAATTGTAAGATTAGGATTGTGATTTTTAGCTTGTTTCAGAACTATACTTTTATATTTCTGTAATAAATTGCAAAATTATTGATTGTACATATTTAAACTGATTTCTTATATGTATGTCTTCTTTCCCAATGTATTCTATATATTTTACGCTAATCACACTGACAAAACAGCTTTCTTTGACAGTTTTTAATAATAAATTTAAAAAGAAACATATTATAAAATGTACGCTTTCGTTGAATAAAAATGGAAGAGAAAATAAATAAATAAACAAATAAAAAAAACAATGACAAGTGTAAGCAGAAGAAGCAAAAGTTGTGCGATCAAAATTCCCACTCAATTTGGTCTTTCTCTTTGATGCGATTTTCGATCCGATTGATCGCCTCAGAACGATCTTCCTCAGTTACCCAAGACACATCCGGCTTGACCAGGTTCGTTTCCATACGATGCAATATTGTCCGCCTCAAATAGTTGCTAGTCGGCTGTTCAGCACCGCTTGCCGATGTCACCGGTTCACCGTACGACGATGAGCCTGTGGTCGAGGTGGACGAGGTCCTGCTTGAGGTATGGTTGTTCGAAGTTTCCAAGCCAGCGCTGCGCAGGCTGTTTGCGGCCAGGTCCAGACCGTTGGTCAAGCTGATCTGATTGAGCAGATCTGCACTGTTGAAGACGGCGCTGAACAGCGGTGGAACCGTCGGCGCGACCGGCTCTTCTCGACCAGCAACGTTGCAGACGGTGATACCGTTGCAAAGACGGTCCACTTGGTGGCCATTGTCCGCCATGGCGGTGTTCTGTTGCAAAGCGGCTTTTTGACGCATTCGACGATTTTGGAACCAATTCGCCACTGTACTGACATGCAGTCCCAGACGAACCGACAAATGCGAAGTCATCTGCACGCTTGGATACGGTTCGCGGTTGAAAGCTTCGATCAGTTGCTCTTTTTGCGCTTTGGTCAACGTTACCCGAGGACGTTTGACATCCAGCTGTGAATATGCCACATATTGACCAGAAATTGCCGAATCTCGCTGAATTGGATCGCAATTGGCCAATCGTTTGAAATCTGTAAAAAATTTAAATAAATTTAAACACATATACAAGGGGTGGGGGCATTTTTATTCACTTTTTCGAGCCTGATATTCGTTGATCTTTTTTATACGGTCTGCATCCTTCAGCCAAGCTTGCATTCGAAGCAACGCTTCTTTTCGCTTCGCACTCAACGCTTCCCAAGGTTTTGGTTTGGACAACAAGTCGCTGACAAATCCTTGCGAAAGATGCAACACTGCTTCGCCGAAAAGCTGCAAAAAGGAAGATTTAAACTTTAAATTTGAAATTTAAAAACAACAACAACACCAAAAATCTCATACTTTCTGTCCAATACTATGCGCGGCCAATACGGCCCGAGTTTCTTCGACAATTGCGACAGTATCCAACGGAACCGCATAGGAGTCGCATATTGCTGTTGTCGACAATGGAGAAGTGGGCGTCTCGTTGACCAGCACCACTTTCGAAGTCGGTTGACCAACGTTGTTCAAAGATCGTTCAGTGAACACGGCTGAACCTTCGAAACCAGGCGCTTGGATTTCAATCTGGGAACCACTGCTGCTACTGCGGCTGCCACCGCCACCGCCGCCTCCGTTGCTGCTACTTAAAGTCGACAAAAACTGTGATAATTTTACAAAACAAGATTGTTTGCTTGTTTTCAAAATCAGCTTTCAAACAGAAACGTACTTTTGGCTAGCTTTACGACTGGTGATAAGCTTCTTCAACAACTCGTTGTCTTCAAGAAAGGCATGCATACGAATGAACGGCTCTCGACCTTTCTGGGTAAGCATGTGCCAAGCTTTCGGTCGAGCGAGCAAATCACTCACCGAACCTTGAGAAAGACCGAGCACTTGTTCACCGAACACGCGTTGGCTTATCGAATACTGAAGCAAGTGCTCTTTGACACGTTGGACCAACTTTTCCGTGTTGATCCGTCCGAATCGTTCGAACTGTTCCTGGGTGATCGGTGGCAAAACAGCTTTGAAAGTTCTCGTGGGTGGCGATGCTGAAGCGCACCGATTACTACCAGCCGAGGATGTAGACGAGGACAAGCCGGTGAACGCTGGAACGAGCGTGGAGTTTGAGACGACGACGCTCAGGTCCGATGGTTGCAATGCGGGGACCGTTGGAGTCTGCTGATCAGAGGTGATCAGAATACCGCCGTCGTGATTGCGCAGCTTGGCCAATTCCCGTTCGTAAATTTCGTGTATTTTCGACTTCGGTATGTCGTCGTGCCTGTACCGACCCGGTCTGCAACGGAACGATGCCCCGGAGACGGACTGAACGGTCGACGCGCTTTGACACCGTCGGTCTCGGTTCACGCTCGACCCCTCACCGTTCGACGAGCTCACCGGCGATGCGGACATCGGCCTCACTGTGGACGAAGCGGCGCCACGGTCACTGACCACCAACGGCAACTGGACCTCTTCCCGGGCTTGTTTCGCCTTCTGCAAAATGTGCACAATGCGCGCCTCAGTGGCACTGTCCATCTGGCTGCGATTGGCGTAACGATCCCTGGCCGAACAGGAGGTCCGTTTCGGTGAAATGTTACGCAACGCGAGCACCGCCTGTTGGTCACTGAGCCAGGCTTTCAACCGCCGGAAGCTGTTCTTGCTCCTTTCGGTCAAGCTGGACCACTTTTTCGGCTTGCTCAACAATTCGCTCACCGCACCCTGCGACTGGTTCAGCACGTACTTGGCAATCAGACGCTGACCAATGTTGTGCTCAGTTAGCACGCGACGACACTGACGTGCAATTTCCGCCGTGTCCAGCGGCTCATCTCCCGAAACTTTCGACTGCTGGTCAACATGCCAGGCTAGCACTGACTGCAAATAGCGCACGTTGGCCCAGTCGGCCGAAGACATGCCTACCGCTTCCAATTCCACTCCTGCTCCACTCAGACCCGCCTCTGAACCGTTGTTCAGCTGGACCCCAGGCGCAGAACGCTTCTTCGACTCGTCAACGGCTTCGACGCCGAGGTCTATCACTGGCTCAGCATTGAGCGACGATGCAGACAATGTTGATGATTCTGGAGCCGGGCAAGCAGTTGGAACCGCTGGCAACGACGGCACCGATATCACAGGCGACGATACTTGATCACTCGTGGTCATCGCTTTCTGTGCAGCATCCAATTCCAATTCCAAACCGACGGTACAACTCCATTCGCGATAGCTGTTCACCAATTCTGAGCCAACAACGCTGGCCATCATGTCGACGTACTGTTGCACTTGGGAAACGTGTTCGTCGCTGTCGCTTGATTCAGCTTAAGCAAACAACAAATTGCTTTATGCAAAAACAACGTTCCTTTAAAATTGACAACAACAAACAACCAACAATAATACCATTCAACTGTAGAGAATTGTTTTTTCCTTCATTTTCACATGACTCTGAGAAGTGGAACATTTTTGTTCCATGTTCAGATTCTGCACAGTTTTCTTCATTATCACTGAAATAACAAGTCAATAAAATGGATTGTTGATGATTTCATAAATAAATAAATCATTATTCATTCTCACGTTTTAATGTTGTTCATTGGAGAAGTGCAGTTTTCCACTACACTGCCAAAGTCAGCCGCTGCGTTGCCGCCATTGTTCAACTGCTGAAAATAATGCATTCTTATTTGAATGAATAAATTTTTTTATTTCATTTCATTTAAATTAAAGTAATTCTTTCAAAAATGATATTTTAAAACTTACACTGGGCGATGTCATGATAGTGTCAGAATCGACGTATGCGCTCGAATGATTAGCAGCAATAGGTTTCGCCTTGGACAACTCGCTCAACGTCAAGCGCATCGCTTCAGCCCGTTCTCGGGCATCTTTCAAACTTTGGCAAAGGAACAAATTAAATTTTTGCAATTGCCTTTCTCGATTTTCGTACATAATTCTCCCAGCTTCTTCTTGATGAGATAACTTTGCCTAAATTGTACTTCCAAACATTAGAACAAAAAATGTTTCCCTTTATTCTTTTTATAATTAAAATCTTTAACAAAAAAAAATAATCTCTTATAAACAAACCTCAAATTCAGCAGTGAGTTTGCATTCCAAATTCTTCAGCATCTCTCGCAAATGTAATATAATCGCATCTAAAGCATGCAACAGCGGCTACTTGCATCATTTTCAAGTTTCAAATGCGTCAATTACTTGGATATTATGCAAAATATTTTTTTTTAAAAGATACAAATTTTTATTATCAATTTAAATTTAAAATTATTGTAGTTTATTCTTTTTTAAAAATGTATAAACAAGCAGTGTTCAAATACCCTTTTCAGCTAAGTGATACATTTGAGAACGAAGCGCTTCCAATTCACTTCTGAGATATCTGTTCTCAGATTCCAAATCTTGCATACGTTTTGCTAATTTCTTACTGATTGATGCCATCTTCAACGCTGGTGCAGGGTCTGCAATAAATGCAAACGATAACAAACCGTTATACACAGTAGTAATGCACAATAAATATGCAAAAATATCAAAAAAGAAAAGTTTTAAATTACTCGGCCACTCAATAACTTGCTTGTAGAGTTTCAAAAAAGCTGCTTCAGCTGCTTTGCTACGTTTGCTCAGCCAGTCTACTTCGGCTTGAAAGCTCTTCAGCAAATGAGTAGCCCTTTTTCGTATATCCTGAAATAATTTTCAAAATTTCCTACTGTCAGTGAAAAGTGAGGAATCTTCAAAAAAAAAATAACTCAACTAAACATTTATTCTATTTAATAATAGAAAAAGTTAAAATATATACAACTATATAAATTTTGAGTATTCAAAAAATAATAAAAAAAACTTTTTTCATACTTCTGGAGTGTTTTTCTTGTATTCCCGACTGTTTTCGATTAATTTTTGTCGAGAACACTCACTCTCATCTTGACGATTGGCAAGTTCAGCAGCTGTTTCATCTAGCTCTTTCTAAATAAAACAACAACATAAAAATAAAATGATAAGCTACAACTTCAACTGCAGTTGCGTTTCAAGCACTTTATTAGTAATTAATAATTTATGAAGTGATGTTGTTTAACGTCATCATTAACAGCACCGACAGCACATTTCAGTGTAACTGCTGTACTACAGAATATAAAATCATATCAGAGGTAAAGATAAAATTTGAAATATGACTTTTTGAAAAAATGATTTCAGTACATCATGCCAGACTGTATGTATTCATATCATGCAGAAAAGTATTCTTCACAAAACCTTTATCATCAATTACTGCATCACTGTATTCAGTCAAATGACAACGCTGATCAACAGAAATGGGAGTAATTTTTAGGTTCATTTTCCCATTTGAACATCTCTCCTACAAGAGTGTATGCAAGGGAAACTGTCAGTGTAATTTGAATTATTCTTTCTATGTGAAATTATACTACCAAAACCAAAGATCAATATAATTAATATCGATTCCGGACAGCACCACAACAAGACTATATTGGTTGTCATCCCATTAACTAAATATTCACCAATGAACAAGTAAGTTTGAACATCTAAGATAATCACCAAAATGATGACAGCTTTTGGTTAATCGATAGAAAAAAATAAATGCCTGGGTAGGTTTCACAGGTAAGCATTCAATGTGCCATTTCTCCCATCATTAACTCATTCATAATTGATTGCATCAACAATTTTGCGCTCTAAGCATATGTATATATATATATATATATATTAAATTAAATATATTAAAAAAATAATTTTGTCATTGATCTCAAAAACTTTTCTTTATTATATCTTAAGTGTTTCTCATTTAGAGGAGTAAATAAAACTTTCGTGTCTAATGAAATCAATCGTCCAGTATGCACAAACGAACACAGTCGGCTGTTAGTTATTGATTTCATTTTTTTGTCTTTCCCGCTCCAAAATTTACAACGAAAAGGATTACTGTGGCAAATAAATTCAAGTCCAATTTATTGATGAGCTGATGCCAGTAAAACTGGAGCTCTCATTTTGGTTGTTCATCTTTGCCAAAAAATCAAATGTATGAAAAGTTCACTAACAAAAACAACAGCATTACTTTTTTGAAAATAACATCCTACTGACCAAATAGTCAATTAAATATGCAAATTCATTTGCTGTAACCGAATTTAAACATTTAAATATAAAGTAATGCTGTTGTTTTAGCAAATCTAATAGTATCTAATAGCACCTCCTTCAATTAGGTGCAAACATTGTTGGAACTGTTAAATTAATACTTGGTAAATTTAATTGGAAAAGTATATAAATTGTCTCACTTTTTACTTATATTTTTGGAAAATTTCCAGCTAATTAAATTATGATAAAAAAAGCAATACCATTATCCAATAGCAGCATACTGTGAACGAACAGAGACTTTATCATCAACTGCACAACACTAATGGCGATACAATTGATTGTCTTACAAAGATGTGAAGCAATAATTGAAAAGTCATTGTTCGTTGACATCGGACGAACAAAACGTTCGTTCAAATCAAGTCGATCAATCAAACCACGCCCCTGCGTTAAAGATACAATCCATCACAAGAAATAACATTATTTTTATTATAAAACAATGTGTCATTTAGAAGAACATTTTAAAAATCATTTCCTCAAATTTCATTGCAACACTAAATAACAAAGACAAACGAAAATAATAAAAAAGAAATAACGAGAATAAATACAATTCAAATAAGTTTACAATAAGATTAATTTCAAAACAATAAATATGAAAGCTAAAACTGCTAGCACAAGCTGTGGGTGTCATAAAAAAGTTTGAATTTGCATAATCAATTTCAAGCAGTGTTGTGATTTGAATTCTTGAAAATGACATTCTCCTTGAACTTTAAACAAAAGGCAAATAAATCTATCTAGCAAAGAAATTTTTTTCCTAAAATTGAATCATTTCTACTATCTTTAAAACAAAGTCAATACAATCATTCACCTAATCAGATTTTACTGTAAGCTGTAAAAGATTTAATAAAAACAAAAGCAAAACAATAAAATGAATTAATAAAAAAGCAAGAATACTAAAATATATACATATTGCAAGCAGTAACTGGTGAAAAAAAGTGAACAAAAAAGAAATTAAACAATGCAAGTTGCATTAAAAATAATAAATTTATATTCATGCACCAATAAAAGCTTGACACTTTTGAACGAGTAAAATTAAAGGCATTATTTATTTAGAGATAGATAGGCTAAAATAAAAATATTAACGCGTTTTTAACTTTTAAAACTATTAAACTATTATTAAAATCTATTTTAGTTCCAGCAGTGCATTGAACAATTAAAAAAAAAGAACAAAATACATCAGAGTTTAATAAATTCATAGTTTCCATCATTACCTGCGACAGTGTCCTTATCTCTGCCCAAAATGAATAATATCACAAAAATCATAAATAAAATAAATAAATAAAGTAAATAAAAATGCAAAATATGAATAGATCAAAACATTGAATTGAATATGTGCTCAGTGAGCGTTATTATTCGCAAGCGCTGATGTAAAGCTAAAATGACGGATTCAACAGAAAAAAAAGGATTACATCTAAAGCAAATAAATACTTAATCCCAAAACTAAACATTTAATCTGCAGAATTAGAATTCTGTAATGAATTTAGCTTAAAAAATGTTTTCATATGAAAAAGAACAAATATAAAATTAAAATTTCATCAAAGTTTTTCTAATTAAAAAACACACACACAACTGTTCATCATAAATATTGCATTTCGAGGTGTTTGCTTTTTTCACGCAAATCAGGATGAATCAAAAGCGCTCAAAATGGATTGTTGTGCAGACAAAGAAAATGATAGCATTATCCAAAATCATGCATCCGTAATGTTGATATGAAGAATAAAAAATTTAATATAAAAAGATTCTGTGTAAATTTTATTTAAATGAAAGAAATTATTTTAAAAACAATAAAAGAATAATAGTCAAAAAATTGAAAAGAATTATTTAATTAATGCAATTAAGAAGGTAAATAAAAATTGATGCCAAATATAAGTGTTTTTATATATTTCATTTTAGATGAGTTTAAATAAATTTCATCATCATCACATGAATAAAATTGAAAGTAAGGCATGCATTGTTGTAAAATTTGATACAAGCTGCTCAATACAATTCAATGCAATAATACAGCATAGGAAAGAGAATGTTTAATTGAATACTGATCAAATAACGTTTAAAATAGTACGTCCCACACCCGCATTTTACATATTCACTACATCTGAATTTTGAACAATCAAAGTTGAAAAAATCAAATCAAACCGTATATTAAATACAATCACTGTATGCAATGAAAAACAAGCGAATGATATGGTTCCAAAATTGTGTCCAATATCCGTTCAAATTGTAAAAGAATTGCAAAATCTTTTTCTTCATCAAATATGCATCACAATTGCAACAGTTTAATGAAGCTGAAGAAACTGTTTGTTGAACAAAAATCAATCAATACATATTGCCTGCCCACTGTGCTTTCTGTGTTCACAGTAGTGAAAATCGATTGAACCTTTTCATGTCGATATCATGGACACTTGTTAAATCTTTGACAAATTTTCAATAAACAGACATCAAAATCGATTAAGCAAAACTTTCTCTTCTTTCTGCTCAACAACAAAAAGCAGCAGCATTCTTCTTCATGTTCACACACACACACACACACACACACACACACACACAGAAATTTGTCGATTAGAAAACATCTGCTAATTTCTGCATTATAATCTTCTTGAAACAATGCTTTCAAAATACTTCATGTTGTCCTAGTTGTGCTTTTCTCGCTTGGATAAAATATCGCGAAGAAATAATCGTATTCAATTCAAAAAAAAAGTTATATTCTTCCAAAGCTCATCTAATTGAATATAAAAAAATATATATCCACCTTTCGGTCAATTGTTGCAGCAGCAGCAATTCATCGTTCATTTTATTATTCTCCCTCTTTTTCCAAAATTGATATCAAAATCAATTGACATCGTCGATCAGCTTGCAACCGACGAAGATGATTATTATTGGTGTTCATCTGGCTGAATTATTCAATTAACAATGCAAAAAGTTATTCAAGGCTCAAAATTATCGATCATGAACATCGAAACACACGCACACACAAAACAAGCCATACAGTTTGATCGGAAACGACGTAATTAGACCATCCCCTGGACACCTGGGGCAAACAATCTTCTTCGCATTTCTTAGATGGTCATCAAACGTGTCTCATAATTTCGTTTTACAAATTAAACGTATATTTTTCAATGCAAAATAATTGAAATTTGCTTGTACTCTTCACTTCTTCCCTATACTTCTCCTCCCCCTCTGCCTCCCTGGCTGCCTGCCTCCCTGCCTCCCTGCCTCCCTGCCTCCCTGCCTCCCTCCCCCTCTCCCTCCCTCCCCATCTCCCGTCGTATACCCACCTTTTACTTCTCTTTCCTGCAATTTTACATATCAAACAATAAATACAAAGTAAACTTTAACATGAAAAAAAACTTCAACAAAAATTTCAAATTAATGAAACATTCAAAATAATGCATAATATATATACAATGAAATCTATTTAATAGATAAGAAGAATAAATTTTTAAATTCCTTATTATCAATTATGCATCGAATAAACTGTTGCTTATTTATATTGTATTATATTTTCTGCGTTCAAAAATTGATCAGTGCAAAAAAGCTTATTGTAAAGTGATATTTCACAACGTTGAAAAGCATACAAACGATGATGGAACTGAGAAAATATTATCATCATAAATACAATCAGCTCAGTTTCGACTGCGAAAAGCATTTCCAATTTGCTCTCAGTAAACTGTGAGAAAAGAAAATAACAAAAAATCAAATTCACAGCTGAAATTATCCAGATGCACGCTTTCATTGATGATTTTGGAAATTTTATACACACTGGCTTTATTGCTAATATTATTTTCTGTACAGTTGGAATCTCGTTTCTATTGCTTGTCGCTTGCGGCAGCAGTCACGTGTTCATGAACACGATTGCGCGTCATTTTTCTTCAACAAAACCATTCATTGTTCAACATTCTCCCTGCCCTGCTGAAACTGAACAACATTTGAGATTTTTTATTGATCAAAAAATATGCTAAGCATCTGGATGAAAATTTTTTAAAAATAATAAGGAAAACAAATTGAACAAACACCACGTGCAAAAGTGAATATCTGTTTCCTGATCAATCTGAACAACAAGCTGCATGTCATATTTTTCGTCGATCATTGATCACTCATTATAAAATTAAACTCCTTTTTTACAATATTAATTTTGATTGGACAACTTGACTTCAAAATAAATATCTACCATGAAACGTGACCAATCTTTGTTTTTTCCATTGCGTAAAAATGTAAATCAACTTTATTAACTGACAACTGTAATTCAAATGAAGGTCTATAATTTTTTTAGCTTGCAAATATATCAATTTATTTAAAAAAATAATTTTTTTTACAAAACTTTTTCACGGATATGCAGGCATCTCAGTTTGGTTAAATAAATTTCCAATTTCTGCAAAACAGTTCTGCTTAATGGGATTTCTTACAAAACAGTGAAACATCCACTTCAAAATTTATCATCACAATTAAATTAATACAACATACAAAAATATTGAACAAATTGATATTTTGTCAGTAAAAAACTTGTAGAGGAAAAAAATGCCAATAAATAAATAAATAATGAATAAACAATATATTCAAATTAAATTAAAACATATTATGAATTTTCTTATCACTAAGCACCTTCTTGCATTGAAGTGATCATTGATGAATTTAAAAAAAGATTGATGAATGAATGAATGAATGAATTACAAGTAATTAAATTATTGAATCATTGAAACAAAGAAAAAAGGATGAAAGCAAGCAATTGTTGGTTGGTCAATATCCTTGATCCTTGTTCAAAGAAATTGTTATAATTTGCCAACGTTTAAACGTTGCAAAGTTTCAAGCTCTTTCAACTTCGTGCTTTGGATATGATTCTTGACGAAATTGCACAAATCATTCGCTGAAGCAACGTGATGTTGACATTATTCCAATATCAGCTCAGCTTAATGCAGAGCTCAAGAAAACAAACTCGAAAGCCGGCTTAACATGACCATCGTAAAGCATGGCACATATTTCACACGACACAAACCGCAGAGGCCGTAAAGCAAACAAACATCATGCCAAAGCTTGCCCAAGAGCAGGCAAGCAACACGTAAGATAGCGCATAACAAGCTAGTCAGTCAATCGGCAAAGCTTGACACAATCGAACAGTTCCAATTTCACTCAATCTATGTTGAAAATCTTATTCCATCTATTCCATAATGTGTGAATACAAAATATAGGCATGAAAAATTGAAATAAATTTGCTGAATCATTCATACTGTAAATAATCACAGTGAAAAGAAAAAACAAAAACAAATAAACTGACGTTACAGTAACAGAATTTGTAGAATGGAATATGCTTTGGTACAATTGAATAGAAACATTTATATACCTTATAAATTGTTTCAACATTTCTCTGCTTTCCAATGAATTGTTAAAAATATATAAACAATAACCATTTGAATTTACAAGATATTATCGTAAAAACTAAAAAAATATGTTAATTAATCAAATCTAGATCTACTTCTTATCATCCAGCATTGAAACTGCTATAACAAATGTATGAATCTACCTGTGATATATTTATTTAATGAAACACATACTGTTAAATTACACATCTCTTTTTATTGTTAAAAACTGAAACATTTCATTACTGCTGCTACGTTCAATTTCCTGTAAAGTTGCAAAAAAATTAAATTATACCTGTATAATAATGAACATTGATTGCACTGTTGCGCATAAAAGGAAAACAAACGGCAAATAAAATTTCTTAAACATAAAGTACAAATAACAGCAGAAAATTACTAACATTATATTATGTTATTACAAGTAAATAGATTACTCTTAATAAATTAGTTCACTCGAATAATCAATATTTTAATTTGAAAAAAAGTATTTGTATTCACCATTTTGTATTTTGTTTACAATACTAAGTATGCAGGAAAAGAGAATTTCCATTTTCCAGTACAAGCTTACGAATATTTGCAACTTTTAGCAACAATAGCAAAAGTTGAAAATATATTGCGCAAGAAAGTTTTGTTTCTTTCTTGTTTCAATTAAACATAAATGATTCTTATTAAAATAAGCAGATAACAGTAAGAAAATAAAAACCAACAAATCAATCATCTAATTTGTAACTTTTGTCTTCTGATTCCAGCTGAAACACTAGCTAACATTCATTTCACCATTGTTGAACAGTATTTTTTTAAGTGCAAGCACTATGCGTATGTTAATTCATCGCTTAACGTTGAATACATTAATAAAAGTGTAACTGGAAAAAGTATCATCATAAATAAACAATATACGGACATCAAAAAAGATATTTTTCCAAAAGTTTGACGAATGAAGGTAATATACAGAATACATTGTTTCAATAAAATAAACTAAAAACATGAATGAATAATTGTTCATGTATGACTTAAGAATATTTCATTTCAATATTAATCATTTATGAAACTATATTACAAATCACCCTTAGTTGGCAGTGCGACAAACAGACCTCTGATGTATTTCAGTTTTGAAATACAGTAGCTCACTTTTTGCATTGCAATAGAGATTTTTAAAACACCAATACACACAGGTTTGTTTGGAAATTAAATTTAATACATAGTAATTTTACACGATTGCGAGTAAGCAAGTTTGATTGTAAAACTGCATAATTTTTACTGTACGTGGTCTAATTGTTATAATGAGGTGCAATTGCAATATATTGCAAGCGTGGATTTCAGGTGTCGGCATCAGTCCATTTGCCTCTTCCTGCACTAGAGCGTAGCAAGGATTGCAAAGCTCAAGTTCGTAAATAAATACCGGTGTCTCGCTTTAGTATAATTAAAAATCTGAGATATTTATAGTTCCGTTCGAATGCGCTGATCAATCTTTGAAATTATCACGCGTCGATCAATCAGCCAAGCTAATTGAGTTCGGATTTCCGAACTGAGGAGACTGAGGAAAGTGCTCAGCGCAACATTGAGTTTAACAAAAACAGTTGCAGGTAAATGGAAAATTCGAAAACAACAACCAGATAAAGATACTAAAATTAATAAATAGTATGAAAAATGTATATTTATTTATGTTTTTTTCCTATCTACCTCTCAAACAATGAAAAAATATTTTCATAAAACAAGCCAATCAAATCAATACATGAAAATACAGTACACGTACTGTAGAAAAAGAAAATGATAAAAAGTGAAAAGATCCGTGAGAGAATTAAAAGAAGTTGGTGTAAATGAATAAGAAAAAAAAGAAAAGAACAACACATACCTGCAATGCGGGCAAATCGAACGTTTTCCAAAATTCACAAATCGCTTCCACGTCAATAGTGTTGTAAGCGTACTGTTCAGCTTGCATGACGTGCTGCTGTTCGCTGTTCTGATCAACATTGTCAAGTTTACTTGATTCTTAAAATTATAATTTAAAATAAAAAATTAAACCATTACTTGGTGATTCTGTTGCTGTCGCCTTTGCCTGTCGCTGTTCTATTTTGTTTGTCTTTCTTTGATTGCTTCTTCTGTATATACTGCTCGTTGTTGTTTTGTGCTTTAACTTTGAAATCAACAACAAATTCAAATTTTTTTACAATAAATTCACCACCAAAATTTATATTCTGATATGAAAAGATGCAAATGCAAAAGATGATGATGATGAAGATGATGGCCAAGTGCGGATTGTCAGTGTTGTAGTATACAATGATAGTGCAATGTCGGCGTTGCTCCACTGACCAAGTCGGTGTCAAAGCTGTGCGGCTTTGCAACCGCTGTGGTCGATCGATCGCCAATACATGAACGCCGGTCGGACGGACGATTTTCTCGATTGCCTGATGGGTGATCGTCAAATTAGCCGGCGCCGATCGATAGCCACTCTCTGACCACGGCCAGTTAAGCGCCACCGCAACAAGCTCGTCTTCTGCACGGTATACAGGCTGCTGACAAGCACCTCTGCTGACCGGCCAACTTTACCATTCATTCACTCGGCTATAACACCGGCCTCACTGACAACGACCGCTTACACTGGCTGGATATGCTATGTAGATTGGCTTTTTCCACAGGATTCTGGAGGATGGACAATTTTTCACCTACATCGGCAATCGATAAATATTGATTTCCAACTTCAGAATGCACACGCCATTCTCGAAAACGCTGGCCAAGAGTCGTCCTAGCGCGAGAGCATAGGAAAAGATGAAGCCGGAAAAACGCGATGCTGAACAGAATTTTCAATTACAAATCTCCCAACGCGCCAACAGAACTCAACTAAAATTAAAAACTACCAACAATACAACCTCCACACAATACATTGTTATTCAAATAATATTCACTCACGTTTGTTGTTGTCATTATTATCATTATTATTATTCTTATTATTTGATTTATTTATGGATAAGAATAAAAAGAACTGTTTTTTTTTAAATCTCTCCACGCCACCACCACCACCACCACCACCATGCATACAGTATACAATATATGGTGCATTATGATATATTTATATTTCAATATTCATACCTGCCGTTTTTTGTACAATTTTTTGACATTTATCAAATCTAATCAAATCAAATATCCAATAAATCAATAATACATGCATGTTCAAAATAATAATAATAATAATAACAAAAATAAGAGCAAGAATTGACTTATCGATAAAGTTATTGCTGCATTGAGTGTAGAAAATTTTCAACATGCAGAAAAACTCCTACTCTGCCCCAATCACAGCTAAGCTCTACTTGAGACACAGTGGAATCGATCCAGCCTGAAACAGACACGGGAGATTAATGAAGTTCGCAGAAAATCTTATTTTCTATATTTATCCCAAACTTCAGAGCAAGCAAAGTTTAAAAAGTCAACTTCAAATCAACGCTCAACTGAAATATGATATAATAATAATAAATATTATTATTTTTTTTATTATTTTTTAAAATCAAAATACTCTCTTTCACTAAAAAGCAACTTTTTAACTTGATGTACTTGATGAAAATGAAATCAAAGTAAGCATGACAAATTGTACAGATATCAACGTTATTAATCAAATGAAACAAATGCGAATAACGTCGAATAATAAATGAATGAATGAATGAATGAATAAAATTCTTAACATTTCATTAACTAAATAAAAAATCACATCATTAATGTTATAAAAAAAGTACTGCTTGCCAAACATCTAATACATTATAATTATTGCAATGAACTAATAAATTATAACATCGACAGGTATGATTCGGTTTTTCTTCACAAATATGTAATTAAAACAATCATTTTATTATCTCAATTTAAAATATGCAAAAAACAAAATCTAAAATTGCCTGATTACATAACAATTTTCAGTATCTTTTTATGATGTGCTTCCATCCCACTGTCATTTGCTTGATTTAGAAATTAGTACCTGCATCTGTGCAAACAATTTGCTGTTTGCAAATATTTTCATATTTCTGAATAAATAAAATGATCTCATGAATAGAAAAAACAAAAAAAAATCACAGACAATCAAAGTCAAACCATCTGTATTGCATAATTACGATTAAAATGAACGCTCAATTAATATAATATCGTTGACAGTAAACGTCATAAGAAAGTGCACACACAATAACTAATTAACTAACTAGTTCAGGATTAAGCATGGCCAAGAAAAACAGAAATTTTTACATTAAATCATAATAAATGTTTCTTTGAAACAAGTAAAATATGAAACATTCATTATACAATCTATCCTCAAATACTTCTTACCAATACTGCGATCTGTTTTATTGAAAAATTGATTTTCTTTGCCTTTTTCATTTCTGCAAGAATCGACTATTAGCAGTAACGCTTGCTCAAAATAATAACAGGCAATTTTGCTTGCTGATCTTACAATACTACCATGTATATGTGCACCTGGCATGCAAAATTTGCATCATGAAATAAATTCTCAATTCTTAAAAATGTTAAACCAGAATATAATTTAGAAAATTACCAACAAATATCATTTCCATTTTTATAATCATTTCATTGATTATCATTTTATATATATGTCGAAATTATATTTAAAAAAAACATACAAATATATGAAAAAAGGAAGAAAATCATTTATCAACTGTAATGTATCATTTACAACTTTTATAAAATTTACATAATATTTTCAATCAGATTTTGTTCAACTTATTCAATAAACACGAATAATTTATCATCAAAAATGAAAAGAACCTTATACTTGAACGTTCTCTTCAAATAATAACTTACAAAAGATTATTCAAATAATATATTATAGTTGAAAATATATTTTTAAAATTATTTCACAATAAAGTTAAAAAGCATAAATTAAATGAAGAATTCTTTCAACATTTTCAATGTTAATTCTTTGTTCCATTTTTGATGAGATTATAAATCAGTAATCACGTAACAAAGCATGCCTAACTTAAAATGCTTACGCTAAATTAGTTTTCATTTTCTGTTTTATTGCTTGTAAGATGACCAAGTTATACTTTTGTTGCTATGTTGATTTTCCATGCATGTAATTCACATATGCATTTGATTGCTTAATTCCATTATATATATTGTTCTGCATTCACATTTATTAATTTTTTCACAGGCTTAGGAAATATTTCACATGAAACCATTAATAGCAACAGGAAACATGATACAAAAACTTTTGTAAGATATTCAAAATGCATGAACAAAATGTCAATTTTTTTCAAATTAAATTAATTTCACTGCAGAGAATATAGACAAAATAAAATGTTAACGTTAAAAAGTTCTAAAAAATTATCATTTTGAATATCGTAATTAAAGTCTACATAAATAAAACACTTCTATATACAAAGCTAGTACGTGAAATAAGTTAGGCAAGTTAAAAGTTAAAAATTTAAAAATAGGCCACGCAAAATTGTAATTGAATAAAACTTTTCAGAAAATAAAGACTCAAAAGTAGAATAAGAAATGATAAAAAACCATTTGTATAACATAAATTTATGACACAAAAGTATGAAATGACTTCTTATTAAATTCAAAGAACATGTGAATATTTTAATTTAAAAAATTCATAAATTTGCATTCATTTACTATTTACACATTTCCCATTCAGATAATTTGTGTTACTGAACATTGAAGTAAAGCAAATAATTCGTGCAATTGAAAATAGTATACATTGTATTAGTGACATAATAAATTATTAAAATAGATTTAAATATATTGGGAAAATGCAAAGCATTAATTACTTTTGAAAAAATCACTCATAACTAGTTTTGAAATTTTGAAAATCTTAATCATGACAACCTAAACGTCAATTACAGTATGTTAGAAAGTAATGAATTGTAAAAAAATAGTTATAAACATATTGACGTAAATAATAGACAATGAAGTGAAATAGAAAATTTTGAATAAAATGAAAAAATTAAATAACGCTCCTTTGTATGACAATGAAAAGTATTTGGAAATTTTCTCTTTATTAAGTTTCATGCCAAATGACAGTTATTTTAAATGCGTGCAATCCAACAGCATTGCATAGCAATAATAAAAGTAATGCTTAACCTTAACCGTATAAAAAATACCATCTCATTCATCACTTGGTTCTTGATATTAAAGAAAATCAAAAAAAAAATTTTATTTTTGAAATAACACGATTACCATTGCAAAAGAAGACTTATGTGAAATTTCATTCAAATTAGTAATTACTTTTTGATTAATTTATTGCCTTGATGAAATACATAGTTTGCTTACTGAAAGCCATCGTATTCATTGTGGAATAGCAACAGAAAATTCCGTTACATAATAAAGTGTAACATTTGAATATCTTCCGTGTGTAAAAAGCTGAATTAGCACTGCAGAAGAAAAAGTAAACGACAACTGCTTTTGAAAAAGCAGTCCAAAATGATCAACGTAACGCAAAAAGTCAACATTTTGACAACACCATTATCTATATATATATATATATACATATATTTATATATAATTAATGAAAATGAGATCTGCACTGTCAATTAGTGAAAAGCAAGTGTAGCTTATTAACTGAATTAAAGGCAGCGTTTAAAATTTCATAATTAGTAAAGTCTATAGTCGTGTATTTTGGAAAAATCTGCTAGAATAGAAAATGCATTTGCAAATATTAATGTAAAATGTAACTTTGAAATTTAACTTTTGACATTTACAGTTTTTTTTGAAAGAAATAATAACAAGTTAAAAATGATTGACATGCAGATCAAATTTTATTTCAACACATATTGATGACATTGATATAATTTATGAGTAGAAAATATTTTAAAGTGAAGAAAAATTACTGTGATATATAAATCATAAATATTTATTTCAGTTTTAAAATTTTATCAAAGCTTTTAAAATATTAAATTTGTTAAAATAATCAAAAAGTGAATAATGAATGATTCTTTTACCATTTGAATGAGATGTTCATTTGTAATATGTAATTTTTATGCAAATATATAAATATAAATAGCATGATATTTAATTTTTTGTTGAGTAAAAGAAAAGAAAAAATAAAAAGCATTTATGTACAGTTAGTAAATATATTATGCGCAATCTAGAATAAATGTTACCTTTTCTGGTGCTATAAAGCAATGACGATTTTTAATTACATTACAATCCTGACAAGGCAAGCACACTGTTGATATGACAGCAAAACCAGTTTATGCACAAATAAAGCACTTTGTTTTAATGTGACATTTAAATTAAATTATGAATATAAGCTGATTTCAAGAAAATTGCAAAACATTCTTAATTCCAATTTTCAGTGTTTTTTAATTCGAATATTCAAAAAATTTAACGCTTTTTAAAATTGCATATCATTTGAATTTTTGTCCCAAGATTTTTTATCAGAAGTGTTTCCGTTTTTCTAAAAACGAACAGCAAAGCATTTCATTCTTTTTAATTTAATCATTTAACATATTCAATCCAGTTATGTTGAATAAATATGACGCAATATAATTCATTTCACTTTTTTCAATAAAAATAAATACCTAATAAATAAATAAATAAATAATAGTAATATTGAACAAGCATATCAAAAAATGTTTGCTATAAAAATGAGCACAATAATTGATCAAATAAAGCAAAATATTAATATAATTTTGCAATAGTAAAAAGTTGATATTTAATAGTTTTTTTTTCAAATATGAAAATGTATCAATGATTTCTTAAAATAACCTTTATATTAAACAAAAAATGTATTAGATTGCAATCTTCAATTGCTTTTGTCATTTAATAATAGATGAATATTATTAAACAGAAATGACTACCAAAATATTACCATTACTTTCATCAAACTAATTACTTAATTTATAACAACAAGTGCTAACAGTGAGAGATTAAAGATGCTTTATGTATGAATTATATAATGGTATTTTTAAAAAGATCACTACCATAATAATTCCTATAAATATTAAATTTCAACTGTTTTTACAGCTTGGTATACATGACAATATTATGGATCATACAGTTTTAATTATTTTAGATGTCGTAATGTAAAAAAGAACAATTTTATACAACAAAAAATATTTTCATTTGCTTTACAACTATGATAATTTTACTGCTGTGATTAAGCAATATATTGCATTCCTTCAACATTACGTAATTATGCATTCAAGTCAAATTTATGTCAAAAAAATTAATTTAGCTTTAAAATATATTAAAAAATATTGTCTAAAATGTAAATTTATAAAATCTTTTCAAAAACTTAAATTTTTTAATTTATTATCTCTTAAACTCAAAATAAGGATTTATAATTAATAAACAAGAAAATTAAATCATCATCCTCGGTAGTATAGTGGTGAGTATTCCCGCCTGTCACGTGGGCGACCCGGGTTCGATTCCCGGCCGGGGAGAATGCAATATCCCCTTTGTCATAAATAATAATATGGCAAAGTTTCAAAAAGTTTACACTTTACAAAAATTTTAAAAGTATTGCCAGTATAAAAATATTAGTAAATTGAACTGAAATAGCATTTTCCTTCATAAATAAACATATCATTACGTGAAAACATTAAACCTTACAGTTGAAAAGTTGAAATTTCTGGAAAAACTACTGATTGCTGGAAATAAAATAAAGCATTCCAAATAATGAACGTTTATGTGACATTTGATCACGTTTAAAAAATGTCTATATTCATAATCAGTTACTATAGTTTTGTTCAAAATAGCACAAAACTGCGATTGAAATAGATAAATAAAACGCACCGCAGAAAAATGTTTCCAAAAAAAGCTTGCACATTTTATCTTAAATTGGCAAAACAAACCAAATATAATAATCCAAACACTTACAAAAACAGCACACCAACATTATATTTCAAAATTCTTCAAAAATTTAACAAAGTTTTTAATGTTGCTCTTTTAAAATAGTAATTTTATTTTTTATCACTTATTTTTATTTTCAAATTTAAATATAAATGCAAAAATCCATTTTGATAAATCAAAGCAGTTTATATATATAAAAAAGAGAGAGCTATAACATCCTCGGTAGTATAGTGGTGAGTATTCCCGCCTGTCACGCGGGCGACCCGGGTTCGATTCCCGGCCGGGGAGAATCCTTTTGTTATAAGCGGCTTCAGCTCTCTCTTGAAACAAACGGTAATAAATATAAAAGTAAGAATTATTTTTTGATTCGATATTTTAGACTGAGAGTTATATAAATAAATAAATAAATAAATATATATATATATATATATATATATAATCAAGTTCATGTTTCATAATTTTATGAACGATTTGACATTTTGTAACGTAAAAATGGTGATTTCCCATAATCTCTGTTCTTCTTTTTGCAAGTTAATTAAAATGCACGGTTTTATAAACTTGGTTTCAATTGCCCAGATTATAGTGATGTTTCAATAGTCTTTCCTCCAACAGTGAATTGTTAAGGAAAATTCTTTGTAAATGTCAAATAAGCCAATTGAGTTGATCAGCAAAAGATTATGCAATGCATCTTCAGCAATCACCAAAAAAAAACCAAATGTAGAAATGAAACTGTGCATGCGCGCATTGTCAATGTTTTCTGAGATTCCTCAATTTCTGTGAATAGTACTGAAGTTCCAAACAAAGCTCAAACATGTTCCCAAAGTAAGGTACCGCAAGCAACAGATTTATTCATATAAGGAAAAATTAACAGCTTTCTTGTCGTATAATGTATTTTGAAAGGATTATACTTTCTTGTGCTGTTCATCCATAACTTTCCATTCATTGTTGAAGATCTACCAGATAACCGCTATACACCAGTTTCAATCTATACAAATTGTAACTGTATTTATAAAAGTGACTAAGCGTATGTTGAAAGTTTATCATTTATTATAGAACATGATCAATTTTTCTTCGTCATTTGGGTATATTGCAACAATTACTTGCTGTACTTTATTTCACCTTTATCATTTTCAAGAAAACATGATTTCAGAATAGCAACCTTTTTTTTTAAGCAAAATTGAAGAAGCTTTAAAGTTATCACATGGTGTAATGTTTTGCTGAAAATAATTTTTTTGCCAGGAAAAGCACTGGCCACGGCAAACAGCCTCCGGTTAAGCAAGCTATAAAATATAAACTGCGACTGGAGTTGCTTTCTTAGACAACAAGCAGTGGCTTGATCTCTAGATAGATACCAGAATCTTTTATCTGGAATGTTCGTTCTGTTCAACGGCTGGCAACAGTTGCGGAAATCAATATTTTTCCTATAAAAGAATTGCATTCAATATTTCGCAAAGCAACTAAGCAAAACACATTAATAATAAATTCCTATTTTTACTTATTCACTGACAAAATATTTTATACTTATTTTCTTTCTTAATTTTGTTCTCTTCTTTTTCTTTTTAAAAAACGTAGTTTTTCATTTTCAAATATTTTTATCAGCTGGTTGGACAGATAATTTGCAGATATAAAATTTGTATAAAAAGCAAATTAATTAATAACTTATCTTTACATGAATACAAACTTCCTCTTTGAAAACAAGCTTTTTGTGGCAATTTACAAAATGAGGTAATAAAATATTGCTAATTTTAATGTAAAAGCAAAAAATTATTTTGAAGTTACAAAATGCCAATAGCCATGCATGCCTGATGAATTAATAGGCTACATGAACCAATAATAAGCATACTGATATAAAATAATCGTACATATTTGAATTAATAGTGGAAAAACAATTGTTCTAAATTGAAACAAACCTAGTCAGAACTGGTTAATATAATTAATTCATAAATGTTATGCAGAAGTAAACACTTTCATTCAAAAACAACTTTGGAATTGTTGTTAAAAACTTTATTTTTATTTTCAAAATACTGTAATACAGTATATTGTCTTTAACTATGCTTATTCTGATTTTTGTATTTACACTTAAAAGTGATGCATGAAAAAATGCATTTGTGGCTTGAACAAGCAATGCCTTTTTCAGTTTTCATCACTTATTTCATCGTTGACATAATATTTATTGTGCAACTACAAAAAATTCATACCGATATACTTTTAAAGTTCAAATCATTCACTAATAGAACGCTCTAGAATAATTTTCTTCAGTTTTGCCATTTTTATGTAAATTTCAAGCTTTCAATCGTTTTATTTTCAATAAGTTTCATTATTTAAAATGATAAATTCATATCAATTAAATATAATAACAGAAATTAATTAAATTTCTGAATACCACCATATGAATATCAAGCATCATAATTGAATATGGCATTGAATAAAATACCCTTATTTGACTGGAAAACGCTGAAATAAAATTGGATAAATTGATTTAAGGATTGTAGAAATGCAAAAACCACAGTGTTAGCGTCAATACAATAGTGATGAACATAAACCAGAAACGATCGCTTGCCTTTTTACCAATAGCTTGTCTAATAGCGTTGTTGCTTATGCGCATGAACTCCACCGATGACACGGCACTTTGACCAATCTTATCTATAATTTCCTCCTGAGAGCATATATTTTCAACAAACGTGCGCTGCAAATCAGAAATCTTCGTAATCTGCGCTTGCAATTTGTCAATGTCACTCTTCTCGGTTGCTAATGTTTTCTTCAACGTCAGCTGTTCAATTTCAAATTTCTGCGCCTCTGCATCATTAAAATCGACATCGAACCGCTCTTTATCTTTTTCTAATTCTTCCTGAAGAAGCGTTCGATTCACCACCATACGCCTGCGCACCGAATCTTCTGTACCATCAGCATGCTGGTCAGGGGTAGACATTGGATAATTCTTCACATGCTCTTCAGCATTTCCAGAATACTGTCGATTAGCCTTTACCAAATTTTTCAACTTCGATTCAATTTGAAGTCGTGAGCTACGCTGTGCACTGGCAACATTTATGGCGCTGTGATTAACTGTTAACGTGTTCAAAATCCTCCTCAAACCTTGCAAAACTGCTTCATTGTGCTTTTCACGTTGTTCTCCTAATCCTGTGAGCTTTTCTTGAATTTCAGTCATCTTTTTCAGCATCAGTTCGCATCCGCCGATCACACTAACGGCAAGTCTGTCCAACTGTAAATGCTCTTGCTGACTCACCAAACAACTAATATCGTACAAATTCTCTACGGCTGTATAATTGTTTTTATAGTTTGAAATAAATGTCTCCAACTCTATCAAATCTTTCAGCAGTGCTTGCGTCTGCTTAGAAAAATCTATCACGTCAGGGTTTCTATTAGCAGAAGGCGAGGCAGTCGAATTCACTAGCTCTTTCCGAGTCGTTTGAATCATTTTCGTCCTTGCCAGAAACAACGGATGGATATCCATTATTGAAAATTGTGCAAATAGGGAAAAATATGAAAATAATGATTAACGTTAAAATTACAATTTTTGAACAGCTGAAAACTAATGCTGAGTAAGAAAGAATGTTGAAATTACGGTATTACAGTACAAACCTAACAATCATTATTGATATAGTAAGCGCGTTCGGAAGTGTACCTGCTGCAACGAAGTGGGGGTGAGTTTATATTTCGATGCACCACGCGTTTGTTTGGATCGTTTCTGTTTAAGTGTTATGCAGAAAATGTTAAATATTTTTTGTTTTATTCACAGTATTTGGGTATGCATAAAATTATGATAGTTTAGATATGCTGTTATATCCAGTTTGTGTTTTAAAGCGAACCGAAAGGCAACATCATTTGTAATTAATCGTATTAACATTTACGTTGTATACGGTTTTTGGTTGAGAAGTACGGTTTTGAACTTCTTAAACGTGTTTTCAATAACAAATGGATATTAATACTTTATCATGATCATTTTGTTGTTGTCGAAACGTGTTGCGCAGCCTGAAGTTTGCACTTCCGATACAAACATTCTTTAAATAACTACGATGTTTACATATGTGTGACCTACAAACATTTACTATATGTTTCAAGCTACAATTTTGATAATGAAAGCGCTTTCAGGGTTTTGTGCCCACTTGAATACAGCTTCACTGATGCGTGCTGTTAGCTTTGTTTCTATTTCTATAGTTTGAGTTACGTTCATTTTGACTTATTGAAAAGATTTTTCTTATTTTCATTTCATCTGACAAGTGTAGAGTAGAAGGATTTCTGTTGTTAATTGAGTTAGTTAAAAGCTTTTTGATTAGAGGCTAGTTGTCTGATCAGATGGGATGTTTTTGTCATTTTGAACAAGCTTTTCTCTTTGTGAGCACTTTGGGCAGATTGCTTTTCTTGATAAGTTTAGAAAAATAAATTTGAAACTTATACTTGCGTGTAAAAAGGGAAATTTTCACAAATGTTTTTGCTATGAGTTGGAGGAAAATGTTCATTTTTTGAGTAATTGAAATTTGCGCTGCGTTGAGGAGATTTACACGCAGCCGCGCTAGACTCATCGAGGCTATCTATATAAGTTTTACATTTGGCCAGGGCAGATGCTATTTGCTTCTGGCCATTGACGCTTGACGGCGGCGATGGCTGCGGCGTTGGTCGTTCTTAGAGGCCATGTTCCAATATTTCGAAAATTGATTTATAACGGATCAATGGGGGATTTGATTTGAGTTTTTCACGTAAGCTTTAAACCGCAGGTTCGGCCGTGCCAACCAGCCATGTTTGAGAAGATAAAAAATTTTTTTCATATTTCCATTCTAATTTTCGTTTCTCTTTTTCAGTTTGTCTTGACCAAACTTTATGCACAATCATGTCGTTGCCAGTGCTTTACCGTGTTAAGCGTCAGGCGGACGAAAAGCCTTTTGCTTTGACGGAAATTTGTTCTAAAAAACGACGCCCAGACGAAACTTCTCCACCACTGAGCGGTGATGAACCTATGATGCTGGATTCGCAGCTGTTGAACGATTTGGAAAGCTCCATTCCTTCAGCATGTTTGCAAAAGTGGAAGAAATTGAAGCTTGTCGACCTGAAGCGTTCGACCACCACCACCACCGGCTCGGATGGCGGTGAAGGAGACGAAGTTAACTGGATGGTGGATACGGTTAGCTTGTTGGATTTGACTGAACTGAGAAGGAAAAGTCGTAAACAGTATACAACAGACGAGGATGAGAATGAAGGAGGAAGCATTGAGGATTACATTAAGCAGTTGTCGTTTTCAGAAAAGAAGCAAAACAATTTTCAAAATAAAATCACTTGCAACGACGTTATTATGGAAAGGTATTTAAAGTTATCTGTGTTTTTGAAGTCTCATATGTAAAGAAGAAAATTAATTTTATGATCTGCATTTGCGTTCGATTATTTCATTTTTGTTGTGCATGTTCTCGCGATGCTTATTAAAAGTTACAGTATGACATTAATTGTCAGTTTACTGATTGCTTTTAAACTTTGTTGAATAATCTTCTTTGCCAGTGTATTAAATAAGCCTAAAAAAATATTAGTATATTTTTTATTTGATTTATTAATTGCATCCGTTTTGAAATGGCGGTGGAAACATTTGAGATTTTTTTTTGCATTTGAATCTTACTACGTTTATTCTTTTTACATGCTTTCCTGTTATGCAAAGAAACAAAAATAAAATTGTAAAGTATAGTAAGGATGTTGAAAATAATTTTGTGATGTTCATTTGATGAAATACAAAATTTTATAAAATTAATAAAAAAAATTCAATCATGTTTGAGTATTATAATACTTTCCGTTTAACTTTAGTATTTTGACAGTCGGTCGCAGATCATTGAACATCGCAGATTAATCCAAGACTTCAAATTATTAGACATTTGTTCAATCAAGATTGATATGCACACTTGAGACGTGTGTAGTATGTGCGTATATTTTTTTCTAGAACCACACTGGAAGACAGATTTCTGTGGTCTCGCATCGACGACTCCGAAGGTTTAGCGTACGATTATTTATTTTTGCCTTCCAAAGAAGAAAGCCCGGTTCAACCAGAAGGTATATGCATATTTTTTTCAAATTATGAATTTATATCTATATATTTATACATATAATTTTTTATTTATCAGACGAGAATATATGTCTGTGGGAAGGTGAAGTTGACGACAACGACGAAGACGAAGATTCTGAAGATTCGAACGCAGAAAATTATTACACCAACGATTATCCAGAGGAGGAAGAGGAGGAGGGGGAGGAATATTATGAGGCTGATGATGTAAATAGATATTCGAGCAATGAAGACGAGGACTACTATTTTTGATAATAACTTTTACGTTTCTTTACCGCTGTTGCACGCACATTTGTTGACATAAATTTGATTCGTTATCGATTCATTTCAATGTTGTTTGTGCTTTTCATTTCAACCATTTGTCATCAGTGTTCAAAAGCAGCGAAGCTGCGTTCTTTAAGCTGAAAAAACAACAGCAAAAAATTGATTTCTGTCTTTGATAAATAATATTCAGGTTGTTTTGTTTCATCATTGAAGAGAGACTCAATCAAATCAAAGGGAGAAGCATCCAAAGTCGGAGCAGCAGCAGCAGCAGCAACAGCAACAACAACAACAACTGAGCAGGAAAACTTCTCTTTTTGGCTTGCCATCATTTCATCCTCTGGATATCCATCCACGATGATCTCCACCAACCAGCAGAAGAACGTTGAACTGTTGAACGGCGGTACCGTTTTGCAGGCAAACGTTGCAGAGCCGAGGGCTTCGTTGGTTTGGACCGAATTTTGCGAGAGTTGTGCCAAATTTGCAGCCTACGATTTCGCCCAAAGTTGGCGCAATTATTTGACATTAAATCCGCAGATGATCGACCGCGTCAGCGAGCAGGAAGCGGCCGCCAAATTTGTCCAGGCTTTCGGAAGCTATTTCGAAAACGAAGCTCGACGCATATGTCGCAGTTCGAGATTGTTGAACGAGTCGATCATCTCTTGCGGAAGTCACATTTTGCCACCCGAACCTGGAACCAGCAGGTAAGTTAATTCAATTGAAATTGTATTTTCTTTCTTTTTTTCTACAGTAAACTTTTTCATTTCTTTTTGAAAATCAAGTTCAAATATGAGATGGATATTTTTATTTTTGTTAGAAGAGCAATTTTGTCTTTTATATACATATATATATTGTATTTTTTTCAAAGAAATGGTGCACCTGCTCAATATGTGAACAGTCTTTGCTCGTCGGAAACGGACAGCGATTCGTCGTTGAACGATGCATTGTCCACAGATTATGATATTAAAAAGAAGAAAAACTTTTTCACTCGTTTCTCATACAAAAGTGTGAAAAGGTCATTTTTCAAAAAGCAATCCTCGGATGAGACGGTTTTTGCGCCTGGAAGCAGCGACTGTGATCCGGCACGGAACAGTCTTCTGTTGATGAAGCATCGCAAGAAGGGCAAAGCCGGCACCGGCACCGGCACCACGTTCTTGACCACCACGAAAACTGTGGTCGAGGTGGTTCGCGAAGGGAGTGTCAATTTTATATGCGGCAAAGAGTTGGACGGTGAAAGTTGGGAAAAGGGTCGAATGGTGCTTGTGAAAACGGCCGGAGGTTATTTGCTTGAATTCTACTCGCCTCCGAAAGCATCGAAGCCGAAAAATGGTATTTTTTGCTTTTTAATCACCGAAGTGCGTGAAACCACTGCCCTGGAAACTCCCGATAGCGAGCACACCTTTGTTTTGAAGGTATTGTTAAGTTTGCTGATTAATTTTCTTCTTTTTAAATTATCTTTTTCATCTATGTATGCAAAGGTGTAGAGATTTGATTTGTAGGCGGAAAATTTGAAAGAATACATTGTACAGGCGAAATCTCACAAAGACATGCGTTCATGGTTGTCCGTAATACGATCTTGTATGGATAATTCTCTTTGTACGGAAAATGCGAACACCACAAGCTCTGAAAGGCTGTATGTTTGTCTTTTTTTGTTGATTGCAGTATTTTCTTAAAAAAACGTTTACTTGTTGTTTAATTTATTCGATATCATTTTCCAGTAGCATAATTGCCAACGCGTGTACGAAGACAGATAGCGGCTACAGGTCTGGAGATTTTCATTCACTGCCTTTGAGAGGTATACTGCTGTATATATATTTTTGTTTAAATGTTTATTTGATGTTTTTTTTAATTTTGCACATTTTATTTCTGGACAAGGTTCCTCGGGTACACGCAAAACGCCGCACATCCGACTCAGCTCGTTGTTCACAGGCCGTGATCTCACTGGATCATCAGCAAATCATAGTCATTTGGCTTCGCAGTTGCGTCGTAGCTACAGCAGCAGCCAGGCATCGCATGTCAACATGGCGGTGCGCCAATTGCATTCCAGCGGTAGTGCACTGTTGAACAGTCTCAGAGGCTTGCAAATGTCCACCGGTGCTATTCACGATAACAGTTGTCCTTATGGTGGGTTTTCTTCTTATAAATTATTATTATTATTATTATTTGCATAGAAATTGAATTCATTTTTTTTGTTATTTTTGAATTTTCAGGAATTCTGAGAATGTTGGAAAATTATCCTTGGTTTCATGGAAGTTTATCTCGCAGAGATGCAACCAACTTGGTGGTCCAATGCGGCGTTGATGGCCATGGTTTGTTCTTGGTGAGACAATCAGAAACAAGAACTGGTGAATACGTGCTCACGTTCAACTGCTACGGTCGAGCTAAGGTAACAGTACAAGAGAGGAGAAGAAAACAAAGATGAGAAAATCTTTTTTCCACATATATTTGATCACAGGTTCGATTTCAATATTATTCTTCTAGCATTTAAGAATAACAGTGTTGGCGAGGGGTCATTGTCGAGTACAGCATCTGTGGTTTGAGTCAATTTTTGACATGCTCGATCATTTCCGTTCCCATCATATACCGTTGCAAACTAGCGCCAGAGACAACCATTCCGCTAATGTTGGTGTAATGCTGCTCGACTATGTCATTGGTAATAATGAACAGCATACTTTCTCTGTTTACATGATATGATAATATATATCGATGTTGATGTTCCATAAACTAAACATCTACATAATTGTAACTTGATTTTAGTCTGGCCTCCGCAACAAGGGCCACAAATCACAACCGGGCCTGTGGATCCTAGAAATTACATGACTCACGGCGGCTCGGTGCGTCTGACCACCAGAAGTTTGGAACAACTGGCACTTGAACAAAATTACCAGCATCCAACGGCAGTGCATGGCAGAGCTGAAAATGCATATCAGTTCACCTGATATTGTCTGTCTTTAAATCAAGATCTGCTCTGGATCTCACAATACTGGAACGACGTTTTCTTTTGTATTGTTCGTTTTCTGCATGTAATTTTTTCTTTTAGATACCTCGCGACCATTGCCACGGTCGTGCTGCAATGCTCACGCAATATCTGTGTCTGTCTAGTCAGTCTTTGTTTTTGGTTTTGAACCTTTAATTAAATTTCTGTTTCTCGGTTGCGATGAACTGTCTCACCAGTGAAGTGAGCGTTCATTTATTTCTTTTCTAGTAACTGTTTTCACTGAATATATATATTAATAACTAGTTAGTATTGTGCGCCGTGTGTGTTCTTTTCTAAGTATATTTCTTTGAAATAAATTATTTTTACAAAAATTTATCTTTATTCATCATCTTCTACGTATGTACATATATAATCAATACGCATCAATCATATCAATATTTAACACGACAAAGCAAATATATATATACTTATTTATTTATTTATAATTTTTCACTGCAATTTTTTCCTAATAAAATGCAGTGTCAATCAAATCCACTCAGACGCTCTTTCAATGCTTCCTAAAAGCGTAACAGGAGTTGGTGAATTTCAGAATGAAATTATTACACCGTTTATCACTGAACTTACCTTCAATTTTTCCTCAACATGATCGCACATGGTTACTAAGTCGGACAATGCCAGCTTCATAACTCGGATAGGATGAACGTCCGGTGTTGTCTGCAGTCTCAAGTAAATTTTATGCTCCAACGGATGCGGAGCTCGAAAGCCAACAAATAACACCTTCGGATTGGTCATCAGATGGCTAAATGAACAATCAATAATAACGTGAATAAAAAATTTCATAAATGGAAAAACATCTTTTTTAATACTCTTTGATCAAATGTCCAATGGTGTGATCTTCCTTGTTTAAAGTGAACAAATAAGCGTTCGGTACTTTTGTTTCTTTTTGAACAATGAGTCTGCGCACAATTTTATGCATGTAATTTTTCAAAATATACATATTAATTATGCAACAAATAATGCGTATTAAAAAATATATTTATGGAATGTCAATAAATTTCCTCAATTTACTCATAAAAATAAAAACTTCACATTCAATCAAGCATAAACCAGCTTACTTTTCTTCGCCTTCAAAAAGCAAAAACGATTCAAACGCTTGCGGTGCGTTCATTTTTTTTTGAAAAAGCAACTGCAGCTATGAACGATAATAATAATAATAATAATTCCAAAATAACTGACAAAAAATTGAAGTACATAATGTATGCTGAACAAGACTACAGCAAATTGATAAAGTGTTAAAACAAAACACATTCAGCTGTTTTATTCAACTAATAAATATGAAATAATACATAATAATATAGATGAATATTGAATGCTGAACTATGTTATCGTATGTTGCTAATGTTCACGTCTTGTTTGGCCAATTCGAGTAACATTGGATCGTCAAAAAATTTGCTAACACTCACGTCCTCGCTCAAACCCTGAAAATGCAATGCAAAATTGAACATCACAAATTCCTCCCCTTGCTCAGCTTTAATCAAGCAAGCTTACTTTTCTACGTCGCGTCTTAATCATAAATTCTCGAGCCAAATGAGTGGCAGGCTGCGGTTCCAGCGGGCGAATATATATACTTCTGTCCAAAGGATCGCCAGGCACAATCTGAAATTTAAATACAATAAAAACGGCAATACTTGAATTCTATCAACTACAATAACAACAGTTACAAAAAAAAAATAACTCCATACCTGCCAATGATGAAATTCAGAAAGGGAAAATGCTTGCCCTTGTGTGTGAGTTCTCAGATCAGTCTCAAAGCCAAATGAATCTATTGCTGGTATAAAGGCTTTGATCGTATACAACGGTGATCCAGGAATCGGCAAATCTTGAGTCACATGACCACTAAAAGCAGTTTTATTAAATACATAAATTTTCATTTTTCAATAAAAACAAGTGTTCACTTGAAGAATATTAAGAACTGCATATGATAACAAGAGTTAAACTTACCGACGACGAGCAAGTACCGTGTAGACCGCAGAAACGCAATCCGCTGGTGCAATAACTTCAATATGAAAATACGGTTCCATTAGCCGTGGTGTAGCCTAATGAAATAGAAAAAATTGCCAAAAAAATTTCTAAACTATATTTTTCACTCAAACAGACCATGAGAAATGCAGAATAAGCTACTCGTCGAGCAGTTGGTATTATTTGACCACCACCGCGATGAAGAACTTCAGATGAAATTTGCGCATCCAATATTTTAAATTTCACATTTCGTATAGCTAAATGCAAATTAAAAAAAAACAATCAATTCATTTTATACGACTCCAACTACATCAGTGCATACGCTCTTCACACAGCGGACCCTCACGTGCAGCCCACTGAAAACCTTGCACAACAGATTCTCGTATGCTGTTCAACAAAGATTTATCAACCTGTTGAAAATAAACAAAATTTGAACAAATGACTTATAAAAAACAAATAAAATTATACACTAACCTCGGATGGTAATGTGTCATCGACCAAAATGTTCGGCCCGACATAATCCGGGCCGAATGCCCAAATACTTCTAGCAGCCAGCAAGTCCCAATTATATTTTTCTTGCAAAATGCTGCTCAAATTCTTTCTACAATAAAGCCAAATCAATAAATAAATAAATATCTGTGCGCTTCACTTTCAACTAAATACCTATTCATCGATAATGTAATCAACTGACTTTCAATATCTTCTGCCAAGCCTCTTTCCATTGGTTCACATACCATGGTCAATTTATTCCTGAAACAGCATCAATCAAAATGTAAGCTTTGTAGTAAAATTTGTATTTTTCAAAAATGAACGCACCTTTTGTTTGGAGTTTCGCAGAAGCACTTCAACGATGACGTTTCGACCACAGTTTCGCAAAATGCTACCACTGGATCAGCAACTTTAATATCAATTTCTGAAAACACCTTTCGTACATCATGCAGCACACAGTCGAGATATAATTCGCCAGTGCCGAAGATCACATGCTCGCCAGATTCTTCAACTCTGGTGCTGAGCAAGGGATAAGATTTGTTCACTTTACGTAAACCGTCCAACATTTTCGGCAATTCCGAAGGGTTGACCGGCTCAATAGCGATCTTAATTACTGACTGTGTGCTAAACTTCAGCGGTCGAAATATGTAAACCTGATTTAAATATTTTAAAAAATATCAAATTTTGCATTTATCAAAAAAAAGAAACAACTTTACATCTTCATTCAAGTAAACATCAGTAATGGTAGATGTCTTCACTACTGGCTCGTCAATACCTTCAATTAAAACCCAATTTCCTGCCGGAACACGGCTTACTTCTACATTGTATCTGAAGAGATCAAATCACAATAAAAGTTAGCACAACATCAAATCACAAATACAAATGTACAAAACAATTGCTGCACCTACCTAGATTCAAAAATCCATAGACGTCCAACGGTCAGAGTTTGAGAGTCTTCTTCATCTTCAATAGAATAATTTTCACCAAGAATGCGAACATCTTGCTGTGCATGAAGCGTTCCACTCATCACGCGACCAAAAACGTAAAAGCTTGCCGCATCTGGTGTTGCGTAATTTTTTGTTGTGTACACCATCAACGGGCCCTATTGTTATGAAAAAAACAATAATGATGTATTTTCATAATAAAATTTATAATTTCTTCAAAATTCATTTAAAATTAAAAGATAAATATAAAATACAACAGGCTTTCAAATACGCTTACATCTGGGTTGCAATTCAACATTCCATCTACCAGCTGTCCGCCCATTGGACCTGTATAAATAAGCTGTATCTTGTTTTTCGCATTCTCAGCAGGTGAAGGTATGTGCTGAGATATAACATCAACGAAACCTAAAAATTAATTACATTATTCTCAAAAATACAAAACAACATGTAAAAAAATATAATTAATAATAAAATACAATATGTATTCAAAACTAAAAACAAAATAAACAAATTACAATTGCGAAGTCTTAAAATAAATATGCAAAAAACAGCATTCATCTTCAAATTATTTCCTTGGCATGCAAATTTTGCTTTATTCTATTCTGTCTGAAAAATGAAATTATTGTAATAAAACAGTTTCTTAAATTACTTGTAAAATTTCCAAAAAATCTACGATAAATCAGACTCAACAATGGTCGGATATTTAGCTTTTGCTCCTCTTTGGTCAGTCGAATGTTCAACTCTGACATAACGCGTGGTAAAGTGTCATCCACCTCACCAACAATCTGAAAAAAAATTTTTTTTCCATTAAATCAAAACGTTCCATCAATTTATACGACAGTTCATTACCTGAGAAAAGATTTTATAAATTGGTTCCAAAATAAATTCCACAAAAGTGCGAGGCTTATCACCCGATGGTGCTTTTCTCTGAAATTCTCTCGTTTTGGAATTTAAATAAATATCACCCCAAAGTCGTTTCGCAAAATCTTTAGGCTGTATATCAGCTAAAATTATTCAATCAACTTATGCAAAAAAAAAATTCAGAAACTTCACTTACGGTATATTTCTTTGTATAAATTAGCAAATGAAAGCAACGTGAAACAAATATTGTACTTTCCACTAGCAAAGAAAACATTGCCATTGACTGGTGACAAAATTTGATATTCATGAGATGTAGAAAAAGATCTAAATTATATGAAAACTTATTAACTAATATAAAATATCAGCACTTGAAGTTTCTTACTTCAAAAGCACGTTAACTTCATCAATGGTATGTCGCAGTTTAAGATAAGCATCAGTCGGTGGTAATTTCAATTCCAAGATTAAACGATCAATTTTATTTATGCATAAAGTAATAGCCAAATTTTCCTGCACAGCACATTTTAACGTTCGTTCTGTGCTCATCATTACCTAAAGCACGACAATTAATTGTTCAAAGATACTGCAGAAAAGAACAAAAAGCAAAATCAAATCTACTCCTTCATGTGCATCTACAAAAACAACCACTCCATCGCACATGCGAAAAGCTGCAGACATTTCGTCGGAAAAATTAATATGTCCTGTAAATAAAATATAAAATAAAATAAAATTATCAAGAAAACAAAATTAACAAAAACAATTACCCGGTGTGTCAAAGACATTCAATAAAAAAGATTTGTTTCTGAAATCTTGCATTACAATAGTTATTGGCATCGCTTTAATTCCAACCCCACGTTCATATTCAGTATTCAATGTGTCTGTATAACGTGTCTACAAAACAAAATTTTTAAGTAACTTGTCCAGCTAACAAAAAGTGATGGCATTATAGAAATAACACACTAAACTTTCTAGCTACTAACAAATTATATTCTTGTCTTTATACATCTTCATTTAATTAGAGTTAAGTAAAAAATTGCAGATAAATTAAAATCGAAATACAATTTCTCAATTTCACTGTCTCAAGTTTTCATTTTAAAAACGCCACTTACGTCTCGATCATCTCGACGAACAAAAGTTGGATGTGTCTGCTCTATTAAACAGTCCACAAAACATGTCTAAAAAAACATCTTGAAATTTCCAAAATTTTCTGAACATGTAATTATTACCTTTCCGTGATGTAAATGCCCTGCCAATGCTACATTTCGAATCAAATTTGAGCAATCCATAAGATCAGCCATATATTCTTTGTTGTAAACTGTTTCCGGCAAATCACGTTCAATAGCCTAAATACAATTATGCTTAAAAAATAAGTCAATAATAAAACCACTACCAATAATTTATGATAAATATCGTTTCAAGTTCAAATTTAAAAATGGCTAAAAATACTTTACTTTTTTAAATATTAAATTAAACTAAAAAGATAAAAATGACGATTATCCAAGCAGTTTTTTTAAACAAAATCTTCATACTTTGAAAAATATTACCTGAAATTTTTTCGGACGAACTGGCTTTACAATAGGCTCCGTTAATGGTTGAGTATCTTCTTCTTGAACAACCGATTCAACATCTGGTCCGTAAATTTCAAGTGCAGTCGGATAATACTTTTTATCTTCATGAAGTACAACAGCTTCAGCATCAGCAGTGCCATTCATTTCCACAACTGCACCAGTTTCATCGGCCTAATCAAATGCTGCTAATTAAGAATAAAAAAAAACAACAGCAATAGCTTTTCCTCACTTCATCATTTTGCTGATGAACTTCATCATACTCTGAATCTGAATCTGATAAATCGCTTTCCAGCTCTGGACCGATGTAGTTTCCAAACTCATCATACAAATCGCCATCCATTTTGCAAAACAATGCTTGAAGAAGTTTTCAAACAAAATCACAGTGGACAGTAACACTAAATAAACTAAGTAAACTAAGTAAAGTAACTTACAATGTTAAAGTACTTGTACCTGTACTTGTTAAAGTAACAATAGATATTTTTAAAAAATAAAAAATTCTGAAAAATGAGACTAACTAAAGTCACAAAAATGACCACACTGTTGTGTTCCCAACAAGTTTCAATGCTCACAAGAAAAAAAAGTTAAGATGTATTTTATGTACAATTTTATATTATTTAATTTGTATGCGAAAATATTTTAAACACTTTATTTGACAAATAAAAACATAGAATAATTATAATAAAGATAAGCTTCGTGTTAAACCATTGAAAAATAAATACAGTAATATAATACAAATGTATAGATTACAGTAAGATTCAAAAGGGTCACTGATTGTGCAAAATAATTATTCCTACAAAACAAATAAAATTTAAATAAATTATGAATTTTGATTTTTAAGTGGTTTTTTAAATTAATTTTGTTTTCATAGAGCATATGATCAGAGAAATCTCATTGTAAATAAACGCTACCAACAATTAATAAACAAAAAGAGATAATCAAGCTTTCAAATTTATGTTTCATAAATTCAATTAGATTACGCTGAGTAGATAACTTTTTAACGCATAAACAATGCATTATAAACAATGTAAATGATTTTTTGCATACACTGAAAATTTTAATATTGGCAAATACTACTGTAGTAGCAGCGCAGGGATCTACAACTAACTGTAAATCTTTGCGCCAATTCAACGTTCCGCCGAATTCTGCATCAGTCGCATCTCTTTCGCATCAGTCAATTCTACAATAAGCAGAGCAGTGTCAATATTAGCCGTAGACAAATATTCACGGCTATCAAGGAGAACTGTGAACAAAAGTAAGCAAACTACGTATGTACAATCCAGGGATAATTTAGCTATTATCAGTCTGCTTCTCAAACTAAGTCAAAACTATTCCAAACTACTTTCTCTGTTTTTCATGGATATATATAGCAGAAAACTAGGTCTTTTACTGATATCCGTTCGTTAGTGAGAAAAGCAGTTCGCGCAACGGCAATTCTATCGTTTGCCTGCTTCACGCATAATCTTCTGCTCTGTCGAACTTTTGACTTTGTTTTTCTTGTAGCTAATAATATGAAATAAATGTGCAGCAATATGAATATAATTAGCATGGTAGGCGTGAATGTAGGCTTGTTTTCGTAGAGCATTCGGCTCCAGTCGTCAGTTGGTTGCCAATTATCAGAATTTACTACAACTACGTTCATATTTTCATACTGTAAAACTTATTGATAAAAAATAAAATAAAAATAATAATTTTTTTAAGTCAGCTGTCATTATCACTAAGGGCAACAATGCTTTTGATTTATTGGGTGATTTTGGATTGTATTGAAAAATGTTTTCAAAGTTGCTTTAGTTTTTAAATATTAAATTTTTAAAAATTCCCTAAAATTAACCTAAGCTCTGTCTGACTACAGAGAAGTTTAAAATTTATTCAAATTCAAATTATTACATTTATTCAAAGCTAACCTGTGTCACTACTGCTTGGCTAGAAAGCAGATCGAGCAGCATTTCTTCTCAAAAAATAATGAGATAATAAAAAGAAAAGAATTTTTAATAACCGCATTTGATACATGCACGTATAACAGCAAAATTTATTTTGATTTTCATTACTGAATATTAAATTTGTCATTTGGAGGAAAAAGTACAAGGGCCGCTAGCTCAAATGGTAGAGCGCTCGCTTTGCATGCGAGAGGCACGGGGATCGATACCCCGGCGGTCCAAGTATTTTGTTCAGCTTTTATAAGTGAAAAGCTTAATAGCAAATAATGTTATAAAGAAGTAGTACTTAATTAATTGTTGAAATTAAAATTTATGAACGTAAAATAATTATGCTGATGATATTTTTAAATTACATGACAACGCTTATTGGTCCTCCTCAAGAAGAGAACCAAAGTTTCAAAATGGTGCTTTAGTTTGTAAATATTGTAGTGATATATTTTCCAAGACAGCTTATATATATATAGATAGATGGATGTATATTGAAAGTGTCCATATTATTTTATATTATGTTAATTTGTTAATATTGAGTTGATCATTTTGAATATTCAGTTCATGAAATGTGTAAGTGATTACATTGGTTTAATTAATTAAATAATGATTTTAAAATGTTAGTCAAGTTCCAAAAATAAGAAGATAAAATTTACTGCAAATAAGAACGGGAAGATTTAAACAATAAATAGGACAGTATGAAAATTTTAAACGTTCATCAACTTCAGTTCAGAATTGAGGAGTTACAGAATTTTTGTGAAATGTAGGTGCAACTTTTTTCTTCAAAGATTTGACTGCATTGCTTGTAACAATATAATAGATGGCATATAAGCTCAAAGCAAAAGCGTTGATTGTAAGAGCGATGTCAGATATCCACGAATGACTTTTGTTGAAGAAAAAGTAAATTCTTAATGTATTTGGAATTCCTTGAAGCAAAACAGTAAAGCCCATCAGAATGAATGTTTTTTTAGTAACAAGAGATTCACGATTTAGGCGCTGTTGTTGAATCAAATGATTGGCTGCTTTCAAACGATTTTTGAACGCGCTTTTCAGCTGCATCAAGCCAATAATGTAAAAACAAAGCGAACAGTAAGCCAACAATATGCAACAAGAAAAGTGGAGAAGATAATAAAGTCTTCCAACAACGGCACTTCTGTAACAAGCGGCAGAGATTTCCTTCGTTCGCAATAAATATGCACTTATCCACATGCATATTAAATCTATTAATGATAAAATGATGCATGCTATTAGCATGTAATTTCGAGATGCTTCATTAACTGCTTTCAGCAGTTTGGTCTGACGAATGGCTATAAGTCGATCAATAGATACAAAAAGCAAAGAATAGGCAGTTAGCAATTCTCCCAGGCTGTACATCGTCGGATGTCCATTTGTTATTATGCAGTGAAATGGGGTTGACACGCCTGAGATTTGATATCTAACAATCCGCAACAAATAAGCTTCAGCAAGTCCAATTCCCAGTGTGATGCAACCAGCTGCATGAACTAAAAAATGACGTGCGCGACATCAGAATAATAAGCAAAAAATATCGAAATACATCATTAATTTTTATTTTTAGCAATATTTTCTCTTTAAATGCTTGTCATCAGCAGAGATCATTTTTGAAAAAAAACAACATTTGTTACGATTTATGAGTTTATTTAATTTGTTTAAAAGTTTAACCAGCACAATATAAATACGCTGTTTAATTTTAGTTTATTATCTTACTGCAAGTTGTTTACAAGGAAGCGTTGCTATTATGCTTAATAATGAGCTAATAAAATTGCATGCACATGCGAACAAAACAAAAATCTCTCAAATAAGTCGAATAAATTTTAATCTTCCAAATATTCATAAAAAATACTACATATATTATTTATAATGATCTTAAAAGTATTTCATTTATTTATTGAAAAAATTAAAATATATTTGAAGCTGCTGAAATTCATTTGACTAATTGACTTTATTTTAATACTTATCAACAATTTTAATATTCATAATTTCATAATAATAATTTTAATATTCTTAATATTCATAATTCATACAATGCACAGTAAGCGGTTTTATTGCTTATTCCGCATTTGAAAAATTGTTTAATTTCTTCATATTTGGAACTTATTATTGCAGTTTTGACAATCCATTTTTAGATTATATGAGATGGTGAATTATAAAAAAGTTGAATGAAATATTCAAGCTTACCTGCAACAATTTTCTGTGATTTAAAAATTGATTTTTCATAAATAGCCAGTATTATATAAAAGCAGTTTGTCAAACAGGCAAGTAGACCAAAAACTACTCGCAAAATCCACGTAGACACAACAAATAAACTTTTCTTTTCAAAAAGGTTGCTGGCATTTCTGCTATAGTTCAAATGTGTTTCAATGTACATTTTTATCGAGATTCATCCACCATTGTTGTTAAGAAAATTTTCTAAAACTGTTCAGGATCATTTTTATTTACATAATATTTATATATTGTTGCTTTTTTAAATGATGGTATGTTATCATAAAGTTAAATTAAAACGACTGCAAACGTAAATATGCAAAATTTTTCTGTCACCAAATTGTGCAAACATCATTATCTAAGAAGAGCTTTCAAATAATGCGATTGACGCATATTTTAATTCTGTTATTATGCTTCGTTAATTTATTATTAATAACAATAATCTTAACTAAATATTTTTAATTATATGGCTGCATTTAATTTCAAACAAGTCTGGCCCACAGATATGCTTTCAATTTGAATGGAAGTTGACTGACATTGCACAGTTACACAGTACAGTTATTGAGAAAAAGTATGCAGTTTTTTATTAACAAAGAAAAAAATAAAGTGATTTCTGTTCTTCTTTTAATTTCATTCATAGAAAATGGCAAATTGAAAATAATTATTACAGTAGCAGTAGCTCTTGCTAATTTCAGTTGAGAAATATGCCATAAATTATAATTTAATTGAGCAACTATTCGGATTATAATTACGTTAATGCATTTCATCAATTGACAGCAGAAAGACATAGTAGTGCTTCTTCATCGACAGATATTATCACAGAAAAAGTGGCCATAAGAAATATTTAAGCATACCTCTATTTTCTATAATTTGCAACGCAGAAGAATAAATTTGGTATTAGCAATGACTACTGATAAAAAAAAGATTGTTTAGTGTTTCAGTTAAAAAATTTTTTTAATGAAATTGCTATCTTTTATTTGATTAGCACGCTAAATATGGATAGGTGTTTCTCTCAGACTTCTGCCAATTCTTAATTGATTTTTAAGATGAATTGCAATAAAATATTACAATTACTTGTGGCAAAAATGTTTAATATTTGTTTAGTTATTAATGTGAATTTCTATTGCTTTCAACATTTTTCACAAATTGCTTACGCACACTGCACGACTTACGTGCCACCACCAAGTGATTGCATAGTGATAAATGCAACAATAAAAAAAATAAGTAACTGTGGGTAAACAAAAATTTTTTAAAAGTTTTTTGCTATATTTGAAAAAATAATATACATTGTTATCAAAAAATAAAATATTAAAATAATCCATTTGAATTCAACAATTTATACAAGCACTTTTAAAGCATTTTAAAATAACATTATAAAAAGAAAAATATAAATAAATAAATAAGGACATTTTACAAAAAACAAAAAAAATAGTGAAATATATTTAAGAACACAAATATTTTATTGCTCATTTATTGACTCATTCATATAAAAGCTGCTTTTAAAGCATGGAGCATCAAAATGAACAAATAAATTGGTTGAATTGAAATTAAACTTCAATTAACAAAGATGAGGCTGTTAGTAGCATACAATATTCCGTAAAATGAATCTGTTGTGAAAAATTACAATTAAATATTGTTTACCATATTTACTCAAAAACGTTGCTTTATTGTATTTAAAATAATATTGCAATTCTCTTATTCTTTATAAAAAGTTATTTTTCAAATTACTTAGAACAAATTTTTTTTTTACTTATTATTATTATAGATGTAATGAAAATTTTAATTTCCCAAGCAACTATGTAAGCGAAGATTTATGCTTCTATAATAGGATTAAGTAATAATAATAAAACTGGCTTGTACCTGAACAAACATAAACAGATTATAAAGAAGAATCATTAATAAATCAATAAATGTATCATTCAGTAATACTTTATTTATTCTTTTACTTCAATATTTACTTTTATACTCATTTTGAAAATCATTGAACGATGGACTGGTATATCATTTTAATAAAACTCTTTGTATTTTAATCAGATTTATGTCTCCATGCATAAATTTTTGATCAAGCAAACTTTATTTAAAGCAGTCTTAAGTAAATAATGTATTCTATCTATACGTCAATTACCATTTTACAGCAATGAAACTTATTGTATAATTTTCTTAAACTAAAAATTTCAGACATGTACTTTAAAAAATAAATATTCTTTTAGTATTAAATTATTATTTTTCCAATTCATTTATAGACTTTAAGTTGATTTGATTTTATGGCTGCGCATACATTTCCGTGGAAAATCAGAAAAAAGGTATTTTAAAACGTAAAACGGGAAGAAATTATGAAATTATGCCATTTACTAAGCAATGTAACGTCTCAAATATTTTAAAAATATTCCAAATTTTGTGAATAAACGGAAAAAATGGCATCATAAAGGCATTTGCAAGAAAAAATTTTCATAATTACAACTGAACAAAAGATCTAACTTATTTGTTACTGATAAACAGATTAATGATAGCTGAATACGAAGGCTTGTACATTTAGAGTGACTTTACACATATGTAAAGTGTGCCTAATTAAAAAAAAAAATTGCTTCATAATTTTATAAAAGAAATAAAGTACTTATCCTGCAACTGATTTGCTAATGTTATAATCATACTAAGTACAGCTTTAAGAGACCTGCTTTCAACTGAGCAATGAAACTGTTAGCTTTGCTTAGCTGAAAATCTTTTGAAAATAAAGATGATGAAATGGCTAAAAATGACATAAGGAATCAATTTTCCACAAAATGTGGGAACTTTTCTTTCCGTTTAAATAATGTGATACAAAATAAATAATAATATGTTCATAAAACATTCAAAAACTGAAACTGATTAATTAAAGAGATTATTTTCATATATTATAATTATTTTTAAATGCTGTAAAATGTCATCATTAATATTTACAAAATATGTTCAAATAAGTTAATAAATTAAGAAATGCAGACCGTAAGGAATAATATAAAATGCATATTAAAAAAGTAACATTGAATAAAAAGTAAAAAATTAAGTTTTATTTTTTACTTTTGATTTTTGGTTATTTAATAAGAGATACTTTGGTAAAGTCTTTTTGTATTTCCTCAGGTAAACTGCTGCAATCTGAAGTTCTTGACCCTTTTCTAAAAACCTTTTATTTTCTAGTTCAATGCAAATTTTCAAACTGATGACATCCTTATTCACAACCATCTGCTTTCTGTATTTGAAGTCAGTACTTTATTAAAATTATTTTGTCGCTTTTTTTATGTCATAAGTATTAAACTGTTGTGCATATTTGCACATAATAAGCAGATGCTTTTAATAAAGTTGATTGTTATATTGAGATTTATTCAAATTTAATTTAATCTCACTGCTGTTGATCACTAAAGCTATATAAGAATGCTGATATAACCCAGAGATATTATTGAAGCAATTTTAAGAAATGACACATACATAAAGTGTTGTTTTCTGAATAATTTTGTGAAGCAAATAAATAGATTAGACTAGTGGTTCTCAAAGTTCTGTGGACTGCAACTCACTTTTTAAGCAGCTAGCTTTCTCGGCCCACATAGCTGTAATAAAAATGAAAAGCTGATTAGCTTCGATCATTTTGTTGTCATTGTTGTCAAACAAAAATTACAAACTAAATTTCATTAATATTTTATTATTCATAATGGGGCACATGTGAAGGATGGGCTTCCTTTCAGGTTGCCTTTATCACGGCATATATGTCCACTTCGATGGCCGTCACTTTCAAACGCAAGGACTCAAATAATTGAAGTCGATTACGAAATTGGGTCTTCATGGCCACCATCACAGGAAAACCAATTTCACAGAGGTATGATGATTTGAATGGATGCAGAACTTTCAAAGCTGCAGCTGAGCTATTTGGATAAGCTTGCAGAACATTCAGCCAAAACTGCGTCAACTTATTAGAGTTGAAATTCATTTTTAACACCGTATCATCAGCCATCGATCAGTTCTTTGTCAGCCGTTGCCCATATACCTGTCGATATGTCAATTTGAAAGGGATTCGCCATCCAGGAAATTGGTTGACATATTTTCATTTCTTCAAAAAAGTATTCATCAAACTTTTCTTTCAGTGCATGTAAATGAGTGCACATCAGGTCGACTAAAGTCATCAGTAGGTTTCATCTTATTGTTAGTGATAAAGGTTTAAATGTTTCAAAACGTCTTTAAATTTTATCTCCCATAAATCAAGTTTTCCTTTGAAGCCTTAAATTTTGTCATGAGCCACAAATATATTGCTTGCTTCAAGCCTTTGCAAATGGAAATGTAGCTGGTTTAATTTCGAAAACTCGTTTAGAACAAAACTCTCATCAAAGTATGCAAATATTCAGCATAGCTACTTTTATCCAAGAAGACTGCAACTTCCTCACAGACTTAGGACTTTCCTTCTTGAAAGTCAACATACTTCAGAACGAAGAAGAAATGAGTAATGCATACTTCCCATATCCACACAAAGTACTTCCAATAAATGACATTGCAATGGCCTCGACTTGATATGGTTTACAATTTTCACTGAAATGTCGAAATCTGAATTAATCCGGCAAAGTTTTTGATGCTAGCGCTGCTTTATGCAAGTTGCAATGAGCTGATGACATTCTTGGATTGACTTCAAGAACTCCTGTTATAAAACTGTTATTTCTACAGCACATGGTCTGAGTGCTGTCTTTACAGACTTTGATGCATTTACTCATGTTCAGACGTTTGTCTTTTATTAAGCCATCCAGCGTGTTGAAGATTTCCTTGTCTCGAAAGCCGCGACCCACCAATGGACCGCGACCCATAGTTTGAGAACTACTGGATTAGACCGTTCTGTTATTACTATAAATTGAATATAACCCTATAAACTTTACTGAATGCGCTTATTTGCATAAGTAATTCATTCATTGTTAAAATTATGTTTATTATTATTGAGAGAATCTATAGAAAAAAGCAAAATTTTGTCCAGCGAAATATAAAATCCATTTCTTTTCTATTATCAATTAATTTTCCAGCTAGTTAACATTTTCTTTAAATTAATTATATTAAAGTCGTAGTTAATACACAATGAACTTATTCATTTCATTAATATTTCCTTATTTTTATCTATTATCACGCATTATATGTTTTGATTATATATATTTTTTTAATTTATTTATGTTCAGTTGTTCATTATAAATATTTAAGACATCAAAAGCAAATAATTTTTTATATGAATTTATGAGTAAAAATCTTTATTAAAATTAATTTCAATCATTTTATGGATATTCAAAATTGCTCCCAGTTACAAATAAAAAAGCAAAAAAAAAATAAATTTTCATATAAAATGTATTAAACTGCTATATTTTTTTTGATAATTAAATACAATTTCAATTCATTTGAAGCTATGCAAAACATTAATGAAAGGTCGAATTAAGAATATATTTAATGTTCAATATAATGACAATGCTTAATTGAGCATGCAATAAAATCAATGTCAATTTTTTTATATTCGCTGCGCAAACACTCCCATTGATAAGCTTATAAGAAACGTTAGTTCGCATCCTGTTTTATTTACAAAATTAACTTTTATTCTATGAAAATTTTTCAAACCCAATTAAAATTACGTTAATTAACGTTCATTAACAATTGCCTAATCATTCACATGGTCATATAATAATTCTAGCATTAATAAATACATAAAATCAAAAAAAGAACTGACAACTTATTACAATAAAGCAGCTTTAATTAATTTATCAGCTACACTAAATGTTAAAAAATAAAATAAAATAAACCGAAAGTTAAATCATTTGACAATAATTTCAACAATCAAAACATTCATCATCATGCAAAACCAAACTATTCACAAAAGATCAACGTTTCTGAATTAAAAGTCTATTCCTAAAAATTAGCATTAGAGTTGGAACAAACCATTATTAAAATTTGATAAGGCTAAATTTTCAACGCGTTTTCCTATTGGCCATCGACAGCATTATCTCATTTGACACTCATGCCATTCTTTTGGGAAGTTTTGTCCAAAGGGCTAAATTTTTAACCCATTTCTTTATTGGTCATTGACAGCATCATTAAACGTTTATGCTCCGCGTTTTCTTATTAGTTATAGACATGGCTATCTTATTGGACGTTCATTACGTTGTCTGATTGGTTTCTCTTGTCAAGACTGCTAAGTGAACACTATCAGTGAAAGCGGGTGCCTAAGAAATAGGCATAAGCATCCAATGGGATAACGCAGTGAAAAATAATTTACTTATTTTTATGACATAGACAATTTTTTTTCTTAAGAAAAGAAAAACATACGTAACATTCTTTCGTGATATTTACATCTGATTGTATTCAAATATATATTTTTATATGTGTTTATATACAAAGAAAAAAAACAGTTTGGGAAACACTGTCGTGAGCCAAAGTCACCGCCCACTCGTTATAGCTAACGACAACGAACACTACTTTTTCCGGCTTCCATTCTGTCCTACAAAATGATCTTAATTGATGTTCAAGTTCTATCAGTTTTTCCGGTTCATCATATTGTCACAAATGAATAAAAATTTTTTACCAAAAAGTTGTTCAAAATATATTTTCAGAACAACAGTTGTTCATTAAATGCTAAGTGCTATAAAATCTTTTCAAATATTGTAAAGTATATCAATTTATAAAAATTCATATTTCAAGACTTGAAGTGCAATTTGCTCTTCTTTGTATTATACAACTGAGTAATTGTTTGAAAATAAAAGTAATTTGTTTAACTATTTTTTTATTATTAATTATTATTTAACTGCTAATTTTTAAATATCTTGTGCAGAAAAACAACACTTTTATTCAGTTGAGAATAACTATACAAAGCGGTAACACACATGAAAAAGGGGGTAAACACACCACAATACTGAACTCGTTAACCCACGTCGGCTCAACGTCACTTTATGCAAAAAAAGCCTTAGCCCTCCTACTGTAGGTTATTGACGTTCAGGTTATTGAGATCATAATCGCATTACACTTGCACAAACTTAAGTTTACAATTTAACAATTTTTATATAAAAACATTTCCAGAGTTATCCGTTGTAACATAATTAAGTTTTGTGCAATGTTTACATGTTTTAACATTATAAATGGTAATACTTTCATATAATTCTAATCGCGTTTCTTAAATTTCAAACAATTTGCTTAATTGCTACTTCTGTTAGATTCTTTAAAAGAAATTATAGAAATTTTGTTTGTCTTATTTGTACATCTTTTTATAATTAATAAATTGATAAAATTTTAATTTTTATTTATATTATTTTGTAAAAAAAGTTATTATATTGTACGATTAAAACTTTAATTCTATAAATTTCTACAAAAGCATACTGTAAAATTCAATTTGTTTGAGAATGACGTATATTAACGATTATTTTCTTGTTCAATTGAAGTAATTGTTTATCATTTGAAGGTTGTCTGTCACTTTTTGAATTTAATGATGTCATCGCCAGTGTTGAATATTATTTCACATTGTTAAGACAACGTTTGATTTGTAACATTAGCGTTTTCTTGTAGTTATTCTTTTTGAACATTACGGAATGTATTTTGCAAAATATTATAATCATCCATATTTACATGAAACACATTCAAACATGGTCCATTTTTGAAGGTGAATTATACCAATGCGTTTGCCGAGTGTCGACTTCAGTGTTCACATTGATACACTGTCGCAGAATGGGTTCAGTTTTCAACAATGGTCAAATGAATGCGATGAAAATATTTTGGAAAAATTATTAATTTACATGAGCGATATCGGTCAAACTACCGTTTCCGGGCCATTTTTTCAGTGGACCGCTGTCCACTGGGCTGCATTCTTCGGCCGGGTATGGATTGTAATTATGTTCCTTCTTCCGCGCGTGCTTATTCAAAGCGTCACATTTTAAACTTATGACGTACATGTGTATTTAGATTCATCTGTATACTTTTATTTATTTATTTTTTTCACTTCCAGATAAATTGCTTACGGGAGTTGCTTGTGCGACATCGCAATTTGACAAATCGCAGCGCTGGTCTTAATCGCGTTCATCCATTGCATTGTTGCGCCCTCGGCGTTGGCTGCGTTGATTGTCTTGATACTTTGATTGCCGCCGGCGCGCAGCCGAACGTGCAGGTGCGCCATTTGCGTTTTTCTCTTTCGCCAGGTGTCGCTTTATTTTTTCCTTTCCCAAATTTGATTGGCTGTTACTTGCTGAACGATGACTTGCCCGAAACATATATATATATATATATATATATATATATACACATATATTCATTTATTTATGTTTATGTGTGTGTGCGTGTTTATACTGCATGTGAGCGTGTGCGTTTGTGTATGTATGAATAATTGTTTCAGGACATACTTGGTGAAACTGTCGCACACAAGGCTGCTCGTCTTGGACGTGTCGATTTCATTAGCAAATTACTTGCGATTGGCTGTGATTTGAGGTAATGAGAAAGTGAAATATTGTTAAACGCACTTCCGCCCGCGTAGTACCGCTTTTTATCTTTCAGGCTCTTCTTCACCAAGTAAGTTATAATCGCGTATTCAAATAAAATATAAATGTATACTATATGTATTATGGCGGCGGCGGCTTGTTGAATGGATATTTATTTTAAAAAAACACGTGTGACATCTTCTGTAAAATTGATGCCTGATGATAGCTTGTATGATAAATAAATCAATTAATTAATTGGCTTTGTCGCTGAGTTTAGTGTAGTGAATTGGATTGGATTAGCCGCCGCCGAAGTTGCCCAAATGCAAGGACACACCGACTGCGCCGCTTACGCCCATCGTTCTGCCCAACTACAACAACAAGGCTTGTTTCCACCGTACAACAATCATGCACAAAATGGTCAACATCAGGATCAAGTTTTGATTCAGACGCACTGCACCACCAACAAACTAGAAGATATGATATTATTTTTGGAGTTATTATTTTTTCTTGTTATTTAAAAAGTTTTCATTGATGTTTTTTTATGCATTTGGACGCGCTCGTGATGATATTTCTTTCGCGTTCGTTTTATTTAAATGAATTGATTGATTAATTAATTAATGAATTATTTGTCTCGTTCTTTTCAATATTTATATTTTTAGAATGAGAATTGCAAGCAACACTTGCATCTTTCAAAGAAGAAAGCATAAATTTGATGATGATGCATTTTCATTGGTTTTTCTTTTGTTCCGTTTTAGGCGTTGCATATGAACGCTACTTGCATACAGTGAAAGCGAACAGCCAAGGCAATCCGTACGCCTATGTTACCGGTATGTACGGATATGTTCCTTTATTTAGTGATGATGCAGTGATGGAGGAGAATGGAAAAGGAAAAGAATGCGTTGAGCAGGCAGCGGTTGTAGCCAACGGCGACGCGATCAAGTTGCTCAAGGCGACCGCCGCCGCAGGTACCAAACGCATCGCTGATGCGGACGATGCAGAAATTTTACAAGCAATTAAACGAACCAAATGGAGTAACGGTGTCGCTTGAAGGCGAAAGAAAACCAACTAATGGTACTTCCTTATCATGCAAATTTGAATCGTTGCTTTTTTCTTTGTTTATTTATAACAGGATATGTTACCGTTTATCGAATTATTTATTATTATTATTATTATTATTATTATCGTTTTGGCGTCTGAAAACGCACAGACGATACGTCTGTTTGTTTTTCACTAAATGTTCTTCTCTTTACTGCTCTGCTTGTTTGTTTGCTCGCACGAGTAAAATTGTGAATTTCATTCGATTTTATTTTTTCCATCGCGCACCACTGCGTTGATCAATTTTCAAAATCTGAGAAACAGATAGCCAGACTGACGGCCAGACAGACAGCGTGCATTGATTATCAGTCTGGCGTGGTCTGGTTGAGTGCAGTTTGCGGTTTGGGTTCAGGTCACGGCACTGAGACTGTTTGAATTTGGCAACGTTCGCATCTCCATCTGTTGTTGTTGTTGTTGTTCACACTATCCAATCGGCTGGCACCCACTGAGGCTGACTTTCGATCTCAGCTACGAGATTCAACAGCTCAAGCACGGCCAGGTCGATGTGACCGTTGACCAGGGTGTGGTCGAAATAGTGACCGAAAGTGCTTTCCAACTTGTCGCTCTGTTCGATGATCAACTGCAGCTCGTCGTCGGCGAAATCACGCTCGGAGACGTCCGGCGCCGGCGGCGCGTTCAGACCGGGGCGTTTCCTTCTCCTGGTCGCTTTGAACGAACTGAACTCCGGCGGCCGGACGAACACGAAGTACGGCTTCAATTGGGCACAACGGAGCAAGGCAATGGCCCGAGGGTGTGGATTCAAAATGCAAACGCGCCTCTGGCAAATCAATCGCTCGACACTGTCCAACGTGGTGCCGTACAAGTTGCCTTGGAATTCGCCGTACTCGATCAACCGACGACCACGGATCCAGTGTTCCATCTGAGCCCGGCTGGTGAAACAGTACTCGACGCCGTCTGTCTCGCCGGTCCGCGGCTGCCGGCTGGTGTACGGTACCGTGGCGGCGAACGTGTCCGGCCTGCAGGCAAGCAGACGTCTCTTCAGCTCGCCGCGACCGACGCCCGGCGCGCCGATCAGCACCAACGGTCGCCTGAAGAAGCCGTCCGGCTTGTACAAAGCTACTGTCTCGTAGGTGCGGATACAGTCGACGTCCGCGTCGTCGTCTCTGACGACACCGTGTCCACTCTGCCGCACGTCGCCGACCGCTTTTGTACAGTACCTGAAAATCAGAAATTGAAATATTTACAAAAATTAACTTGTTTCTCTGTACACACTTTATTCAGTGGGAAAAGATGAAGAAGATAAAGAAAACACAGTGCCAATTTGTATGAGGAAGTGAATTTTAATGCATTCACATTTTCCCAACTGGATCACCAGAAAAGTGAATCCAATCATCACACGTCACGTATCCATAGTGAAAAGAAATGCAATTGGACAATCAATCTTGGTATCAGTAGCTTTTGAACAAAAACCATTACGGAATATTCTTAATTTTTTTCCAACTCATCCAAAAAACAATCATCTTACTGTAAGTATAAGTAAATTGAACACCACCGGCGGGCAAAGTGATTTGGGAGTTCAAATTGAGAAAATGAAAACAAAAAATTCCATTATTCCATTTTTCAAACCCACTGAACTAGATGCAAAATGAAACTTGCGTAAAAGTGGAATGCGTTACAAACAAACAACAGACCGAATACAATATATATACGTTTATTTATTTATATGTATTAATTTTGTGCTGCTACTAAATTAATGTGCTTTGCTGCAACTTTTCAGGCAAGAGAATGATTTTATCGTCCGATTCTACTCGCATCAAAGAAAAAATCAATTATCAATAACCTAATAAAAATTGTCTCCTTGGCAGAGATACGGACATTGGAAAATTTGTTTCCCACGACAAGATTCAAGCAACAGCATGTGCAAAATAATAATAATAATAATAATATTGAAAAAAATAAACAACCAATCCAATTTCCTCTGCTTCTCTTGTGTACAGAACAAACACTGTCGACGTTTAGCAGAAAGCTATTTTCCTAACAACAAGGTAAAACACATACGCATGTATGACTATTGTCATTGCATGCATAGAAACTGTTGACATTGTTTGATCTGTATAAGATGGAAAATAAAATTATTTATTTTATCCATATTGTTATAAACCGAATAAGCACAACAACAACAACAACAACAACAACAGCAAACAAATTCCGCTTTGCTCTATTTTGTGTTAAAAATAGAAATTCCAAAATTTTCTACGAAAAGTAAAACTTTTTCCTCCAACTGCGCTCCAAATTGATCGACGTAAACATAAATCACTCACCATTGACGCAAGCAAATAAAGAAAAAAAATTAATAATAATAATATTATTATGCAAACTTATAATCATAAAGGGTTGAACTTGAAGAACAAACAAGTATTTCACATATAAGTTGAAAAGACAATTACTCTAATAAATACAGCTAACTATTCAAATCAAAAACAACACTAATAATAAATACTATATTATATATATATATATATATATATATATATACTTTTTTTAAATATTTTATTCTATTATGCATGTATGAATGCATTTGATTAATAATATTTCAAAATTCATTCAATTTCAACAACCGTTGACCTTGCAAAACAGAGTTGCAATTGTGCATTTCGATCACAATCATTTTCAGTCTGCCAAAATGCAACTATAGTAAACCTACTTTTCAACAGAATTTTGCAAAAAAAAAGGAATTCCACATACAAACTGTTCGAAAATTCAAAATAAACAAATCAAATTTGAAAAACTTCCCGATGTATTCAATTTTAACAAAATTTAGAAACAAAAATATCAAAGGATAATACTGAAAATTAATTTCAAGAAATAAAAAGAACAAAAACAAAAAATAGCAGGAAATAATTTTTTGATTTTCAAAAATTTGGCAACGTGCCAGAAAAATTTGCTTTGCTTGAAAACCAATCATCGTCGTCGTCGAATGAACAATCGACCAACTAGGGAGCCAAAAATAAAGCACACAGATGCGCGCGCCTGGAGCATAAATCAACAACAGAGCAGCTTTGTTGTGGAAAGTGGAAGGAAAAAATAAAAAGTGCATCGTTGTTGCAATTGCAAAATTATTAAAATCAGCAGAACGGAAAGTGGCTAATTTCAAATTTGCACTTCTTGAAAAAAACAATCAATCAACTATGCACACTTTACATTCTGCGTATTATTTATTAACTCTCTATGTATATTTATTTTCCTATTACAACTTTTATAACATTTCATACGACATTTTAAAGGAAAATAATTAATATATTCTCAACCTCTCAAATGTATATTCGTTGAAAGGAATAATGAATTTAAAAAACAAATATTTCATCTCAATTTTACCTGAAAAGCATTAATAATGGCAAACATTAGTTCGTTAATTATTGAAATCTGCTGAACATGAATTTGATTCGAGTTGCACAAGATAATAATTTAAGCTCACCTGACTTTTCTTGAAGTGCTTAAGTTGAGCATGGTGTTGGATCCTTTAGATCGTCTTCGAATCAAATGACGATTGTAAATTAAATTCTTGCTCGGAATCAAACCTACCCGACCATTGATTTCACCTTCAATTTTAGCTTGCCACCAATTTTCATCATTCGTATCAAACAGTCGTAAAATATCGCCCCGTTTAAACGTTAAACTGGCCTCTGGGCATGGATTCATCTGATCCTCCAGTGCATTGTAATTGAACAAAGCTTTCAAATAAACCGGCTCATTATCATTGGCAATGTCAGCTTTCGGTTGACTAGTCTGCGGTGATGTTTCAATAGCAGGTATAAGCTGAAAAGAATAAAAAAGAAAATTACACAGAAATTAATTTAAAAAAAACAATAAAATACGATAAATAAATATTTTTTTGTAAATAATACTTGTTCCACTTCATCAATTCCGTTATCTTCATTATCTTACTTTAAAGGTGACAAATTCGTTTGAATTATTCAAAAGATTCACAACATCCGATGGTTGTTTCCCGACCACAGAAACGCCATTCACTTCGACAACTTGATCACCAACGTTAATGCATCCACTTCGATCAGCAGCACAGCCGTGCAAAATACGAGCAATCAATAACGCACCTGTACGTTCATCTAACTGAAACATCAATAATTAGTTAAACAATTCATTTCATTAAACTTCATTAAAAATATTAATAACAATCAATCAACGCTATACTAAAATTAAAAAAAATTCTCAATTCAAAAATATATATAATATGTAAGAATATTAAGTATTCTTGTGTAAAAATGTAAATTTTTTTCAAAATTACCACGCGAACAATTACATAATTTATCACTTGATCTTGAACATCAAATACTATATTTTTTCAACTTCATACCAAAAAAAAAACAATACGAGTTAGCTTTCAATATTACGTTACATATAAATCTGCAGCGTCTTTATGATAAATCATCTCTATAATTACACAGTGTGTTATCTTTTCTCCAATTAGAGCATTATGCTTAAGCTTTAGAACTGAAATTAACTGTTTATGTGCACATTTTCATCTCATTTAAATTTCATTGTTCAGAAATACTACACAACCGGTTACATACATCGTACATCACCCATTATTAAAAGAAATTGTCGTCTAAACAACGCGTAAATCAACATGATTATGCAATCAAATCGAAATGTATTTCCCAACAGATACTTAATATGAACGCTTTTCATTTTACAGGAAATAAAATAACTAATGAATATTTCATATTAAAAGTTTGCATCTTAATAATAACTACACAAAATAATGTCACAATGCTTTCAATAAAAATTACAAAAATAATAACAGTAGGTGTCAGAAAACATGTAAAATACAATTAACTGTTGAGCTAATGAAGTAAACGAATTCCTCTGTACGTTGTAAGAAAAAAATCAATAACTGCAGGTCAATCGGATAAGCTAAAAATCAATTCGTTTCCGGCCCACTGACACAATAGTGTGAAATAAGTTCAGTTGATTGAATATCACCTTGAAACAGAAATTTAACAATTCATCAAATTTCAAAAATAATTTTTTCCTATACAGCTCATCAACAGGACGCCAACAATGTCACAGAATGACGTTCAAAATGTCATTAAAGTGAAACAACATAATTAAATACTCCAAACAGACAGACACACCCTTGAATTTGATAAATTTCGTTCAAGGCAAACAGGATTAACCTGGCAACCGCAAATCTACGACTATAAAAGCTAAAACAGGATTAATCAAAAACCATGACCAAAATATAAATGTAAAATTTTGTCAGAAAAGCCAAATCTGTCATCATGCAATGACTTTATCAACGGATTGTTTTAGAAAAAAAATCCACATTTTCCTGCAACACATTTATTATCCATAGAATAATGAAAATAAACATTAAAAAACAGCTAATTTGTTTATTAAAAAAATAAAAATGAATAATAATAATAATTTGATTTTTAAAAAATGGAATTGTACCTTCAACGTAGCCCCAAGTGGTTCGTTGTTTTTGATCAGTCGAACAATTTTCACTGCCATTCCTTCATCCTCGTCCACCTCATGCGGCACATCCGGAAGGTTGGGACCGTAATGCCTGTGCATGATCCGATCCAAAGTGGTAAACAGCGCCTTCATGTGCGGCCTGTTGAACAGCTGAACTAATTCAACAACGGCTGGCGCTGTAGTATTGTTAGCGCGGACCAGTCGCCGTAAACTCGACAACGATTGGTCAAAGTTTGAGAAAACACAGCCCAGAGAATGGCGCAACATTCTAGCCCGCATTGTGGCCACAGCTTTCTGTATGCGATGTACCATCGTTTGCAAGCTGGTAACATCATAGCCGTTTGGTTCACTTCCTTGAGATGCATTTTCCACGGATACGCAGCCTCGGCTGGCGTTTTCAAATATCAAACGATAAAGTTGGTAAAATGATTCCGAGACATCGGACCATTCAACCGATTCCTCTTCCAACGATGGACAACTTCGCATCGTTGATAGCCAACCCGTTAACCTTTCTCAACGGCAACATACTTACCGTATGACTCATCAAACCTGGAAGTCTTTATTGTTTCGAAATTGTATTATTCATCACTTATGCAAATTCAATTTTGTATCACTTTTGCAAAGTAAACTTAATTTTTATATTAATTACAAAATTTTATACTCTAATTGTTAATTTTTATTCTTGACACTTTTGCAGATGTTCAGTTTTGTTTATCAATTTCTCCTTATTTAATATTGAAATTAATTTTTTTATCAATATTACATTTGTTTTTGTAATCGCAAACATCTGCAAAACAAAATGCAAACGCAACCTTATCATTACCACTAACATCAAAGATGTGACGTAGTAAAGAAAGTATCAATAAGTGATGCAAAATGTGTTGTCATAATGCAGACAACCTGCTATTAAACATTTCATATTTGCAATATAATTTTGAATATAATACATTTTAAAATGAAGTGCATACTAGCACTGACTGTTTGTGGCAAGAAATGCGCATTCATAGCCTTTGACTATAATTTTGTTTTTGCTGAAATTTCAGAAACTGCTTTTGAACACATAAAAACATATCACAAAGATTAATGCAATAAGAAACAAAAAATCAATGCAAATGTATCTGATAAAAACAACGTGTTAATATTCAATTTTCTCAGTATCACACACCACGGTTTTAATTGTTGTAACATTGTTTAACACCAGTTTATCTATTTTTTGTGTAAAATATTAACATAAACATTGTTCATTAAATTTAATTTGATACAATTATATTGTTGGATGTCTGACTGTCAAAAAATTCCTGAATTCATTTAAGATCAACCTAAGATTACAGTAAGAAATTGACAGTAAGATAGATCTAAATTCTAAAAAAAATTAAATAAAATCTTTACAGTTTTATATATTTCAGAATTCCTTAGAGGGATAATATTCTCTTATTTAAAGGTATGCGACAATAATTAGTTCTGCAATTTGAACAAAGCTATGCATAACACTGCGCATCATAGTTATACATGAAAATCATATATCGTAATAATCCTACAGTATTATTTATGTGTACGTGTCATTACACTCGTAGGCAACGGCAGTTGTCGCGTGTTCAGGGTAAGATTTATCTTTTTTCTTTTTCATTATAACGTGTTTATGTTTTCATTTTTTCAGGTTTTCTGCAGAACAGCGATTCTAGATGTTATTTTATCTGGATAGGTTGCTGTTCTTTAAATATGAAAATTCCTGAAACATGAAATGATTTTGCTTTATTCATAGTATCAGCCTGCGAAATGGGGGAACAAATGGTGCGCTGAACACTAAGCACAATTATCAGTTGGAAACTGCAAAATAAATGGTTGGAAGAATGAAAATGCTATTCAAGCTTTTAATATAGCTGCACACTTTGCAAATGACAGTTTGATTATAATAAAAAAAACGAAGTACAGCCGATTCTATATAATTGAACCAGTTCAACGATAAATCAGTAGCATTTCTTCAACTTCATCGATGATGTCTCCAGTCTCATCCGTCTGCGTGTTACCTTCATTGCTATTACGGTGCGAAGAGGTCATCAGATGTTAAAAAAAGTTTGCAGATGGCAGAGGAGCGTTGAAGAAAAGAGGAATAACAACTTTTATTACGATGGAGGATAAAGTTTTACTCACAAAACTATTTTCCTTTCTTCACAAAGGTGTACTGTTTTCTCTGCACGTGTTCTGCAGGTGCGTATACCACGCTGTTAGATGTGAGGAAGAACAATTCATGCCTAACAGATAACTGGCTAACAAATGGATCACTACCCCAGTAGGGCCAGCCCTGGAAACGGTGATCGTAGAAAGTAAACAACGAAGACGATTTTTTTCCTGCTTTTGCTTCCTATCAGATGCTACCAAAGCACATGAAACTGATGGCTGGATTGACGCAGCTCAAACGTGAAAGTCTCTCTAGGTAAAATTTTCAGGGTTAATGTTTTATTGGTTGGCAAAAAATGGAACATTTACATTTTTAATGACATTGTTTTTAATAATGGGCTCATTGAAAAGTTGTGGCGTAATAGTATTGGTACTCTCGCCTAAATTTTTCATTAAAATTGTTTAGCTTTGATTAGCTACAATGAAAACTCGTTTTTCTGCCAACCAATAGAACATTAGCCCTGAAAATTTTACCTAGAGAGACTAAACCTAGATAAGCATGCTGCGAATCAGAAATGTGGTCAAATCACCAGTTGGCGTACCTATTTACTGAGTCCAACAAGCTGGAGATTAGCTTCGTTTGGGAACTGAAATTCCACTCCATTACATCATGCTGCTAAACAGAAATGTGGTCAAGTCACCACTTGATGTACCTATTCACTGAATTCAACAAGCTGGAGATTAGCTTCGTTTGGGAACTGAAATTCTACCCTGTGATATCTGGAAAATTTTGATTGTTAAAAGTGACAATCACCGAGTGCGATGTCGACTTCGACTTCATTTATCTGTTTTAACTTTTATCATTGCTGAATATGTATTGACATTATCAGTATTTGTTTTGTAATTCCAGTATGAAAATAAAATTTTACTTATTTACTTTGTGAATTGATTCTAATTAAAATACAAAATAAAATTATAAATTTATTTCACTTTTATGAATCAGTTTTGCTTTCTTCGTGCTGCATTTCACGTTTTATTGTGAAAGTAGTGCAATTAATATGACTTCAAAAATTGGTCATTTGAAACAATAGAATGGGAAGCACAACACTGGAAGCAGGAATTGGAACGATGCCGCTTTCAGATGAATCGCTTAAATGCACTTTGACGGTTCAGCAAGAGAAAAGTTCTGTTAGAAAATGATTACACTCTTGATATTGTTTTATTTTAAATCATAAGCGTTTTGAATTTTACTTAAATATTGTTAGAAGGTAATGACTACGTATGCTTATGAACCATTTGAGTCAAAAGTGAAAAATAACCTAGTTAAATGCTTCGTTATGAAATAGGCTATCGAAAATTTATAATTGTTGAGGTGAATTTATTGCTAGGTACGTTATGACGTAATGCCAGACAACAAATGTCGACAAAACATAAACAGCAGTTTCGTTTTTGGTTTAAAATTATAATTTAAGAAAAAGAAGTGATACTAAAAAATAATAATTTTATATTTAAATAAAAGCGCTAAAGTTTTATTAGTAATTTTTACTACGTATTAAAAATTATAATACCGAAAGTAAACAATTAAACCTTTGTACTGTTGATAGTATACAGTAAGCTCATGATTATCTTTCAGAATATTTAAGTGTGATTAACTGGTGTTCACGATTGTTCAATGGATTGAATTTTTTAAAAATAGGTTTATAATAAATTGGAAATTTTTTCGATACAACATTTATATTGGTAAGTGTATGTATGATTAAGGTGTAGTATTATCATATAGCATGGGGTGATGTGGTGTTTGTAATCATATTCACACTTTATTTGTTGGTTTAGAGTAAACTGTCATTGATAATTATTTATGTATGTTAATTTTTTTATTTATATTTGTATTATTTTTTTATTGTTTCTCCGTTTATGTTGGGCATAAACTGAAAGTGGTGTAATGATGTTTTGTCTCAAATTAAGCAATGAACATTTTTGGGAAGAACAGAAGCCGTGATCAGAAAGAATTGGCTCGCAATGTGTGTCGAAAAATAGCGCACGAAATGCGTGCTATTGATCGTCAAGTGAATCAAATCAAGCGGGAAGAGGCGAAAGTGAAGAAGGCGATTAAAGTCGCCGCCGAAAAGAATGAAAAGGAAGCTTGTAAAATATTGGCGAAAGAGATTGTTAATTCTCGAAAGGCAGTTGCGAAAATGTACCAGACAAAAGCACATCTGAATTCTATTTCTCTTTTTGTGAAAAATCAAGCTGCATCCGTGAATATGATTCAGTCGGTTGAGAAAAGTGCCAATGTAATGAAAAGCTTACAGTATTTGGTAAATTTACCTGAGAGTGCAGCGTCTATGCGAAACTTGAGTAAAGAAATGATGAAAGCGGGTATCATTGAAGAGATAATGGAAGAAGCTATAGATAATGCAACTCAGTCTGAAACTGACGACGATGATATTCAAGCTGAAATTGAAAAAATTGTAAATGAAGTCACCCTGGATCCATTGAAAAATGCTCCTTCTGCAGCATCTCACGAGTTGGAATCGCTCAACGTATCCACTGCTGAAGAAGAGGAAATTGAAGAGGATTTAGACGCAATGCGTGCTCGTTTAGAGGCCTTGAAAAGTTGACGTTTTATTTTCATTTTTGTATTGTAAAGTGCGATTGGTCAAGATTACGGTTTTATATAGATTACTGTGAAATTTTTTTGAGATCCGATGCTTTTTTTAAGAAATACTTTTTTGTAATAAATTTGCATTTTTAGTATATTTATCAAACAGACTTTTGTAATGTATTGCAATCGTTTAATACTTATTAGTAATTAAGAATAGCAATTTTTGACAAATTTAGCTTGTACATTCAGAAAGCTGAAATAACTCACTTTTAGTAAAATTCCATCTCCATTCATTTTATACTTTAAATTATTCCAGTAAACATTTTATAATTAAGTTGATTTTTTCGGGTTATTATTAATATTACTTTGTTACCATTCAAAATTCATTTCTTTTTCTATCATGAAAATAAGAATTGAAGGAAATGGTGGTAATGTTTAGGATGTTAAAAGCAAATTATTAATATAAAGAAAAGGAAATAAATATCCACGTGAAATGGCAGATTTAAAAAACAACTATTGCATTTTGTATTTGTAAATTTTGAGCAAAATGAAAGTTATGATGACAATCATGTGATAAATTTGTCTTTGACAACTTCATTGTTAATGTCGGTATTTGTTACATATGTTATTAATATTATTATTAGTGACATTATTGCATTTTCATTTCAAAATGTGTGACATTGATTTATTGAAGAAATCACAGTTGAATAGAAATCATATGATGAATGTTGTAATATAGAGAAAACTTTTAGCTTTGAAGTATTGTTCAAATGGTGCATTTTTTGATTAATTAATTAAATTTATTTAACTATTGTCAAAGTATTTATCAATTAAAGTATTCATAATTTCATAATAATAAACATTTTTGTAAATGTTAACGAACAAAAGTCGGTGAAAAATGCAAAAGAAGTTCCTCTAAAGCAGATGCATTCTGCATTACATTTTTATATGCAAATTTTAGCATTTATTAAATAAATATGTCTTTTTACATTCTGAGCACTTGTTCAAGGAACATAAAACAGTAGATGAATTATAACACTTACTGTGCAACAGTAAAAGTTTAGAAAAAAAAATTAAAGTCATTTTTACAAAATATTAGCTGTACAATTGTATTGCATTTCTTAGATATGCAAGTTGTGTTCTAAATAAATCACAAACTGAACAGATAAGTCGAATTATTAGTAATTAATCTGATAAACCAAGGTGTACAATTTTTTTTGAAAAACATCTTTTATTCGTTGTTTATCATTTTATGCAGATAAAAGATATCAACATTGCATACGATTGAGTAACAGATAAAATTAAAAAATTCTTTTTTGCATCTTTATACGTACTATAATATTTCAAATTTCAATTCATCAACTTTATATGTTTTATTAAGCTGAAATTATTTATAGTTCTGTTAATGTAATATGTTTCGATAATGAAGAAAGCTCTTGTTTACTTTTTGAAAGCATAAAAAAGAACTGCCACTGATTTGAATATTGAATGCGTATTCAGATTGGTCGTAATTATTTAAATTTAATAATACACAAAAGTATATACTGTCTGTGTTCTGTAGAAAGAAATTTAATTTATAAACTGAAATGTGAATGTATAAAAAATATATTATTACATGCTTTAAAATTTAAATAATTCATAAATGCGAGTGAATAATAATGAAGCTTTGTGTTTAGTCATAAATGATTTGATGACAGAAGTTGATTTTGCAAAAATGATGAGTCAATTTTTGAGCAGTTATTCAATGTAGGTTTTCTAGATTTACAATTTTAAATTATTACGATTTGCCATTTGTCAGAAAATGAGAACAGAAGATGGTAAGCAGAAGAGGTGGTTTAATGATTCTGGATTGTTATTATTAATAAAATACAATATTATATTGCAAAGAAGATATTGTCACGGTCAAGATTGAACAATAATTTATTAAATGAAAATGATAGCAACCATTATGTTTGTTTTATTTTAAATTTTTTCTCTATCATTTCATGTGTTTGATTTGCATATTTTAGTCAACGAACGTATTTTAAGAAGTTTTTTAAGCTAGAATTATAAGCTTTATATTTAATCTGATTAATTTCTTTTTTTTAATAATTGAAATGCTAATTATGAATGTATGCTTTTGCATTTGGAACATTTGCAATTGTTGAAATGTTTTCAACTTTTCTCAATTTTGATAAAATTAATGAACTATGTTATGAATTAAAATTGCAAATTCCAATCGTTGTTATGCAAATACAAGCATCAGATTTACTGATACAACCAACAGTAAGCTGTTGTTTATTAATATTATTAATTGTTCAGTATACAATTTTCCACTGTAAATAAAAATTTCACAGTTTCGTTTAAACTGTTGACATCTTTCTGCCTCTCTCGTTCTCTGCATCGTGTGTATGTGTGTTGCAAAAGAGAATTTGTATTTAATAAAATCAATAGCAAACAGTGACTTTGTTCACATTTGCTGACGTGAATGTGGCAATATGAATCCACCCATTGATACCATCTAACTGGATCAATCAAGCTCAGCTAACAACACCATTGGTGGTGCTAGTCACCTTGTGCTACTGTGCATTTGTTGTTGCATTTCTGCAACAACAAAGCTGCTTGTCGATTTAATAATTTTTACTTTTCATTATCACTACTATATACTTTTTATTTCTTACGTAAGCTTTTAAATTGTTTTTTTGCAAAGCATTTATTCTTTGCTTAATATTTTCAATAAAATATTCAAAGTAAATTGCTTACACAATATATTATTCTTATATCGTAAGAGATTTTTAAAAAAAAATATTTTCTCTTGATAGATTGATCCGTTTTCATATTCTTTTTTAAAGTACAAATGAATATATTTAAAATATATGTTCAATTTTTGCTATTACTTTAGAAGTATTTGTTAGTTTTCAAATTTTAACATTAAATATATTGAAATGGATTTCGATCATTTTATAACTTCTCAAGAAAAGAATTATTCAATTAAACGCTACAGCTACAGTTGTTACAAGATCTCTAGCATTATTGAATTTTTTATTTTAATTTTGGATATTTTAAGCTTTTTGATATTGTAAATTATTCTAAATGAACATTCTTTTGCATATACATTACAACAGTTTGAGAAAATGAATAAACTGTACTGCTTTATTCAGTTAAATTCGTTATTGATATTTATTTTTTTTACTCTTACATCAAAAACGTTTATTTAATAAATAAAACCTTTACATTAATTAATTAATTAATTTCATAGTTTAGTCTAAAGTGATGTTTTAAAGTAAATGTTCGTCATAAAATGAATACTCTCACTGCAAACGAAACAGCTTGACAACTGCATTTTTCTTTAATTATTAAATGTAACTTGATAATTGAGTAAAAGTAATAAATTTGCTTGCATTATAATTTATGACAAGCAACAGAAATTTTAAATTTATTTCTTTACCAAATCGAATTCATTACTGAACTGAAGCTTTCTTTTGTTTCAGCTGTTGCATTGTGAATTGCTAACTTTGATTTGTTTCCTTTTTGCCAAGCACATCTGTTTGTTAATTCTCTTGCCACTTGAGAGAAGCTGTGAAAAATTACTTCTTGCATACTTTTAATCCAAATATAAAGTAGCAATTATTTATTACAGTATTTTATGGTTGATGGTGCTTGAAATGCAAGACTGAATTTTGAAATATCATCAACCAAATCATAAATAAAAGTGTAATTTTGATCATTGCCATTATCATTTTTCATAGTTGTATTAAATTAATTTTTAAAATAATTTTGAACTGTTGAATTTATTCAAATGAATGTTAATTTGAAATTTTATAAATTTTCACATCCAAGAAGAATTAACAATAATAATTGAGGAAATATTAAATATCAAATGCAAAAAAGTTACAGTAGAATGAACACTCCTCATTTATTATTCATATCACGTGCGCACGTGTGTTCAAATATAGAATAAATGAAGATTAATTTTATGTTAATGAGCGTTGCGGAAAAGCTGTTGTAAAGTGATAAATTTCTATACTCTTTCACTTGAAGTACCATGCATGGAAAAATTAATAAAAATAATGTTTGACTTTGAAAGAATATCAAATGAATTTTACTTTGTAAAAGTCTTCTTCGACAATAATCTTTACAGGAATGTAATAAATGCATGGATAATTTTTGGAGAATTTTCGCTGAACAAGGATAATTTCAGTTTAAAGGCTTTTAATCGCAATGTTGGCAGTACAGAATAGACGTTACAGCTTGGAAGAAGTGGATGCGCGACATTTCAAAAAAGTTTGCGTTGTCGCGCACATTTTAGCTATCACTGAGCTTCTTTTAATTGGCTTTTGGATGAACAACTTCTGCGGCGGTTTTCAATGGAATGGACCTCCAGAAGCTATGTTCACGTATCATCCACTTTTTATGACACTTAGCTTACAATTTTTATTAGGCGAGGGTGAGAGGCTTTGTTTAGTCATTTTGTAAAATGGAAATATTTTCATTTTCTGAACAATTTACTTTCAGCCATCATGATATACAGAATGCTTCGTTATGTGAGCAAAAAGATCAGCAAATTTTGTCATATTGTTCTGCATTCGACTGTATTTTTATTTTTTGTCATTGCACTCAAGGCAGTGTTCAATTCCCACAATTACAGTCTACCTGCAACACCGAATTTGTATACTCTTCACAGTTGGCTTGGAATGACAGTAGTATTGATATTTTGCATGCAGGTTTGAATATTTTATTATTATGACATATATTTTTTATTTGAGAAATAACTTCTTTAATTAAATTTAAAATTCAATAATTGCGGTGTGTACTTTAAGCCAATGAATTTTGAATGTGTTTTAAAATAAAGCAGAACATATTAGGTATTATTATGTTTATTAATTTAAATTTAGTATATATTTGGCTTTATGACTTACTTATATCCTGGATTCACTTTGATAACTCGTCAAATTTACTTACCAATTCACAAGTTTATTGGAATTGCTGTTTTCATTGCATCTACTGCAGCTGCTTTGATGGGAATATCAGAAAAAGCAGCTTGGCATATCAAGTAGACATGATTAAAATATAAATTAGAAAGAACAAACTGTTTATTGATTTGATTCAGGTGTTGGAGCTCATTTTGTTCAGAAGGACTTCTGGCTAATTTTTCCGGCCTGGTCATCTTATTTTACGCATTAGCTGTTGTGTATTTGGTGGTTTGCGAACGATTTCGCCGTGAAAGTTTGCCGCAAGAAGAAGAAGAAACGCATGATCTTTTAGAACAATGAGAAAATGTATGTAAGATATCATCAATTTACTTCTTTATGTAATAATAATTGCTGTAGATAACTGCATTTATTTAGATTTTCCTAAAACAATGAATAATAATTGTTATTGAAAGATTACATTTTTCTATTATATATTATTATTGCAATTTGAAATGAATTTAATAATTGGTTATAATCTTGTTGAATAAAATCAGTCAATTTTTATTTTGATTATTTGAAATAATAATAATAAATGTAATAGTACAGTTGAAATTAAAAATTATATTTAGTGATATTGTGGTAAAATTGCTTTTGGTCGTCTATGCGCTTTGTCGATGATGTGTGGTATGTATAATGTGATGTTGATGATGCAGAAAAGTTGCTGAAAGCCCCGAAATTATGTGTAAATATTAATAATTCTTTCATGCACAGATTCTTGTTTATCGTTCTTATCACTTTCATACTGTGTGCAAATACGATCGTTTGGAGTGATTCAAATTTCATTGAATCAAAATAATCATACGAATCAAAGATTTTGCTTGAAAAGAATCCAAAATTACTTAATTCTTTGATAATATGTGCATTATTTTTTGCCTTGATTATTTTTTTTTGTCTTTGAGCCATTTAGAATAAAGAATGTTGCAGTGATGAGATTTTTTATTATCAAAAAGTACACCATTTCATAGCCTATATCAAATAGGAAAAGCTGGCTTTAGTGAAACTGATGGCAACAGATGACCTTTGACAAAACTGATCAGGTCAAATAACTTTGTATTAGTTATTAATAGAATAATAATCAGTTTTGAAGGTCGCTTTCACATTTATTGTTTTTATAAATAACATTCTGAAAGTGTAAAGAATTAATTTCAAATTTGAAAGCACAAGATCAATTTGAAGCAGCCAGCATTTCTGCAATTTCATTGTAATGTAAGTGAGTTATCAAATTTATATATTTTTCATTATCGCTATCGTTTTCCAACACAGAAGCATCTATCTCTAAGTCACAACATTACAAAACTTGGTTTGCTAGTTGTTTTCTTTTCTTTTTATACGATTTGAACTAAAATTTAAGAATATACATTAAACTGCTTTTCAGTTGAAAAAGCAGTTTCACTTTAGAAACTTGCTCTTATTGTTATTTCTGCTTCGTTTAATGATAACTTAACATACAACGCAAATTCGTATGCAGTGTGCTCAAAAAAATGTTACACTATTACTATTGTATTTATTTGTTGAAAAAAATTTTCGGTCATCTAAATATTTCAAATTTCAAAAATATGTTTTTGCACTGGTGATTGCATCAATAACAGTGTTCGTTTGTTCGTTAAAATTGTTCTTTTTTTCATATTAACTTTGATCAGCGTCATCGATTGAAATCTGATTTTCAAGTGTTCACGTCAATATGAAAATAATTTAAAAAGAAAAGATGATTCAATATGATTGTTTTTTATTTTATTCTTAAAAAGCATTTCACTTTGATTATGATGATCATTGTTATGATATTTTCTTTCTGCTGAGACAATTTTGAAACGCATCTTTATTGCTTAATAATAATAATAATAATAATAATAATAATAATAATAATTTAAACTGAAAATGACACAAAAATTATTCCTGCAATAAACTGTTTATTTACGACAAATTCACAAATGCAATGTTGATTAATGAGCATTTTTTATACGTCTGTTTAAAGCGGTTGGGTTAACTGATTGTTACTTTAATTTCATCCAGTCTATGCTGCTTTTGCTGGCACTAATTGCGAGTGAAAACGTGTTTTGCTGTGAAATTATTTAAAGTTTAAATAATAACCCGCGGGCAAGTAGAACAGTTGATGTGAAGAAGAAATAAATTGTTTTCAACTAGCTTGACATTTTGCACTGACTGCTTTGGCAACGACCACCTGCAAGAGAGATTGTTTTCATCATCCAGCCGACTCAGCAGCAACAGTAAGCTCTGCTTTTTTCCCCCATTAAATTTAATGAAGAAAATTGAAACTACTGATAGCAGATATTGATGTTCTGTTTTTATCGAGGACTTTAATGTCCTATTAACTTAATCTGCCAAATTTGCATTGCTTTTTCGTGCATATTTCCAACTGTATTCCATTGTGATAATTAAGTTAATTAGTTTATTTCTTTTATTCAATGCAAAATATACTTGCATGAAAATATAATCACAAACAAGTCTGATTATTCTGATCCAACACTTTATTGAAACAAACTCCACTGTTATGCTATCCGGGATGCGTAAGAATAATGCTTAAAAAGCACTTTAAAACAACCTTCTTGAATGAACATCGATTTTTTTCAAAATGCATTCTTCTACATTCAGCATAAAGTTGAAAATAATTGCTGTAACTTTATTGTTTGCTTTTTTGTAAAAAAATTTCAATAATGTCATAGCTCATGAATTCAATTTTGCTTTTTAAAACTTGTTTTTTACTTGTTTGTTTCATTCTTTTAGATTCTTTCTTTGACACGTGTTGTGTGATGCTTTGATTGCTTATAACGAGCCTATCAATTATTCCAGTTTGCAATAAATTACTTATGCTAAAATGGCTTTGTACAAATTCGCCTTTTACATATAAATGCATAATCAGAGTTGAAGAAAGCTATTCAAATAAGTTTTAATTCAACTCTCATCAAAGCTCATCATCTTTTTGTAATTCTTTTTTACAAAGCATCAGTGCTTGTTGCAGTAATTGCATCTATTATTAAATTAGTGGCAAAAATTCAAATTTCACATAAACTTACATTAGAATATGCTGATTCGAGTTGTACTTTTATTTCAGCTATTCCCATGGCTACTACAAAAGAAAGATCATTAATAGCTAGCCAAGGTGGTCGGTACTGTTTTAGCATTATTTGCACAATTTCACATTTGCTTGGCATTTCTGCTGCTGCACTTATTGGAATATGGATGGGTGTATATGGCGGTGGCTTTGACTGGAATGGCAATTGGAAATCTCAATTTACCTTTCATCCTCTTTTCATGGCACTCGGCTTGCAATTTCTTTTTGGCGAAGGTTACTTTTAAGCATTGTAATTTTAATCTCACTTTATCATAATATACGTATTATTATTATTATTAGCTATTTTAATTTTTCGAATGTTTCCATTTGCCAACAAAAAATTACTGAAAATTGGACACAGCATATTACATGCTTCTGCAATGGTACTGTTTGCTTTTGCATTGATTGCCGCCTTCAGATCTCACAGCACTGCAGCAATACCTGATTTGTATACTTTCCACAGTTGGATTGGGATTGCTCTTGTAGCCTGTTATGTTCTTCAAGTAAGTAACTTTTGCAAGATCAATTGCTTATTGTATGATTAATATTTTTATGCTTATAAATCATTCAAACATTGCAAATTGTAGTTTTTATTTGGACTTGTAATATTTTTTCTACCTGTAATTGGCGAATCTATTCGAAAAACATACCTTTCCATTCACAAAGTTGCCGGAATTGTCATGTTCATCGTTTCAAGTGCAACATGTCTGACTGGAATAACAGAAAAAGCAGCCTGGAGTGTAGCGTATGTATTAAATACATTTAAAATGTTTTTTAAAAATGTATTTGAATTCATTTTTTCTAGAGATTGGAAACTATTCAGCTCTGAAGGATTGTTGGTTAATTTTTCAGCGTTAAGTTTGATTTTATATTCAATATCTGTGACGTATTTAGTCATTTGCAATCGTTTCAAACGTATTTCTTTGTTTAACGGATGATTTTATTTAGCGTGCTGTTTTTCGTTAGATGCCATTTAAATGCCTGAGCAGTGAATATTGTTATTCACAAAGTGAAAAAGCAATTTTCCATCTGCTTTAAAAAGCCTCTGATTAATTTTCTTTGCTTATGTACACTTTGTAGTGCATTATTTTTTTTCAACTTGTCATTTTTATGATTGTTAAGCGTATGAAATTTATTTTGATACGGATATGTAAAATAAAAATGTTTTTAAAATTTAACTAATGTTCATAAAACAAATTGTAAATGCATTGATTAATTAATAGAATTAACTTCAATTCTCATAAATAAATCTATATCTTTGTTGTACTATTATTGATATATTATTGATAAAAAATAAAAATCAGTATCATTTATATTATTTGTTTAAGTCAGTTATTATATTAAAATTAAATTAATTATAATAATTTTTGTTTTAAATGTTCAAATAGCTGGTGTAAAATGGATTTGTTGGTTAGCAATTGAAGTGATTGAAAATTTATGTGCAATGAAACGGGCAAGTAAAATATGACGTGTAATATAAATTTATTTTAAGCATGTGCAATTTGATGAAAAAATTAAAGTCGAATAAAATCAACAAGAACAGTGTTGAACGAAAAAGATGCAAAGGCAAAAGAAAGCTCTGCCGAAGGCCGGCAGTGTACGGTGGCAGTGCGCAGGACAATTTTTACAAATTCTTTTTTTCCTGCTTCTTCAAATACTGTTACTGTGCTTCAAAGCTGTCAGATTTTATAATACCAAAGCGACTGACCAAAGTGACCACTTTGTTCACCACTTCCTCTTGTGCAAGATTGAAGCACATCGCAATTAAAGCCATTCCAAAAAGTAGATAAAGCGACGTGATCACCAGCTTCTCTTGGGCAGCACTGTCGTCACGCATCGAAGCTCCTGGAAACAAATCTCCAAAACCAATTGTAGCCAGTGAAACAAAACAAAAATAGAACGAATCCAATAAATCCCAACGTTCCCAAACGGCAAACAACAAAGCTCCTACTGCTAGATAAGCAAGCATGGTCAGCAGAACCAGCCAGAGAGGTACAAGAGCTCGATTGAGCTTCTCCCCCATCGTCTCGCGCAGAATATATTCTTCAAATTCATAACGTTGAATTAGCGCCTTCACTCTGATATCCTCTAGCATGTCGCCAGGTTCAGCTGAACCAATTCCTATTGCCGGTGATCTGGATGGATGTGTGCTCAGGGTCATGAATGCCGACGGCTGTTCCAAAGCGGATCGCTTAATGCGAATCTTCTGCATACGACCACTGGTCATTGGTTCCTCACTCAAACTACTACTTCGAGTGAATTTTCTGCCCGGTGGACCCTGTGGTTGATGAAATTCTTTGGCTGTGAACGTTGACACTCTTTTGACACCTTGTTTTGCTGTACAACTATCCGATACAGACCTGGACAAATTTGCCGGTCGAAAACTTGGTGAACATGTTATCTAAACCATTGAATCGTAAAAATGTATTAAGAAATTTATATGGATATTTGTTTACTTTTCTTAGACGAGCAGCTTTTCTTCGCTTATTCCAAATTGTAATTTCCATACGAAGTTTATACGCTCGTCGGTATAGAAATTTGAACATTTTCGCAAGAACATCGCCAATGTTTGTCAAAAATAACAACATCAATGGAATACCAATGATCGCATATCCAATTGTCAACGCTTTGCCAAAATAGGTTCTACAAGCAATATTTCCATAGCCTAAACAGTTCATGGAACGGATATTTGTAAAATTTTCAAAACATAAACTTTGAATTTCATGCAAACATATATTTTGTTTTTGAAATGCGTATCATCTCATAAATTATATTTATTTTTTACTCATACGAAGAAATTCACAATAATTTTGTTTCATTTTCTTTTTTTAAGTTATTAAATTCGCAGTTAGCTGAACACCAGCTACAAAGAAAGGGTGAACAACTTTTGTCATCAGTTGACCAAAGGCGAATCGATTAATGTTAATTTTGGACGTGAACAACGAAAACCCAATGCCTGTGATTAGGTCGTCTTGGGAGCAAAGCTTGTTGAAACTTTGCAAAAATGTCAATAATACGATTTTGCATTTTAAGATTCAACAATCATCAAAAAGAGAACGCTTAAAATAAATTTAATGCCACAATATTCTATGCCTGAGCAAAAGTGCTATCGGCTTCTTCAACAACACCTGATATAATTAATTCACTGTAAAGTTGAATGGGAAATTTATTCAATGAAAATATCCTTTACAAATTTTCATAATTTAATTTTAATATAATAAGACATAAATAGAAAAAAAATTTTAATGACACTTTGTAAAGAAAATCTTCACGTGATGTAAAACGGAAGTGTGACATGTTTTTATTGAGTTTGTCATGCACGTATGCTTCAATTTCCCTGATGTCGAGCAAAGAGCAAAACATCGAAAAATGGCAAGAATTTTCCAAACCTACGTCTATTTTGACATTCCAATAAATGACAGTAAGCCTTTACACTGGGAAAACGTCTCTTAAGGGAGTGGCGTTGTGCAATACAAAATATTTCCTCTTTGCATCGTATGTTACTTTGGATATTTGATTTGTTGTTTGATTTGTTTCTGGAACTTATTCATACACTAGTCTGAGTTTCTTGAACAATCAAATATTATTTATTTATTTAAAATAATTTCGACAACTTTTATTGTAATATCAATGAAGAAAAAAAATTATGCAAATCATATAAATAAAAATGATAAGAAAAAAGTTTTTTTCAATTTTAACAATATGAATAAAGCTGAATAAAAAAAAAGAAAACCAAATCACTCGAAATAATCAACATCAAGCAAGGATTCTTTTTTAATAATTTTTTTCAACTTCAACTGAAAAACGTTTTCATTGAAGTCTAAAAAATCATGGAAATTGAATTTTGAAAAAATGCTTGACGTAAGCTAAATTATTATTTCGCCACTTGCAGGCAAAATGACCAAATAGACCGTCAGTCAGTGGAAATCAATCAACGATCGTGGAAAAAGAAAGAATCATGCCGGTGCCTTGTGAGAGAAGGGGTGGGGGTTTGTTTGTTTGTTGGGGATGATTTTGAATCCAATTGAATTGAAGCTTAATGAACACACGGGCTTTCAGGAAATTCTTTCCGCTTATGAAGGGAAAATTTAACAAATTCAACTTTAGTAACTTTTTTATTTTCCAATTTAATTCAGTCAAAAATAAAAGGAATATCCTATCCCATCCCATACTATATCATCCCTGATTCAATTAATTTGCATAAACAGCAAATAAAAGAATAAGAATAATAGCATACCTATCGTTGTTATCACTGAGAGGGAGTAGAGAAAAGCGCCGGAAAAGGTCCATTGGACATTTTCTTCGTAGTCCCTGGCGTCGTAGCCTTTCCAGATGGCACTGAGCAGGGTCTGCTTGAAGCTCAGCAATTCTTCTTGGACTTTCTGTATCCATTCCTCTTCATAAAGAACGTTGTACTCGTAGGTGATGGTCCAGAGACGGTCCACTGACTGGCGACGGTTGTCACGTGCCAGCTGGCGCACCTCCTTCTCAAGGGGTCCTTCCACGGCACGGAATAGCACAGAACCAAGCATTGTATAAGCAACCACCAAAGCGCACAAGCCGATGTGGCTGAAGAAAAACGCGACGGTTCTTTTGAAAAATATATTCAACCGTCGCACTTTGCTTCGGCGATGGCGACTGGACATTGTACCCTTTCTTGCCAAGCCTGGATCGGTTCATTCAAAATCCTTCCTTTCCAATGACGGAAAAGAGAACCTAACCGGAAATAAGAAAAAGAAAATTAAACTAATAATAATTAATAATTCCATCATTTGACAATACGATTCAATTGTTTGTTTGTTTGTTTGTTTCTTTGTTTGATGATAGAAAAAAACAGAAATTCTAAAGCATTTAAACAAGCTGATTGGTTGAAATGAGAAATTTTCATGTCACACATTGTCAAATGTTTTATTAGAACTGAAAATCAGTAAGCCAAATGCAAAATGACAGCAATGATTTATTCTAAAATCAGAAATATTAAATCACTGGCAACGTTTGAATCCTATTTTGCGCATATTATGTTCGTTGCGTTACATAACTTATGAAGAATGTTGCGTTTTACAAAAATTGTCAACAAAAAATGAAGACGAATTAATTAAAATATGTAAATTTAACTTCAACCGGCAAACGGCTTTATTTGAAAAATTCATTTATCACATTTTCAATTAAAATTTTCTCTGGCAATATTTTTCATCTTTATTTCCATCTCGTGCAATAGCGATTGGTTGAAATGATAACGCGGACAACTCAAATCAGAATTCAACTTTCATTGTTCTTATTATAAAGCCATTCATTGCATTGAAACTGAAAGTGAAAATTGCATCCAGCCAGCATATTTTGCTTTTCTTCAATCAATTCCATCAAAATAATAGTAATGGAGCAGAAAAAAAATGTTTAAACTCAATTTAAACTTTGAATCGTTTTTCTATCAATGCTTCTTCTTCATACTTTTTTAGCATTAATTATCATAAAAAGAAAATAATAATCCACTGGAATTTTTTTTCCAACAATTTCATTTGAGAATAAAAGTTACATACATACAGCTTTGATTGATTTAATAAAGAAGGAAACAAAAATTAACAATTGTTTTGTTTATGGTAAAATGTTTATAGCTTTGGGGTTGAAATATTAAATTATGAGCTTTTTCTCTTTCAGTAGTAAAGATTTTGAATATTATCTGAATTGAATTGAAAAATGTCCAAAACATGTGCTACAAGGAAGAAATGGAAGAAGCATCGATTTCAGTTCCGCTTGCAATTAGCCGGCTAAAATTTGGTCACACCCTTGGACAATTGATTCCTAATTTGCCTGCAAGCTACGCATGGTGATGGAATTGTTTGTAATTTACAATCTGCACGCCTTGGACGGAAATGAGAGCTTTAAAATTTTTAATAGAATCTTCTTGCCAGGACAGCCTGCCGGACAGTGCGGCTTGCCTGTGAAGCAACCGGAGAATTGAATTTCAAAGTGTTTATATCCCGACTAATCCCACGGGATTTTGCAGTCATGTGGCAGTAAAAGTGATGTAAAGTTGGAATACAAAAGAAGAAGACAAAAATATGCTTACCAATTGCAATACAACGTAAATTTGGAAAACTTTTTCCACTTTATCCAGCACTTCTTCATCAAGCCACATACATGTCAAATGGACAAAGTCCAAACAACAATTACCGTATTCAAAATGTCTACTTTTGGTCTTCTTCAGCAAGTTGTAGTCAGTTGGCAGAAAAATTTTTTTTATTTTTTTTAATTGAGAAAATAAAAATGCAAACTTGATCAGATTGTTCAAGAAAAATTTGGAACTTTTATTAGCGACAATGCGGACAATGAAAAATCCAATGATGCAGCTAAATGTCGGCTTTCAAAGAATAAATAAGCTAAACTGAAAGGGCGGCGGCCAAACGACAGCCGCAGCAGAAAGCAGGAACAAGTGAAGACGAAGAAATTGACGTGACCACGTTCGATTCAGCCGTGGCCAAACGATCGATTGCCACTAGATGCTTTCCCACAAGGACCCAAAAATCCAACAAAATCCGACAATCAGAAGTGAAGTAATAATAATAATAATAATCATAATAACATTATTATTATTATTTTTATCTTTTTTCTTCTTTTTCTTCTTCTTCTTATTATTATTATTTAAATATAATACTATTTTTGTGTTGAAATTTGTTGTTGGCTTTAATTTCAATGGAATTTATTATTGGCTTTGGGAAATTTTTGTTTTCATCCACTTCAATGAACAATATTCAATTCAAAATCGGCAATGGACGTTGGCCTTTGATGATGCTGTCGCACTCTGGTGACGGGCGGCTCCGTTGCAAACGAATAATCAAGCTAATATTGACTTTTGGCCAGATTTAATAGTCCTCTAGAGCGCACTTTCCCAAAATGCGCGCATCCCAGCTGTTGGGCATTTAACAACAACTAGTATCACTGAAATACCCCCCACAGTTGGTATTTGTTAACTAACAACACAGTCACAAACGTATACAAATTTATCAAGCTAACACAAACAATATATGGAAGTATGCATAATCAAAATGATTATCTCAAAATATATAAATTAGTTTATAAATAGACATGTATAATGCATTACTTATAATTTCAATTTACAATTACTTTTTGTAATATTGTTTTAATCAATAAGAAAATGCTAAAAGACATAATTATTTGACAATTCTACAATTCATTCAAACAATTGACATATTTGCGTTTCAGTTTTCAACGTTAGCACAAATATTAAAATAAAAATAAATTACTGCATAAAATATTAAAAGTTTGATTTCTTTCGAGCATATTCCGTTTGAAACTTATCAAATTGCAAAATAAGCGTACAAATTTAAAATTTAATTAATTTAAATGATTAACTTTAAAATTAACACTGCAAAATTTATCATTAAATGCATTTTTGTCTTAAATTACTCTTGAATTAAATGTCAGATTATTTACTTCAACAATACACTATTGTTGCTTACAATCATAATTGCATTATGCTGAACATCACGCAAGCTCACTTTACACACTATAATAAATAAACCAGAAATTTTTCATTTTTTTTCAAATTTAAAACTGTGCAGCCTTTTTCTTGTGCAAAAGTGCATTTTATTTATCCAATTAGTTTGACAGAACTTATAAATAAAAAATTAGACGTTTGTTTGAAAAAATTGCTGTAATATTATAAAATTTGCTCGCATTCATAGCATGATGCGTGTGATATACTGCAGATTGATAAGCTATGAATGTGTAGTTTTGCAAAATGCCTCTCTCCTAAAATTTAGAAACTCATAAATTACAAAGTCTGAAATTTAATTCCTTCAACTTTAAATTTTGATATTTGAATATTATTTTGCTTGTAGAATATATTAGAATAGATCAAAATAATTATATCAATTAGACTATAAACAAGTTATAAAAATTATAAACACAAGTAAAAGAAACTAAACAATTTCTCAGAAAGTTTTAATATTATGCCATTCTTGTAAGAAGTTTTAACACAAAAATCAAATGATTGCTCATAAAATGACCAAATAGAAAAAATACTTTCAAAGTTGACTTCAAACCAGAAAATGAAAACGCATCGACAGCAATAGAAATCACTTCAAAACCATCTGAATGCAAACCAACTAAAGAATGTCTTTTCATCAGAATCATTAGCTGCGCCTACCCAAATATAACTGCATCGTTGAAATTCCATTTCATTTCGCTTCCAAGCATCTATTTACGTTCAGATTTCAATTCACTTCTATTTTTAAAGCATTGAATGATTCTAGAATTCTAACTTTGCAGCAATATAATCTTCATTCATATTCGATAAGCTTCATTTTAGTCAATATTTCCATCAAGTAGAATACAAACTGATCAATAATCATGTAATACAAGAATGTTTTTTGCACATCAATTCAATTATCAAAAAAAATAAACACACCTCAGCAAAAAAATGTTTCTACAATTTAAAAAATGTGAATATAAAATTCTCTGAAAATTTATTCTAACTTTTCACAAATCTATATTCCCTCTTTTTGTAAGACATTATTAAGTACACTTAAACAGCTTTTGAAAACATCCTCATACGAATTCAATCAATTAATAAAAAACAGTAATTGAAACTAATAAAACATAACAAATCGCATTAAAAAAATTAAAAAATTACAGTAGTACATTAAAAATTAACAATATTACAAAAATATTATATTAAAAATTATAAAAATTCAAGAACAAAGATAACGAACAACCTGCTACAGTATGATATAAATGATCATTTAATTTGATAAATTTAGACATAAATAAATATTTATTTATTGATAAATAAATTTTAAGATCAATTTTTATATTTAATCAAACATTTGGCTTTTTTACATTTTTCAAATAGCAGTTACATAAAATCATAATTACCCGGATGCAGATTATAAATAACGGAAGCTGAAAAGCAAATAATTTTTAATAAATGATGCTGATTAACTAAAATTAAAATAATTTAAATTATCTTATGTATTAATCATGATTACCTGAAAATGAAAATTTTTTAATTGATTTTCAGGATTTGTGTACGGTATTGCCACTTGTACTTTCTGCCTTGTTATTGAGCAGTTCATTTGAACGTTTGGTTTAGCCATGAGTAAGTCGGAAATGCCTAGTGGTGGTAATGCGCAAGTTAATGTACCCAAAGAAGGGCAAGGAGTGCCAAGTGGTGGTGGTGTTTTGAGTAAAGGAGGCAAAGATGGAAAAAAAATTGATGTTACCAAGTTCTGTGTCGATCTGCTTACTGGTGGAACCGCAGCGGCAATCTCTAAAACTGCCGTCGCGCCGATTGAACGTGTGAAGCTCTTGCTTCAGGTATTTCTTTTTTATTTTTTTCAAAACGTTAAATGTTTTCTTAAATATATTTTATCGGTAGCTATGATTTTTTGTGTGATAAGTTTTTAACGAATATATCTAGAAGTTTTTAAAGCACGTTTTTTCTTCTAATTTAAACTTGAATGTTAGGTTGAAATTAAGTTTTCTGAATTCAATTCACAGAGCTCAGACGTTTATTGTTACTTTTTGCTGAATTTAAAAATTTTTGATGCTAATTGCATTTTTTAAAATTTTACTTCCGGGTTTCGTACCTGGAACGTCTTTCCTCGTAAAACATCTAACATTTATTCTAAATTTCTGTTGAAATCATTACTTCTACGTCACTTGAAATGTTTGTCTACGTTATCAAATCGTGTTTCTTTCAAATTAAAAACTTCTTTAATAACATCTAATTGTTGTAACTATAAATTATTAAAGAACTGCTTACTTCAAAAAATTTAGCCTTAAAAAAATAGTTGTTAATTTAATGTTTTCAAGGTAGTGTGAATAATTTAATATTTAAATTAAGAATTTAGTATTGAATAACTTGTACATTTCTGTTGACTTTGAACAGCACGAGCATTCAACTTAACATTATAGTTGTCGATTAGGATCGTAATTATGTTAACATTAACACAATTCATTTCCGAAAGCATATTTTACGCAGTAGTGGTGAAATTTTGTCCAGATTTGAGATTTATATTTTTGTTTCATTTTAAGTTTTTAAAAGCGTTATAATGTTTGAACGAGAAAATTATAGGTTCAAGATGCGCAAAAGACGATTGCTGTTGACAAACGATACAAAGGTATCGTTGATTGTCTGGTCCGTGTCCCGAAAGAGCAAGGATTTTTGTCCTTTTGGAGAGGAAATTTAGTGAATGTGATTCGCTATTTTCCAACACAGGCATTGAATTTTGCTTTCAAAGATACGTATAAAAATATTTTCATGGGAGATATCGACAAAAATAAGCACTTTTGGAAATTTTTTGCCGGTATGTGTGACGACACGTTCTTTTGACTAGTTTCCTGTTTATCTTGTATTTCTTGTGTTTAGGCAATTTGGCAGCAGGAGGAGCGGCTGGCGCTACAGGATTGTGTTTCGTTTACCCTCTTGATTTTGCGCGTACTCGCTTAGCTGTCGATGTTGGCAAGGACGCAGCAAGCCGAGAATTCAAAGGATTAGGGGATTGCATAGTCAAAATTTTTAAGCACGACGGTCCGATTGGTCTTTATCGGTAAGAAGTTGCTTTCACTTTTATGTTAATAACTTAAAGCTGTTTGTTTTTTAGAGGCTTTTTTGTATCCGTGCAAGGTATTATCATATATCGAGCGTCGTACTTTGGTTTCTTTGATACGATCAAAGCTACCATTTCAAGTGATCCCAAGAAGATGAATTTCTTTGCTGCGTGGGCTCTAGCACAGGTTGATTATATGCTTTGTTAAACGATAAATATTATGAAAATTGTTTCATTAATTGTTGTTCTTTCAGGTTGTCACCGTGTGCAGTGGTATAACATCGTATCCATGGGACACAGTTCGTCGTCGTATGATGATGCAGTCGGGACGCAAAGAAATCTTGTACAAGAATACATGGGATTGTGCGAAGAAGATCATAACACAAGAAGGTTTTAGTGCTTTGTTTAAAGGCGCATTGAGCAATGTTTTCCGAGGAACTGGTGGCGCTTTAGTTCTAGCATTTTATGACGAAATTAAGAAGTATATTCCGTATTAATTTTACAATACGGATGTGAGCAGTAATTTCGTAGTAGCACTGAAATGAGTGTTTTAATGACCTCTTTTCACTGCTTAGCGGAACTAAGATGAATAAATTGGATTTAACAAAAAACAGATCTTTTTGTATTGTTTTTATTGCATATTTTATACATGTCTTTATTGATATAAAAATAGACAGCACAGCGTCTGAAAAAGGCATAATTGTAATCCATCTTATGTTAAAGATATATCAGCAAAATAAGGATGCTGCAATGCGGAGGAGGCGTCGAGGCGACTCTTAGGATTGCAGACGAGTAACTTCTGAAAATATGCAAACATTCATTTGTATTTAAATGAAATTAATATATAAATATTGGAGAACTTGAAGAAACCTGCAATAAATGTCTTCCTTTGTTACTGAGAGAAGGAACCACTTGAGACAACGTTAATTTTGCTGGATGTACAGTAATTTCCTTTAAAATAAAACGAAATTACAATGTGTAACTGGGAAAGAAAATCAATTTCAACTTTGTAGTCAGGAAGATAAGTCACCCCAGGCCAAGTTCTTTCGTCAGGCGTTCCGAGAAGTCGAAAAATACGTTTAAGTTGGTCATCAGTATCGCTCCCGGGAAAAAGAGGTTGCCCAGCACAAGCAATTTCTATCATAATAAAATAATTATTTAAATTAACAGAAATATTACACTTGATTTTAAGCAATTTACTCTCAGCAGATTATCGTCAAGTTTTGAAATAATATGTAAATGAATGATTAATTGATTATTAACAGTAACGCACCGGCAAAAATGCATCCTGCAGACCACATGTCAATTGACGTATCATAAAATCTAGCGCCAAACAATACATCAGGTGGTCGATACCATAATGTTACCACCTAAAAGGTTTACAGATATGCAATATGATATTTTTAGAATTTATGAAATAAAAAATATTTAAATTTTTGGAAGAAAATTTCCACAATTTCATACAACAGGTCTGTTTATAATATCAAATCGTTAAATAAAGACAAATATAATTCATATTATCCTTACATAATATGAAACAGAAAATATTATTATTAAATATCATTATTGGTTAATTTAAATCGTAAATATTAATTTGAATCTACATTCATTGAAGCAGAGCAGGAAATTTCTTCTTTCGGAAATAAATGAATTTTCCCGGAAAATCACCCAAACCTACTTACGTCAGAAGAATAGCAACGAACGGGAAGACCGAACGCTCGTGCAAGGCCAAAATCTGCCAACTTCAATTCCATGCTTCTACTCAATAACAAATTCTGCGGCTTCAAATCTCGATGCAGCACCTTTTTAGAATGACAAAAAGCAAGCCCACGCAATAATTGATACATCAAAGACTAAATGGTTGGAAATTTAAAAATTAATAATTACAACAGATTACAAAATCACTTCACCTTGACCATTTGTGGATCAATTTCATTGTTCAAAGAATCAAAGTATTTTTTCAAATCTTGATCGCAGTATTCAAATACTAATGTTAATCTTCGACTGCCGTGTAATACATCAATAAGACGAACAATGTTAGGGTGCTTAAGTTCTTTAAGTAAACATATTTCGCGTAGTGCTGAACTGGGCACACCCTATAAAACCAATCTCAAAATTTCAATATGGTAAAGATTTAATCTGTCCTACTGAATACAAAATTAAAGTACAAGAGAACTTTAAACATAAATCAAACTTGAACATCAATAAAACTACAATACGAAAAATATGTAAAAAAATAATTTTAAAAATATAAAACAAAAAACACGCGATTTCATTGACGTTATCCAATCTAAATCATAATATAATAGTAAATTAACTACTGATATGAACAGAAAATAATTTTCTATTTAACATAGTAATTCAGTTCTTTTACATATAATAAAAACATTTTTTGTATGAGTGAAATGCTTACTTCGTCGTTGTCATCAAGTCGTACCCTCTTTAAAGCAACAATCTCATGAGTTTCACGATTTTTTGCTTTAAAAACTGTGCCATATGTACCTAAAAAGAACAAGATTAATGCAATGAAGTGCAATGGCAAGAATATTATTATCAGTTAAAGAATGTCACTTTTTACTACATTTTAAAACTCAACTTCATCATTTAAGTTAATCTGAAAAGGACGGATTAAAAATATTCCGTAATTTTAGAAAAATTGCAAAACGCTTACCTTCGCCAATTTTTTCCAACTTCTCATACATTTGCATTGCAAAAGTCCACTAAAATTTCACTTCTAGCAATATGAAACTTTTTTTAATGCAAATAGCTCAACATTTTCACTAAATATTATCGCAAAGAGCAGAAAAATAAACTACAACATATTTCATCACACTGTTGATACTTAATTGTCGATTCATTTCGTTCAAAGTAAAACAAAAATTTGAATAAAATTCTTTGCGTTTTCTACATCAATTAAACAAATCCAAAAATTATACAAAAGTTTTCTGACTGAACTGCATCTCTGATAAATAGAATTAAATTACAAATAATGTGCCTCCTTTGAATACCTACGAAAATTTCTCCATTAAAAAAGGCACAGAATGTAAAATAACACTACCTAATTATATTTTATCACTAAGCAACAGTTCAGATACAAAAATATGTTTCTTATACACTTATACAGTACGAAAGGTGAGCATTCTTTATAATTTTAATAAATGTTTATTCTGTAAGTTTAATAATTTAATAGTGTAAACGATGAACAAATGATTATTTTTTCTTAGATTCAAATGATTAACGAAATCAGTAAATTTTTACAACAAAGCATAAAATAATATTTAGTGAATTTATTAATGACACGCAACAAAAAAAAATTTGCATAAATTTCCACAGTTTACAATTGTTATCATTATTTTATATCAACAAGAGCAGTAATAATGATGAGGAAAGTGGTGCATTATAGCATTTACATCTATTTGCAAGAGTGACATTTCATGCATTTCTAAAAACATCGTTAAAATTCTTTTGTTCACCATTTCAGAATAAATATCCTTTTGTAGGTTGCACTTCCTTATCCGCTTCAGTGTACATTTCGTGTAAGGCAGTTTGAAGCAATCTTAATGGAATCAAAAACAGCAGTTGAACGGCGGCTATTGCAAGCAGCGGATATCCAACCGGGAGCAGCCATTCCTTGATCACTTTACCAATGCGAACATCGCAGCCAACGTTAAATATTTCATCCAACGTGTATATTGGCATTCGTTTCCTGTCTCTGAACATACCATGCGCGCAAGGTAATTGACGATCCAAGTCACGCTTGCAGCAACTCCAAGGTAGTGACCATTTACCGCCTCGATCAAACTGAGTTAGGTTCATTAGCTTGCTTTGAAACCAACTGCTTGGATTAATCGCACCGCAACATCTGAATGCTTGCTGCAATTCGTTTACTGCGATTACTGAATCTGGCAACTGAGAGCGATATTCGAGCATCAAACGGTTCATCTGGGTAGCTTGTTCTTTCTGATGAAAAAGCTGTGGCGAGGTGATGAACATCAAGGAGAAGAACAGTATGGAGGTACCACAGTGCATACCAACACTGATTGCGTACAAAAGTTTTTTCGGGTTTCCAGTGAACAGAGCGCAAGCTATGAAAGCACTGGCTAACAAAAGTGAACCATAAGATGATGCGGCGATAGCAATTATCGACGCCATGTGATACAAGCCGATTACAACATGCGCTTTAAACACTTCAGTCATTCCAAGTGTGAAGTAGAATAAGCCGAAACCTGCGGTTACAACTGAAGCACAATAAAATAATAACAAAAAATACTGCATGGTTTTTCGAGTTTTGTAGCTTATTTTCATCACAAACACATGCTTCGGAGCATCATCATCTTCATCTTTGGAAGACACCATATTTACAGTTGACTTTATTTGAGATAGTGAATCACTCAAAAACCTTTTTCAAACTAAAAGAATTGATAAATTTTTCACATTGGACTATATATGTCATTTATTTAAACAGTTTTAACATTTTAAAGTTTCAAAATTTTTAATAACTTCAACACTTAGCTGATACTTTAAAATGCCGCGTTTTATTTATTTTCATATTACTGTCTCTAAATTGAATTTTAAATCTGGATGATCATCAAAACTTATGCAAAATCTGTAATAAAGAAACACATTTTTGCAATAATTTAAAAATTAAAATTGAATTATTAATACTTTGATTTATTATTATAATATAATTTCATGCTTTAGTAAATATTTTTAATAATTTATTTTAATCATAAGTGATTTTTGATGATGATAATTACTTTAATTAATAAATAAGTTAATAAATTTTAGCTTAATAAGTTTAATAGTTAATAATTATAATTAAGTTTTAGTAAAAGTTCAACCGTTTAATAGTTCAGTTTTAATTAAAAAATAAAAATTAATGATTCAATTACATTACAATGTCCAGTTTCGCGCCAGAGCTTGATAATTTTGAAAAAGAAATAAAAAAATGATAAAATACAAATAAATTATATGTAAATGAAATAAATAAAAAAATTAAAGATCTGCTTTTAGCCTTTCTCTTCCAAAACAACTTTTCGCTTAACTATGACCACAGTAAATGCAACGTATCTTGAATATTATTAAAGCCTACCGTTACAGTAAGAAATCTTGAAAAATAAATGTTACAAATAATATCTTTATTGGGTACCTTTTCTTTAAATTTTTTCAACATTATCACATTTTGAGGTTTGAAGTGTAAGTTTTTACGTTTTTATTTTTATGTTCATGGTAAGCAGCGATCAAGTTATTTATTAATATGCTTGGATGTTTTTAGCTGCAAATGGATGAAGAAATAGTTGGAGGGAAGTTGAAATTGAAGAGGAAGAAGAAGAAATTAAAATTAGGTACTGCTGATCCTTATCCGACATCTAAGGAAGTTGTAAATGAGACAAATTTGGCCGAGTCTCAAAAGGTAGAACCGAAGAAAACCAAAGCCGAGTTAGCATTTGAACGTCGCCAGGCGCAACTACAGGTATATAAAGATATTATTTAAACAAAGACAGAGATCTATGTTAATCAATTTTAGGCAGAAAGGATTGCAAAAAGAGCGAAAACAAGTCATCGTGAAAAAGTGGAAAAATTTAACGAGTATTTAGATAATTTGACTGAGCTGAACGATATTCCAAAAGTATCATGGACAAAATGAAATGGAGCATCAATTCTCTTGTTAGCTGAAACGAAAATTTTGTTTTGCAACTTGTTGTATTAATTTTTTGTAAATTATATGTTGAATTTCTTTTATAAATTTATCATCAGAGTCAGTTTATTTTTAAATCTTTTTGAAACTAAGTACATGTGAAATAATAAAGTTGTAAAATGGCAGCATGCGGGTATTTTCCAATACTGAAAGCAATATGCATTGTTCTGTAATTAGAAATGGAATTGTGACTTTTTTCATTTGAGAAAAAAAAAGAATTTAAACAGCATCTCTTAAGCATGTTTGATAAAGAGTTAAATGATTTCAGTCGAATTGTTATGAAACCTTCATGTAAAACTGCGTATTTTAAATAGAAACATCACTATTTCTTTTTTGCATGCAGTTTTTGCGCGTATTGATGTGCTGCAGGTTTTTAATATTAAAATCAATAAAAACATAAATTGTGCTTATTTTTTCAAATACTGTAGTGACGTAATAATTGATTAATGGTGGAAGATTGACTGTTTGACATTATTATTGCGCACTGTGTTCGTAATCAAGAACTGTTGTTCTGTTAAATTTTCTTATTGAAAAAGTAAATTCATTCACTGGAAAAATTTAGATTTTTTTCTACAGTATACCATCCTGTTGTGATAAAGTTTGCCAAGTTGTTTACTTTTTGTTTAAAAAGAAGTATAATTTAGATTTTTTTTGTTTTAGTAAAATATTATTTACAATTAATATTAATGGTAAATTGAAGATAAAGTTTAAAAGAATATTGTTTGTTATTAGTGATATTCAGGTGGGTTACGGTATTGATTGTGGTAGACGTCGTGAATTGTTATTGTGGTTGTTGTTGTGTTGGTGGAGAAGAGTTTTTGCTTTTCAGTATGATGTTTGTTTGTTTCAGTTTTTCAGAGCTTGTTATTGGATTTTGTTCTCAATGATGGGTACCGAAGGTGACTATTTTCACGATTCGTACGACTCAAACGAAAAGTTCAATGAGGAACGCGCAAACGCAGTAGGCGATGCGGCAGGGGCGACAGCGGCGGCGGCAGCGCTATCACAGGATGAGGGTAATAGCCATCCGGATGCAGCAGCAGCAGCAGCAGCCGCAACAGCAGCAGCATCATCAACAGCATCGCTGTCAACAGCTTCAGCATCGTCTTCACCATCAGCAGCGGCGGCGGCGGCGGCGGCGGTGGCGGCGGTGGCGGGCGTTTCAGAATCGCGTCAAGATATTTGTCGGGATTTTTTGAACAACGTCTGTTTTCGAGGTTCGAGGTGCAAGTTCTATCACCCAGAGAGCGAGAATAACCGCATTGAGACGGTGAAACAGAACGAAAAAATCAACTACTGCAAAGATTACCAGAACGGAAGATGCACGCGCAACGCATGCCGCTACGTGCACTGTTCGCGCAGGGATATGGAAACGTACGAACGCCACGGCCGGATGAGCGATGCGTTGGCCAGGGCCATCGTCTCGGCCACTGGTCAGGATGTGGTGAACGGCAGGCCGATCTGCAAGGAGAACTTGTCGGGGCATTGTTCGCGTGGCACGCGTTGTCGCTTCTGGCACATCATCCCGAAATGTGACCGCGACCCAAGAGATCCTTACGACTATTCGAGAGAGTCGAGAAGCTGCACCAGCGCCCAGTCGACCGAGGCGCCGGCGCACCACAGCACTCGCGCGCCTTTCGACCATCGCTACGACTTCGGCGCCAAACGAGCTCGCTACAACGAACCGCCAGACGCGCCGCCGGTGGCTTCGAACACAGCGGCGCCATCGTTGTCACTTTCCGGGGTCCACTCGGCGCCGACGGGCGTGTACCCGCGGCCGCTCAGTCCGAACAGTTGCGCAGCGCTAGTTGACGAGAACATCAGTTTGCGCAAACGCTTGGACTCGCTCAAGCTGTCTCTTGTTGAGCTGATGGAACAGAATGACCAACTGCTGGCCGAGAACGGCCGTCTGCGCGCCAAGCTTACCGCGATGGTCAAGGACCCGTCCGCCGCCGGCTTGATGGCTCTGAACGCCATGCAGCCGACCGCAATATTGAACAACCCGGTCTCCGGATCGGCAGGCAACAATCTACCGCCATCCATCGGTGACCGTTGGTCAGTGCGTCGCATGTAATGTAATGTGATGTAACGTAGTGTAATGTAATAATCTTTTCTCTTTTTCTTTTTGCTGTGCACTACTGATGCGCAACTAACTTTTTTTAATACAATCTGGATCACATTCTATTATTTTTTTTATTCATCATTTCAAGCCGGTTCTTATTATTTTTTCTGTTTTTTGTTTTTTGTTTTGTTTACTTCTTGTTGTTTTATTGTTTATTCATTTTTTCATTAATGTGATGAGATGCACTTGTTGAAATAAACAACAAAAACAAGGAAATCCGCTGCAAGCACATTTACACATATTGATGTTTCTTCTAATATTGAAGAACTTATATTTATTGAGTTGCGGCTGTAAACAAAGCAAAACAACTGAACAGCGTGTTGTGTTCGTGAAAATGCTGGTTGCAAATTTGTACTTTTATTGTTGTCGTTGTTGTTGTTGTTGTTGTTGTTTTGAAATAGTTGAAATTGGGGAAAAATTAAAATTTACAACAAAAGTTGGCGTTGCTGAAAATGCAAGAATACTTTTTTTTGCATTAGCTTTCAAAGAAGAGACAATAGATTTGTATGTTTATTGGTTTATTTAAAAAAAATCATTTCAAAAGTGGCTCTATCAAAGTAGCATTCAACAACAGTCAGTATATAACAATTTGAAATGCATGAAATTTGTATATTCAAATTTCTGTAAAGTAGTAAAATGGTGGATTTGTTTATGCAATTTTAGTTAATTATTAGAATTTATAGCTAATACAAGTATGAACACAATGCATTTTTTATTTGAAAAATTTTATTAACACATATTAACATGCATGTTTAGTTTGCATGCAAAGCAAAACTGCTTCTTCGCAATAATTCAAGCATGTGAGTATCAGGCACGAGCAAATTCGTAATAATTGAGCTTCACTGCAGCTAGCAGGCTAATTGATATCATAGATAGGGTGTAAATGTATGACTAAATAAATAAGGAAACGAAACATTTTCACTTATTGTTAGAATAATTAAATGCATGACTGAATGTTTGAGAAAAAAACAATTTTTAATTAATTCTCAACCAGTGCATTTTGCAATAGCAGAAAATACTATTATTAATTAAATACCTATTAATATAATAGTTATTGTAACCTATCTTGAAAATTAATGTCCAAATATTGAAGATGTAAATATTTTTAATGTTTTTCATGACAACTGCTGTTTTCTTTATTGTTTGCTTTGTTGGAAAATCATATTTTTTAACGGCTTAGTTATTCATCAGTTAATGTGTTGTAAAATCGAATTAAAAATATTCAACAACTACTTAATTTTATTAAAATGTAGTTTCTACAAATTAAATTCATGTTCAAATCAATCATCAATTCGCATTTGTAAAAATCATTTTAAAAATATCATAATTATCTGTCATTGCGAATCATTTTTGTGACTTCAAAATTATTGAAATATTATTAGAAAATATTATAGAAGTTATTTTTCTGTTTGAGAAGCACAACCATTATGAGAACATTATATACATTATTTTGCAAAGATACTTTGCTGCTCACAAAATTGGTTACAACGAATGTTTTTTGAATATGAAATTGTTCAAATTTAGCTAATAATCTTTAGAAAATGTATAAATATTTACTTATAAATGATAAATAATATTTCAGAAAATTTTAATATAAACATGTGTACAGTATTATTTTAAACAACTTTATTTTCAAATACTGTGTTATTTATCACAGCTTATATGGAAGTAGTTTATATGGTGTAAATTTCTTTTCCTTAGCTGCTGCTCTACTTTAATTACATCGCGAAAATAAGTTTTTGTAAATATACAAATTTTTAAATTACATTTTTACCGTTTTATGCTATTTCTAAATTTTTGTGTTTTTGTGATTTATTTTCTGTTCCTATTCAGAAGTTATTTGCTTTTAAAATTTTATTCTATAATGTTTTTTTATGATTTATTATTTAAAATTTTTTTTAGAGTAGAACTGCAGTTTTGTCACCAATTATTGATAAAGTTTTCAAATTACTTTTGATGCTAGTTTATATATTTTGATTGATTAAGTTTTGGAGAACTTTCAAATATTTTCAACTTTTACAATTTTTTAGTTTAATCAAAGTTAATTTGTAAGTTAATTTTACAAACAGTAAAAAGTGTATTATAAATTTAAGAAATTTTAGTATTTTTATGACATTTTTTATGATGAAAAATTTTTGCAAAATCGCAGAATTTTTTAAAAATATATCCGTACAATGAACTTTCAAATATTAAGTTATTTTATAGTTAGTTATTTTGTAAAGAAGCCGTATGAAAAAAAGTCTTTTTTTGTTTATCGTGGTAATTGTAGTTCTTCGAAAGCATTCAATTTAAAATTCACTACTGTTTGTGCAGTTGTGATCTTTATTAATTTTAGTTTGACATAAAGAAATTTAATTCAATGGAAGTGGAGACTGATTTGGCGAATTATACTTTCAAAGGTCGTTATAGCCTTAAATTGGGGAAAAGTTTAATCAAAGATGCACATTCGAGTGATTTTCATACCATTCGATGTGAGTAATTCGATGTTGTTTTTAATTAAATGGTCACCTTGGACTAATTATGTGAATTTATTGTTTAGATGATTTCAAACCTGCTTCGATGGGGGACTCTGGTGAGAGCATTGTCGAATTGTCGGAACAAAACGGTGTTGTGATTACATTTCCAAAATTGAATGTAAATAATTTTGCAGAATAATAATTTTGGGCAATTTTATTTACGCATTTTTTTAGGTTGAACGGGAAGTCTACGATGCAACCATATTTAAAGGTGCAAAAAGGCATCATCAAAAGGAATATTTGTTAATTTTTGATCACAAGAACGAGACGTTCACACTTGAACAATTAACGTATGATATACAAGTGAAAAAAACTCGGTATATTGATAAGTTTCAGTTGGATAATTTATTGCCACAGTATTTTATTTTGTTTGCTGTATATTTCAGTGATGAAATTAGCAGTGAAGTATTGGAGTCGATTCAGCACATGCGAAATCAGTTGCAAGGCATTTCTGCACAGCCGCTACCCAGGACGCCTGAAAACTTCCAAATGGATCAGTTGTCAAATTCAGACGAATACATGAGTGCGTCAAGTGATTCTAGCATTCGAAAAGATGACTCGGATGTTGAAGATGAAGACAATGCTGATATTGGTATGCACAGCTTTTTTTTATAATTATTTAAAAATATTTCTAATAATTTGTAAATTTTTATTTAAAAAACTTCAATAAATGTATAATAGATATTTGCTTTTTTTGATGTTTTAGAATAAGCCTCTTTAATTGAATTTTTCTTTATTTTGTTGTGTTGTATTTTGAAATTTTGAAAATTAATTAATCAAGTGAAGATGAGAATGTCCTACTGTTGATTTTAATGTTTTCTTTTTTTTTCTAGTTTTTTGAACAAACGAAATGCAGAGTTGAATTATAATTATTATTCTTAGATGCAAGAAATAAATTATTTTTATCTTCTTTATAAAGATTGTATGCTTTTGTATATTTTCAGCGGAAAGTTTAGAAGCCGCGCTGAATGCAGAACCGAATGATTCAGATTCCGAATCCTTGCCAGCTAAATCTCCAAATGTTTACAATTCTGTGCATGCAAAGAACAACGGTTTTAATCAATTGCGTAAGAGTTATTATTATAATTTTAATATTGTCAAATGTGGGAGAATGGCATTGTTTGCTATGAAATGTTGTTTCACTGAAATATGGTCTCTCACTGTTTTAGAGGAGGATCTTCTTCTCAGTGAATCGTCTGACGATGATTAATCGGTGTCGTTTTGCAAATACCAAAGCAACAAAACAGAGATTTACTTTAATTATATAACTTGGATGAAGAACGATTTTTCCCATTTGTTGTTCTACACAAATGCTGAATTGTATGTAAATTTAAAAAATAGATCTGATTGCATTTTTTCCTGTAATTTTCAGCAGCAGCGGAAGCTTGAGTTATGGTTGGTTGTTGTATGAACAATTTTGCTGCTGTTGTGAAAATTTGCGATACTTCCAGGACGGGATTCTCTTATTATTAATTATAAAATAAATGAATATAAAAAAAAATAAATCTTTTTAATAAGTTTCTCAGGTAAATGCGAATTGTGAAAATAAAAGTTATTCTCAATATGCTATATATTTTTCAAATTGTTGATGTTGCACTTTCTTAATTGAAGTTTTTTTGCTGATCACTTTGAAGAAAAAATTATCAATAAATTTTAATTTATTGTTTTCAATAATAATAATAATAATAATAATAATAATTCAATAATAATCAGTGGTTTAATGTTCAATTGAATTTGAATATGTTGTTGTTGTTGTTGTTGTTAGTGGTGGTGGTGTTGTTTGCATTATATAATGTTGTAATATTTGTGAATAGAATAGAGAATGTGATCACAGAGCTTTCCATATTTTAATTACGAAAGGTAAGCAATTTGTAATAAAGTTATTTATGTTGAATGTTATGTTTGAAAATGAATTTACAACGAACTCAGTTTGATTTGCATTGAATAAATGAAAATTGGATAATTTTATGCTGCTGTTGATGTAAAAATGAAAATTGATTTTTAATTGAAATGCAAGCAATTTTGTAAAGAAGCCGTATGAAAAAGCCGGATAGCCACCTGGATGGATGTTGGTAATAATTTGGTTGGTTTGATTGAACCGCTTGCTGCATGAAACGGAAATGAATCTTCGGATCCAAGCTATTGACCGTAAAAAATCAGCATGATACATTTTCATTTCTTTTTCAATATGTGAATTTATATTCTATAAATGAATGCATATCGATTGCTGCATTGGTCACTCACTGGTCAATTTTCCTCTGAATTTATTTCATTTGATGTCAAAGTATATTTTGCTTTGCTGTACATTTGTTCTCAAGAGTTCTCTCCTCCGGCTGTTTCCAGTATTGTTATTATAAATTTTGTTGTTTTTATTAATTTAAATTAATAAAACCGGATGCTTGTAGAGTAGAGCAAAAAGTGCCAGCAAAAATTCCATCATCACGTCAGCATTGACAATAAGCAGAGCAAATGACGACAAGCTACGACGTTTTCCAACCATCAAGCTGAGCTTATTTATGACTGTTTGCATAATGACAAGTTTTTGTTAGCGTTGACAAGCAAGCTACAATGGCGGCATTTGGTGAAAGCTGGCTTTTGGGTGATCTTTTTTTCTTTTCCATTCTTCATTCTTCTTCTTCGTCTGTCTTTTTCGTCTTCTACCTCTTGATTATTGTTGCACTTGGTTGCTGAAGTTGCAGATATCTTCATCGACAAAAAAAAAATTACAAAAGATAAATTGGCATGCAGGTAAGTGAGTGAAATTTATTCATATATATTTTTTAAATTTTTTTGAAGAAGTTAATTTTTGCCCAATAAAATGGATTCAGTTGAAATTTATGTAAATTTACAAAATAACTTTAACGTAATGAATTATTAAGTGGTTTATTATTATTATTATTATTATTATTATTATTATTATTATTATTGTTGTTGTTGTTGTTGTTGTTGCTATTAACTAATTTATTTTATGAGAATTACACATTTAGTAAAAGGTGAAATGTTCTCAGAGATGATGTAATCGAAGAATCATCGTAATTTTTATCTACATTGTATAAAATAAAGAACTTCTTCATCGAGTCAGTTATCATAAAATTAATTAATTAATTATATATTCACTTTTGGATTGTTTGCAATCACGCACGAAATACTGGCTTTTTTGTCATTTCAATGTTAAAATTGTCGTTAGATTTGAGATCATTGTCATCATCATTTTGAATAATTTATTGAAATGTAATGATGTTCTATGGAAAGATTGATTGGTTAAGTTTAAACTTAAATTTAAATTGTTCAGAAGATAATTTTTCTAATCGGCATCATGTATAGCAAAATGCAAACACTGAAGTATGTATTGTATATATATGTGCAATTATGAAATTTTTGCTCTTGCAAATGTTTTTATTCTTTTATCAATATAAATGTTAGTTGAATTTCATTTTGAAGAATTGTGAAATTTTGGTGACATTTTCATTGATGTTTTTTATGAACTCAGTCTGCATTGAATAATTTTATTTAAATTTAAATGCATTATTCTTTGGAAATTTACAGGAAAAAAACTATATATATGTTTTCTCTTTTGACAATATAATTCATTGTTTGTTGACGATGTTGAACTTTTATTTTAAAATAAATTTTAAAGGTAACATTTTCATTTATTTGCCAGTAGAGAAAAGAAATAAAGGGCAGAAAAAGAATATGAGAAACATAAAGCAACAACTGAGCTTTGTGCAAAATTGAATAGAATTTTTTCAATGTTCAGTTTGATGGAAGAAAAAGTATTCGTGGAATAGTTTATCGTTTGTTTTATAAGTGTCTTGTGTTGTAGTTGTTCAAATATTAAAATTTACTTTTAATTCAACTATATTTGCATAATTTCCATTAAAATTCTGCTTGTAATTGTTGTTAAGTTTGAAAGTAGTGAATGAAAATATCGATCTATTGCTGGTTGGTGTGCGTTTAAAATGCATCACGAAAAACACTTGATTTACTCTTGTGATATTCACTTGTTAATGATGAGCAACTTATTTTATTTTTATTTTTTGATTTGATTTCATCGCAACAACTGTACAAGATTTTTAAAAATTTATTATTAATATTCAAGTTTCAAAACGACAAAAACAAAGGTCAAACTGATTTCAAAATTCCACACTTGCAAATGAGAATGTAAATTTTTTGCAACATTACAAATATTACAGTATAACAACAAATTTTAACATCGCACATTGCACGGATGATTTGTATTTGAAAATGTATTCATAAATGTACGTTTGCTGATTTCAATTTGTTAACTGTTTGCATTGCATTTGAGTGTACTGTAATTTTTTTAAAAAAGAACATTGAATAGAATTTTAATTATTTTTGAAAATGTGAAAAATTGAATTTTTTTTAATTTTATTTTTCTTAACAAATTATAGAAATATTGTCCTCAACGAATTTATTGTTATTAAAAATTTTTTTAAAATTATTTTTAAACTTGATTTTATTTGAATGTTTATTTTCTTTCAAAGGAGTGAATGTGTGTGTGTGTGTGTTTGTTTGTTTTACTTTCGAAGAAAACTAGTTTAAATCAAATGTAATTTTTAGCTTTAGTTTTTCACCTTTTCATTTCAATGCAGACAGCATTGTTGGAATATTTCTGTTTTCCAGATTTCAAGTTTCAATTTATATTTATGCTTACAGTTTAGCTTTTTCTTACAGTAAAATTATTCATTTCTTGATTGATTTATCGATTTTCTTTTATTCAACATTAACTTGAACGATCAAATTTGCATAACAATTTTGAATGGAAATACAGTTTTTGTCTTGTTCAATTTTTTTGAAACAACTTTTACACCAGTGATGATTGTGATTATTTGTGCGAATAAATATTTGTACTAAAAAAGAAGAAAACAAAAAATAACAACTCGAAAAATCTGGTTATTTTGATGCAAATGCTTTGGGTCGTTTTCAACTTCTTTTCCACTCTGTGCAGCGCACACTATTCAAAAGTGGATTTAATCGCACATTGCTAAATATATCAATTTATTCTTTCACATTCAGGTATAATAAATTTATGCATTATTATTATTATTGTTGTTGTTGTTGTTGTTGTTGTTGTTGTTGTTGTTGTTGTTGTTGTTGTTGTTGTTGTTGTTGTTGTTGCTGTTGTTGTTGTTGTTGTTGTGCTTTTGGTTTTCATTTATTTGTTGACGTTACGGTTAAATTTGACTTTTATTTCATTTTCATGTCGAACATTGATTGCAAGCTGTATTCTACTTGCTTGTTTAATGTGTCCAGTTGAAAACTGAATGCCACAGGATAAATTTGGCCAAATTTGTTGTTGAGTGAAGGAATTTTTTAAAAAAATCAAATAATAAATTCCATCTGGTTAAACATGTGCTAGAAATAGGAGCGGCCTTTCTTTTCACATTTCCTGAGAGGAGGAGGAGGAGGAGGTGGAGGCGTTTCTGCTTGACGTATGCTTGTGCTTGTCGCGTTGCTTTGCTTCTTTCATCATCATCATCATTATCATCAACTTTGTCAACGTTTATTGTCATGTTCCATGTGTTGTCATCTTTTGTGCACACGTTCAACAGTTGATTAGTGTCCATGAAATTTTGGTTGATCGATTTTATATTTAATTCAATTTTTTCTTCAAATTTCATTTTATCAACTTTTTCCTACTATTGAATCAATAGAAATTGAATATCAACACTTGAATTGATTTGAATCAATTCTCATTCATTTATTCCTTTTCTATACTGTATTTGTATTTGTACTTGAAAATCTATTTTCAAAAAAAGTACCTACTATTTTAATTTAAATATTTTTCACCTTTTTACAATATATATATTTTTTTGATGTTGTTGAATAAAATTAAAGAAAAAAATTCTGAATTCAACGTGAAAGTTCGCTTGTCGCGTTGATCAAACGGGCTTGTACGAGAAATCAAAGGCGATTATTCCAATTTTGACTGGTCATTTTCAAGGTTCGCAGTTGATGTATTGCTTTTGCTTTTTCCAATTGTCATGCACGCATCATCGCTACTTTTCCATTGTGACACTCAGTTCAACTGCTAAAATTCACTGATTACTAATAATTGCGACAAGTTGCACCACCATTAAATTCACAACGCTTCGCTTGTTTGCATTGTTCTCTCACCGGGCGCTGGTTTCGGAGATTTTTCTTTGCTCGATGATCTGATTCTTTTATAAATAATATTATAAAATTACACACTGCACTTATTTATTTATTTATTTATTACGTTTATTTATTTTTTTTAAATAATAATATATCACATATATGAAATTTGAAAAGTTTCTCTTTTTGAACGATCAGTGAATGGAATGCGTGTTTTATTTTAAAATTGGCATGTTGGATTAGCTGAGAAAATGATCCGTTGCAAATCAATTTGCCGACGGCTTCAAAAAGGCGGAGCACATTTCCCTAATGGAGCATTTGCTCGTTGAGGCCACTTCAATCCAACGCAACACATTTGAACGACGATCAATTTGTCTAATTGAATTTTCCAACGGGATATGTTTGTCCAAATTAACGTTGAAATGTATCGTGCTGCTGAAATGCAGCGTAACTTTTCTTCATCATCATCATCATCTTCTTCTTCTTATATCTCTCTCGGGCTGGCATTTGTTTTTTCTTTTTTTTTAATTTTATTATTTTTTGTTTAATATATCATTTTCTTTATTGATTTCTTAAGTGTAAAGATAAATGTTTTTTATGATCAACAAGTTCGTATATATATATATATATATACCATTGTTAGTTTAAAAATGAACAATAATAATAATAATAATTTATATTTTCTTTCTTTCAGGAAATGTGAAATTGTAAATGATCATTCATTGTTGACTGGGATACAGTAGAACAGTTCAAGAAGAAGAAGAAGAAGAAGAACATTGGACAAAGTTGCACAGTTTGCTTTTTCCACAAAACTTCTGATGAATGTTTGAAACGGTAAGTTGGCAATTTGTGAAAAAAAACATATATTTATTTAAATTAAATAATGATAAATTTTGAAAAAAAGAGAATCGTCATCTTCTGATATTCACAGATGCGTTTATGAGAAAACAAAAACATGCATATGTTTATTTTTGAGATTTCATTGAAATTTTATGAAAATTGTTCATATCTTATTATAGCTAATTTATTAACGAATGATTTGAAAAAAAAAGTTTTTTTCTTCTTTTTTATGTACAAATTCTCTTCATAATTTAAATACAGTGGCGAGAAGAGTTTTCTTTTGCTTCACGCACACTTCACGGCATTTTGAAGTTGAAAGTGAAAATTATTGTTCAATATGTTTTTCAAAAGTAGCATTTTTTTCCTTTTTACCAAGCTAAAAACTTTTAGCAACTTTCACTGAAAGCAAGCATTTGTTTAATGAATAAAAAAAAAAGAATTGAGCAAATTCTTCACATAATTGAAAATGCAATTATTACAAAGGCAGGGAAGATAATTGCCTCGTCATTTTATTGTAAAAATGAAATTTTCTTTCACTTTCTCATTGCTCTTTTACCAGCAATGAGAAAGGGAAAATTTAATAATTCTTTTTAGAGGGAGAGAGAGAGAGAGAGATTTATTCATTTATTTATTGAAAATTTTTTTAATTGATCATCAAATGAATTTCTATTGTTAACATTTTGTTACAACCAGATAATATTTTTGAATATGTTTTTAAGTGTTTCACTTGTTACACTGATTAAATGAAGCTACTTTTTGGTGGATAGATTTAGTAAAATTGAGCAAAATTCAAAATCAACAATATATTTTGTATATTTGAGAAATAAAATTATTGTTGTTGTTTTCTACTGTTAACAGTTGATTTTGAATAATTGATTTTTTATTTTATATCAATTTATTTTCAATTAAACTGTTCTAGTTTTTAAATAAAATGAATTAAATGCATTTTTGTGTTAAAAGAATTTAATTCCAATTTTAATAAATTTGTTAATTGTGAAATGCAATTTTGAAAGAATGAATGTTTACTGAAATTTTGAATTTGTTGGATTGATTTACAAATTTGCAGCATTACGGCTAATGTTTGTCTCATTAGCTGTAAAGGGAAATTTTGCTTTTGCATTCATTCAACAAGTAAAGTAGCTTTGCAATCTTTGGATAGGCTGAATTGATTAATAGCTTTTGAAACGGAAAGTAACGTTTGGTCGATAATGTAAGTGAAACGTTTGTCCAACTGAGCAACAATATACGCATAGTGTTTATTTCTGATAATTTATACATTTAATAATAATAATAATAATAATAATATATAAAACAAGTATAACAATAAATAAATACATTGATAGCAAAAAAATGTATATGTTATTTATTTATTTATTTATTTATTTTTTTTTGATGATACTGCTTTTGGCTGGCTTGTTGCTTGAATTATCGTCAACAGTTAGAAAAGTAAAAGAATAATAATAAAAGTATGAATAATAATTGTGCGAGGGGTTTTTAATTTTATTCGCTTCGGTTCGTTCAACAGACGCGTTCCACATGTTCCAACTGGACAATTAATTGTCCAGTTTTGAAGCTGATTTTCAAATTTTGAAAACTTCACTTTGTTCAAATCCTGCTGCTGCTGCTGCTGCTGCTGCTGTGGCCATGATAATGTTGCTCGGTGTAGAAGTTGGTGATGGTGATGCCATTTGCATGCAGTAGAGAGCAGGCATATTTAACTATTAGCCATAACAATCTTAGCTAACTGACCGACTGACTGCCTAGCTAATTACAACAACAACACTCTTTTATCTTTTTCTTCTTTCAAATTATCACGTCAACTGTTTTTTTTTTGCTTACACATTTTTAAACTATCTTCCGTTTAATTTCCTTTTCTCTTCCATTATTCATTCAAATCTTTAAACAAAAACAGAATTTTTATACTGTACATAATTTCAAACGTGCATATGCAATTATTTATTTATTTATTAAATGAAAAATCTGTTATTCATACAATCCTTTGAAATAATAATTAGTATTTCTTCTTTTTAATTATTCTTTTTGAATGTTTCAATCTTCATATTTATATTATTATTTCCATATATGATGAAAAACTTTTTTTTAAAAAAATTTTTCATTATTGCAGTTTACTTTTTTTCTTAAATTGTGATATTTTTTCTTTGTTCAGTGTTTATTTAAAAAAATATTTTTATGATCATTTTTAAGTTGATTTTGGTCAGTGAAGTTTTTTTCTTTAATTCAATGCATGCCTGGAGGATTTTTTTCTTTTCCACATGTTCAAATATTATATTTATATCGTTTACTTGTTGTTTATTTTATTCTTTTCTTCTGAATTTGATCATTATAAATATCAGCAATTCTGATTGTAAAAGTGAAAAATTTTCATTTCACAATGTATAAAATTGATGCGCATCTGTTTGTGATCAACTTTATATTTCCTCATTTTGTTGTACTTTATTCATTTTTAATTTGTACATATTCCATTCTGTATAAGCGATGAAGTTGTTTCATGTATTGTTTCAATTTTGCAAATTTTACCGTACAAAATATGCAATAAAAAAGATTTTCTTAAAATTAATTTTTAAATAAATTGAATGAATAGTTGTGAATTGAACCTGCTTATCAACATTGAGCACTACGATGATGAGGATTGGTCGTTTTGATCAATGACATTGGTAAGCTCAGCTGAAGTGACGCTCCTTCAATTCGGCTCATTCCGTGCGCTCATTTTCTATACGAATTCAATTGTGAAATGTAAATGTTGTACTTTGCATTACTCATGCCAGTGAGTATTTTTCAATCTGTTGACGTTTAATGAATGAAAAGAGTTTAAATTTAAAACAACTTTCACGTGCATGCATATATATATATATATATATATATATATATATATATATACGTATGTATGTATAGTAAAAAAAGTTTTTTTTCTGCTTCATCACATGTGTGATACGGCTTTAATTCGCTTTGCTGATTCGACTTCGAGCTTTGTTTGCATTGTTGCATGACAAAGCAAACAGAACCTGCTTGGCTGTATTTGTTTGCATAGCCAGATCACGGGCATACTTTTCCACAGGTCAGGCGACATCAGTTTTAGTATTTTTTTTGTCATGTAATTTTTTTCTCAATGGATCAAATTACACGATCTGTGTATGTATGTGTATTGTTTTTGTAGTGATTTATAAAATATAGAAGTTATTATTATTATTATTATTATTTTCACCAAGGTTGCACCTGTGGTTACAACGGCTACTACAGTTCTACCAGCCGGCTTTTCACCAGTTCCGGCGCCGAGAAAACGCAACGCCTTGAAGGTGAAGAAGCAACTTGAGCAGAGTCAGCTTGCAAATGTGGACAGCACTGGTTCCCGACTGACCGTTACTGATTGTCGGACGGTGACCAACGCCCAGGCTGCATCTCTGCAGGTTTCCAACAACCGCAGTTTGTCCAAGGCTTGTTGTGCGTCCAACGACCACCTCAACGATGACGTCAACGAGCCGGATGTTGTTGACCAAGGTTCACCTCCGTTGCGTGGCCTCAGTGAACGTCTGCTCGAAGAGGCGCATTCCATGTCAAACTGTTACCAATTGGTACAGCAGACCGATGCTGAACAGTCGAAAAGAAATCTTCTTGCCTGCCCTGCTCAACAAGCAACTGATATTCGGCTACAATTTGAAATTGCTTGTGCTGCTCTTCATGGTGTTCGAGCTGATTTAGGTAAAACAAATTTAAAAAAAATATACTTTTATAAGTAATATTTTTCCACTGAATTCAAAGAAAATATTCTGTTAATATAATTTTATAAATTTATATTATTGATAATTCAATTTATTGTTTCATGTGTAATTAATTTTATTTATATATTTTTGAAATTTTTATACTATTCTTATTCAGCAGTTGGGAAAAATTAGAATTTCTTTTTTGTGGTTCAATGATGAAATTTAAGTTGAGCAACTTTTTAAAATTTTCATTATTTACCTGATTTTCTTTAAAGATGTTCATTTCTTCTTAATATATCGCATCGTAATATGGTACAACATTGAAAATTGTTGCCCTTCATATTGGCAATTTGTTTTGTTTTTCATTTTCTGTTGATGATGATGATGATTGGCTCAATGCTTTCACTGGAATGTTTTAATTTTGATTTGAATAATTTCGCAGGAAAATGTTTAATTTTTTTACACTAATTATTACTGTGCAAGGGTTGATTTAAAAATTTGTTGTTTTGATTTGTACTAAATTGATAGTAGAAAAAAAATTATTCTATTATTTGTGTGCATGTCGCACTGTTTTGCTTTAACAATATGCTTTATTTAAGTTCACATTTTACTTTTGCATTTTGCTCCCACACTCAATTTGCACGTTTTATCGAATTCGTCTTGTTTTTGTTGTTGTTGTTGTTGTTGTTGTTGCAGGCAGTGTTTGTATTGTTTGTGTTATTTATTTATTTATTTATTTATGAATGCATAATTATGCAGTTTTTGTGAATTATTATTTTACAAAAGTCATTAAACAAATCTTTTTTTTAATTGTGTTTCCCACGATTGTTTTCATATTTTATTTTAATAATATTTTGTTGTCTGGTAATTGCTACAAATATATGGAAATGTTGTTGTTGTGCTTTTAGTTCAAATATTACAATTGTTTGCAATGAATAATGCGATTTGAACGTATTTTTGGAGCATTTGCATGATAAAGTTTATCATTTTTTTTATCACGATTTGTAGATAAACGTGACTAAAACATATTAACATATTATTTGTATCACTTTTGATGCATAAAGATGAAAATATTTTAATAACAGAATTTTTAAAGCATGAATTTTCAATAGATTGCTTGTATAGTAGAGAGATAGTTGTTCATCTTCTATTATAATTGTCATTTTGAATTATTTAATTGTGGAAAGTTTGCTTTTGTTCGCAGTTGAATTTTTTATTCAACTAAAGTTTTGTTTGTCTTTATTAACTTTTAATTATGCTTTCTTTTTTGATTTTAAAACTGGAAGAAAATGATAAATGATCATGCTTTTGGTAATAATATGAATTTATGAAAATTGTATTTTTTTTAAGTGGAACATCAATAATTGTAAATGACTTGAAAGTATCATTATGAAATTTCATGTTTAACATTATTGTATAGAATGCAAAAAAAAAAACCAAAAATACAATACAAGTGTATGCATGTTTCAAATGCAAAAATTTTACTCTACGTCTTGTTAATTAGACTGTAAAATTTTCAGATACTTCTTTTTGATAATAAGTTTCACTTCCGTATGAAAAATGATTATTTCCTGTTTTTTTTATTTCTTAAAAAAATATTCTTCGGAAGGGTTTATATTGAAAGAAGTATTTTTAAAAAAATGAAAAAGTATCCAGGAAGTACAGTATATTATTTATTTTTATTGATGCTTTTACAAGCACATCATCATCATCATCATCATCATCACCAACAGCAACAGCAGCATAATAATAATAATAATAATAATAATAATAATTTTCCCTGAGGCAGTGGTGCATTTTGATTGAGGTGATTAGGAAACATGCTAAACTGGATTCTTTCCACCACAACAGTTCTTTACTTTATTTGCTCCATTGAATGAAATGTGCTCTTTTTTCTGCTAAACATCCAAATATGACATAAATTTGAAAAAGTGAATTCACTTCACTTCTCACTTTTCACTTTGTTCCTTCTTCTATCTGCATATGTTGTTTTATTATAATTTTATTGAACAATTTTTCATTCTTATTATATCAGGACAGGTTAGTTTTTCTTTTTTTGGTTATCTTAGTTTTTTTGGGTGTGGCGTGAACATTCTGTTAAACTTGTCTTAAAGCAACAACAAAGCAAACTGATACAATTTTTATTTTCATTTTAAATTGATTTATTGCATACAGTAATTTATTGTGATCATAATAAATTTCAAGATTGTTTAATACTTTTTTTTTTGAAAGTTGTTTCATGTGCTTTGCAGATTACAGTTTTGTAGACAGTGTGAAGTTGTAGATTTTTTATCTACATCCGCAGTTTATTAATTCAGATGTTCGGATCAACATCTGTTGAAATAATTTGTTTTTTTTTAAATTAAAATTTGATGTAGTCAGTAATGATGGCCAAGATTGAAAATTAATTTCAATCAGAATTGTCTGAGCATGTAGATATATGTATATATATATATATATGTATTTGTCCACTTGATGAGATGAGATGAGATGAGATGAGATGAGATGGATCAACGACAGTAGATCAACCATAAAATATGTCCCATATGTTTGTCGTCTGGTGATTTTTGTTAATTTTCCAAGAAAATTGCATTGCATTGGCGAGCCAATTTGCAAAATTAACCCCCCCTAACACATTCAGCAAACTTTCCTTGCTTACTCTGATGACGCATTCGGCTAATCATTCATTTATTGAGTTGAAAAATATTCAATTGCTGGCTTCAATTTTTAACGATTCAATTATTGAAAATTGAAGTTGATTTTGTAAATGTTTCACTTTTTGCTTTTGCTTTTATGTTAATTAATTTTGTTAATTTTTATAATTTATGATTAATAATAAATGTGCATGAAACAGTTCTGATGATACTAGCTTTGAAATGTGGGGATTATTTATTGTCTCATCAGAGTTTTTGAATGATTTTGTTTTTTTTTTGCTGTCTTGGACAATTAGTTACAAAAGTGTAACAAATGAAATTAAGGATAATTTTGTTAATGAACAATTAAATTAACATTTTATTGAATAAAAACAACAACAAATTACCATATTGAAAATTAATCAATCGTGAATGAGAGAAAAATCAGTGAATTATTATTATTATTATTATTATTATTATTATTATTATTATTATTATTATTATTATTATTATTGTTTCTTCTTCTTCTTCTTCTTCTTCGTGCTTATTCTGAATGCTGAATGTGCATATTTGTTGTTGCTGTTGTTGTGAAATTCAACAATTCAAAACCTATTCATTCATTTATTAATTTATTATTGATGTGTTGTTGATGCAGATTGGAAGTGAAAAATAAAAGATAGAGAGGTTTGAAAATTTTTTCCACAGCAGCACATTCACTCATGTTGTATAATTTATTTGTCGGGGGCAAAAATAATTAGCAAATATTACATTCAAATTTGAATATCAGTGTTCGCATACTACTTGTGCACTGTTTGTTTTTATTGTTGAAGGAAAGGTTTTGTTGGGATTTTCATGTTCAAACTATTTTGAAAATTGGCTTTTTTTGGAAATGTTGTTCACAATCATTTTATTCTTTTTCTTCAAGTTTCTTTCCAACTGGCCTTGAAATATTTTGACCAGGATTGTTGTTGTTGTGTCTGCATTTGGAAGTTGATTTTAATATTAATTTTTTACACTAGTGCTATATCTGCATATCTTGGCATATCTTTGACATTTGTCCGGCAGTATGCAATCAATGATGATGATGATGATGATGATGATGATGTCATTGAATATGTTTCTCAGCTTAGCCGTTTTTCAATGTTATATGCATTCATTCATTCATCCATAACAACAACAACAACAACAACAACAATAATAATAATAATAATGTAATATTTACGAATAAAGTTGTACACTGAAGAACTGGTTGAAAGTTCTGGGATTCGGTTGATGTACTTGACCGGAATGTCTTTTTTTTTTCTCCTCTTCACACCAGCTAGACAATTTCAAAGTGTTGAAGTATGTCTGAAGATTGCTTCACTGTTTTTCAATTCTACAAACATGCGTACTTTTTTTTTCTTTAAAATTCATCTCTATTTATATATCTTCTGCATAAATTATGCGTCTGAAAATAGTTGATTTGGAAAATTCGTTTTCATTCACAATTTTAAATGCATTATAAATTGACTGAACAATTTCCTGAAGTGTTACGCAGCAGTTCAAAACAATCAGGTATTTTAATATTATCGTCATATCTGTTGTTGTTTATTATTAGTATTGTTATTGTTTTTACGACGAATGTATGCAAATTCATTCATTCTTGCAATGCAAAAATTATTATTTGAAATGTTCTTTTCTATTTACACTTTGAGGACAATTAAAATTTTATTTTTCAAAAGCAGGGTCGAAAGAAAAGATTTCATTGTTTGACTGCTTGTCATTAAAATTGCACGTGTTGTGATGATATTCAAAAGGCGCATTATTAGTGGTTTAAAAAATAATATTTATGAATAAAATATATTGTATAATAAATAAATCATATTAAAATGCGTGAAAGAATGTGACTTTTTCTTTTTTTTTTTTGAAATGGATGATTGTCACATTTTGGTAGCAAGTTATTGATATGTTAATTATTTGTTATTATATGTAATATTCTTAGTTGTTTTATTTATTGAAAATTCAAGTTGAAAATGAATTTTAGAATGATTATGTATTTATGTAATTTATTTTTCACTGTTTCCACTTGGCATTTATTATAGTTTTGAATTTTGCAAATCAATGACAGTATTTAATTAAGTGAAAAGCAAGTTTTAATATAGATGGCAGTTGGAGAATTGTTGTCAGATCAAAAAATTTCCCAATTAGTCATTTTATATGAATCAAATGATGTTTATAATTAACTCGTAAAAATATTTATAAAATGTAGAAATTAATTAGTTGTGAAGTGGTCAAAATGGAAGATGAATATGTTTTGTGAATGAAAATTCTAAAATTATTTATTTATTATTCACTGTGAAAGAGAATTTTTATTTATATTTGTCGGAAGTATATTATGAATGGAAAATTATCTGTTAAAATGACCATTGTCTAGTAAATGAATGAATATGTATGTATAATATATCCTGCTAAATTTTATCGCCACCATGACCCAAAAAAGGTACATAGGCTTTTGGTTGGCCCTTTCCGGCTGTCACTCCCAAGCATGACCGTTGAATGACCGTGTTTATTATCTAGCAGTGGGTCATGCAAATGTTCTCGTCGTCTGACCTGAGATTAATTTTACAACTTCGATGCGCCTTCAATTGACCCAGCTAATTAACTTTCTTTTGATATTTTTGTTTTGTTTGATCAATTGTTTATTTGTTTATTTATTGTAACTTTGTTCAGCCAATAGTCTCGCAAGTGCTGAAGATGCATGGGTAGCCGGTGGTCAGAGTTCAACGAATGATGCGTTGCTGGACGGACCGTTTGACAGCAAAGCTTTCGGAAAATGCAAGCGTCCACCACCACCACCACCATCAACACCACCAACTCAGATCATTCGTCACAGACAGGCGAAGTCTTCAGAAATTAGCATATCTTCAACAACAGCTTCTACTGTAGCTAATCCTGCTGTTGTTCTGTCGGCTGCCCATTCCATTGGTTACATAAGTGAGTCGGCAAAATTGCAACGGTATCGTTTTGCACATACATCTGCAAGCAAAAGGTCCAGTTCGTTGGAATTTACCCCAGTTGAAGAAGATTCTCGTATTCTTGTTCCCATGGTCCGACCAACGTCGAAACCAAAACGAAATGCGGCTTTGGTAAGTGCAGTTGTTTATCTGCTTATTTTTGGTTTATTATTTTAATTTTCATTCTAATAATTTTAATATTTGGAAAAATCTCGCGTTCATTATTTTGTACAATTGAAAAGATTTGAGTGGAAAATTAAATTCTTTCAATAGTTTTGATCAATTTTGAATTTTTTCCTCCCTGTTTCCATGGTAAACAGTGCCTGTCAACAATATCTGCTGAAAACGATTTTGAATTCTCTTTCTTTTGCATATATTGATTTTAATATTTTAATACAAAAGAAAAACAACCTGTGTGTGCAATGGATAGACAATCATGTTGTGTGTGCATTTTGCGTTCAGCATTTCATATTGTAAATATTTCGTATTTTGTTTGAAATTTGTCTACACATAAGAGTTGTATTAACATTTATGAGTTTCCGTATAATTAGCTAACTTTCTGATGAATTTATTCTATAAAAACAAACCCTAATGATATTATGCATGACATGCTTTTTTTTCTTTGTTTTGTGACATTTTGGATGAATGTTTGTGTTTATTTTGTTTTAAACTTAAAAAAAAATTTTCCTGTTTTGTTATTAATGAAATTTATACCGATTAGCCTTAATTGAAATGTTGTGAGATTGTGGAGTAGTGATGATGATAAAATCAAAAACGTATTTAATTTGTAAAGTTGAATGATGATAATAACATTCATTTAATTTCGGGTCATCAACTTGAAACTTGGTCATGGTAAACTTCAGGCGGAAGGGAAATGTAAGCAGCAGAGTTTTAAGCAGTGCTTAATTTCGACTATCGATTACTGAATGACGAGCAATTTACATTTGTGGTAAAGCGTGCTTTACGCGATTTGTTTAATTAGCATTTGTAATTGATGCATAACATGTAAAATTTTATATGAAATGGAAAGGGAAGGGGGAGGAGGGCGAGGGGTAGATGCTGCACATCTTATGATTAATAAAGTTTGTTTTTGTCAACGCGTTTGTAAACAGATTTCTGACATTTATGAACGGAATTTATGAATTTAATAGAAATGGTTTATTATCTGAATAATCTTCCCAATGAACAGTTGATTATTAGAATTTTTTCATGTACTCATTTATTGTCATTGCTAAGTGAGAATAAGTGAACTATTTTTTATATGAATAAAGAATTACAGTTGGAAGAAGAATGAACAACAGATTTGAATGAAAATTGTTTTCTGAGTATGTATGATTTTGTGAAATGAGAAAATTAGGCATGTCGACAATTTCTTGTTTTGTAGATATTTGTGGAAAAGAAATTATTATATTTTCCCACGCGTGGAATTTGTGTTTACATATGGTATAGTAGAATATACTTCAAGGAAAGAGGAATTGTTTTATGAATTATTCAGAAATTTGTTCTTTTTATAAATGAATAATAAATATGATAATAATGAAGTGTTAATGCTTATGTGAAAGACAAACTTGGAAAACAATGAAAAGACATCTTCTTTTTTTTGCTCTATTAATTTATTAATTTTTGTACTTTAACTAAATGTCTTTATTTTCATGAATATTAATTTAATTTAGGTATATATATATATTATTCTTTGTTCAATGTTTGTTCATTTAGTTATTCAAAAGATTTGTCATATTGGATGTGAATTTTATTTTCCAATTTATTTGTCCAACTATTTGTATTTGTATTTAATGTACATAAAAGTAACCTATGATATATATATATATATATATATATATATATACAGTGTGAGCAGAGGTTGTAGTGTTGAAGGTTGTTTTTGCTTTTTTAATTCAATTATTAATTATTGATAAACAAGTAATCTTTTTTTGTTTTTTTTTACTTTTATAATTTTTTGCTTTGCTTTTTTTTCTTTCCAATTCACCGGCGTGGTTGAAATGAATTTCTTTTTTATCTTTAATTGAAATAATATTGAAATTCATTGCTTTGCATTGCGTTGCATAATTTTCTCTTCACCAGTAATTTATTATTTCAATTTCAGAATTTGATTTGACATTTTGATTGTAATAAAAAAATTATTATTTAAATGCCGTCAAATTTTCTATTTTTCCAAGGTTGCCAATTGCAATTTTATGTGTTGCATTCATTCATTCATTCATTCATTCATTCATGCGTTAGTTGCTCTTTTGCGGTTTATTGATTCCAATTTTGAAACAAAAGTTATGCACATCATTTTGCAATTATTTTTTTTTTTTTTTGGAAAAAATATTGAAAAATTATTATCCTACAAATTTTGACAATTTTTTGCGTCAATGGTCATTTTTGTTTTGTGAATTGCAACTGTTTCACTTGTAAAAACGCATTTCATTCATTCAATTCATTCATTGGTCGACCGACTTAGCCATGTTTGGCAAAATTGTCACTTGGTCTACACACGTTCACCTCGCTTTGATGAATCAAACAAATGCTAACAACGTATGCTTTATATATGCATATTTTATTTAAATTTATTTTCAAAAATCTTGTAAAAAAGGATAATAATTATTATTATTTGTCATTTGAAAACGATTGTATTTTCTTTTATGAATGAGGATTGTAAATAAACTGTTCAATGGTATATATATATATATTGAATGAAAAGAAAGAAGTGATATATTTTAACATGAAACTCTGTGGAAATTGTTGTTTGTGCTTAGAGTTGTTTGTTTGTTTGTGAAAATTGCATTTTGCCTGCTTGAAGATGTACAGAATTATATTGTCAAGGTGAATATACATTTTGATCATCATTTGGTGGTAAAATTGTTCAGAGACTAGCCTTTTCGTTGTTCAGTCGTTATTGTACAACGATTTTATACTGTATTATTGTATTTTTGGAGCAACTGCCAAAAGTGGCTTCTTCTTTCGATGTTGAAGTATTGAATTTTGACGTGGCCTTCAACTTTTCAAATTTTATTTTCACTTCGGGCAATAATTTTCATGTGCAAAAATATGAAATTGGAGAAAGAAGTTATTTTTAAATTGCTTTCATGCTTTTATTTTTCAAATATTTTTCTCTTCAATACAATATTTCATTGAATATATATATATATGTATGTAAATTGTGAAAAATATTCTTTTTTCCAATCAATAAATTAATAATATTATTGTTGTGTATAATTGTAATATGGTAATTGATTTTCAAATGTTTCAAATGATAATTTTTCTGCTTATACTTTTTCCAAGATTGGGAAAGATAGATTTTCAAAGTGAAAATATGCTTCAATTTTTGACATCATGGGTAAAATATTGCTTGTAAAACAATAATGAATTTATTTTATTTTTCCAAGAAAAGTTTTTCCCGAAGAATAATAACCATGCACAACAATGCAAATTTATCATTTTGTCACATTTTTTTTCAAGTTTAATCTCTGTAAAATTATTAATCAATAAATCAGTTTTGAAATGCAGTTGTTTCCATGTAGTGATTTGATGTTGAGATAAATTGATTTCAGAAGAAGGTTGTTGTTTTGTGTGTATAACAAATGAAAATCTGAAGAATGAACATGAAAATTGTACAATCATGTCAGAGAGCAGTGGGAGATTATTAATTTTTATGCACTGGTATATTGCTTGATTGTAAAAATTGTTTGTATATTTTCATTGCACCGGCAACTGGTTTCCACAGTTTGTATCTTTGCTTTTTCTCCACAACAAGCTTTGCATAATGCTAAGTTAGCCGGAATGTTGCTCCACCACGCGTGTATGTATGTATGTATGTGTGAATATGCATGCTTGCACACATATACACATGCATTCCTTTGCTTTTGTTGCTTTGTTGTCGTTGCTGCTTCCCAATACCAGCGTTGTATATAAAGGTCGCAAAGTTTCGCGCATTCTCTCCTGCATGCCTCTTGCCAGCTTCTAGCCGGAAAGCAAACATTGTACATGCTTAAATGTGCGGATTTTACAAGCTTGCTTGACCTGGTTCAACTGACTCACAATTCTGACCGTCCGTTCTCCGTCTGTATCTGTGCAAGGTTGGAAAGCGTTTCTTTTTCTATAGCTTTGCAAATTTACGACAATTTTCTACTTTTTAAATATGGTAATTTTATTTTTTTCTCATATATATATATATATATATATTACATTTATTTTGAATTCAAACAATGTTGCAATTATTATTATTATTATTATTATTCCTGAAGGGGAATGAAGCTGACCTTGGCAAAAATAACGTCTGCTGTAATCGCAATTGTGCATTGTACTGATGTCGTCTTTTCCATGTATGTAGGGAGGGGCTTTTTGTTACGAAAATTTTGGTTCATTTCCTGTGGACAAAGCATTGTATGGGCAGATGGTCAGCGAGCTGGTGTGATGCAGATGGCATTCTGCAGATATTTTCTCTGCTATTTTTCCATATTTTGTCACCAGTTGCTGATCGAACTATTAGCATAGAGCGGATTATTATTATTATTAAAATATTTTTTTTCTGCATTTTTACGTTCACGGATGATGGATTGATCTGTGCAAGAGTTGGCTTGTTGGAATTGTCGGAACGAAGAATCAAACCCACAAGAAGAGAGACCTACTTTCTACGGTATTGCTGTTTCGTGTGTTATTCGGCATAAATCAACGCTAACCTTTCCAATCTTGAAACTGCGTTTCTGCTGCTTGCAGAACAGCTTTATCAGTTGGTTGTAAAAAAAATCCAGTCTGAGTAATTCGTTCAGAAGGGCACACTTTGGCGCCACAATGGTCTTCTCTTAATTCGATCAAATAAATATGCATAATTTAACTTGCTTGAAATTTGAACTCATATTTTTGCATTATCATCACCAGAGTGGTATTGATTTGATTTCAAACGTGTACATATATATATATATATATTTGATTAGATTGATTGATTCCTTTTTCTACAAACTTTTGCTTTTACAAAATTATCTCATCACTTTTCAATTATCATCTTATATTCATTTATAAATTAGGGTTCGTTTTTTATCTGGTTGAACTGTTGTTGCGTGCATATGAATGAATTCAATACTGACTTATCTGTTCATTATTTACAAGGTAAGATATTGGTATTTTCAATTCTACACTTATTTCTGGTAAGTTTTTGAGTTTTTTTTTTAAAATGATTTGTATTTTCTATAGGTTAATAATACTTGTAGAAATTTTAATATCATTCTTCGTGATATGATTTTTTTTTTTTTTTTAGTGTTGTTGTATATCTGTGTTAGAGAGAGGGAGAGAGAATTTTGTCTTTGGATCATTTTTCTTTTATTAAAAATCAAAAATACCGCTACTTGTAATATTAATTGTTGAAGTGCTTTGCTGACGATAAAATTGATTCAGTGCGTGACGAACAACAAATGTATGCAATTGCAGTTTCCCAACAGATAGTTCAATCAAGTTTAGGATTAAAACATATTATAAATGTTAAATATGATCCATTTTTCAATACTGGCTGAGAATATTTTACTTACTGCACAACAGCTACTGTTGTTGAATTCATAATTCTGTATTTGCTATGTAATTGTTTTAGATGTGAAAAAAAAATTAATATTTTTTCTTTATTGAATGAAATTCTAAAAAGTGAAATATTATTTAATAAATAAGAGAACCAAATAATAGCAATAATAGTAGAGATAGTAATAATACTGTACAAGTAGGAAATTTTATGCTTTTGATGTAATCTGTTGTTGCTCGACGTCACAAAGTTGTAAGGGCATCGTGTGCGTGGGTAATTTGCTATCTGTGCATGTATTTGATGATGGTTTTCTAGTATTCTGCTAGTGAAAAGTAAACATGTTATTAACATCACAACATCAGTTTAAGGTGCAGTCAGCAGTTGATTGTTCAATAGCAGACAGATACTGATGACTTATATGAGAACTTCAAAAGCAGTGAAATTGCACAAAAGGCTTGACGCGTTTATGCGTTGGCCGACGTTTGCTTTTTATTACGTATTTTTGTGTAATTTTTCAATAAATGCCTCCTACTCTTTGCACTTGTTAATCTCTTCAGAACACTTACTGTTTGAGAAGTACATGTATTAATATGTATATATGTATATTTGATGACCATTAGGATAAAAATTAGTAATAAATATTATTTATAAAATGAAATTCAATAATACATATTATAACTGTCTTCAATGATGGTGAGATTGAATTGAATTGAATCGAATCGAGTCTGTATGTGAAATGAAAATTCATGTTGACGTAAATTGTTTCAATTTGAAAATTTTTTTTCGTAAATTTATTAATTAATTAATTAATTTATTTATTGCATATTTTTAATAAACAAATGTAGTGATTGCTTGCATTATTGCAAACAATGCTGACATCTGTGTATAAATAAATAAGTAAATAAATATGTTTACAACATGCATATATATGTATATATGAATGTGCGTGGATGTGCGTGTATTTTGATATTATTAAGAATAAAAGAAATTTGTGAATTTTTGCATTATTATTGCATGATAATTTTTTTGTTTATATACATTTATTTATTTGTGAAGTGTATAATTAGTTATAATTTTGAAAACAGCGTTGAAATTGTATTTTACGGTCATTTTTAACAGAGTTGTGCATTAAAAAAATTTTTCAAAATGTGAATGAATAAGAAGAAGAATATTAATTTTAGGAAATTTCGAACGGGTTTGGCCAAGTTGGATCCCAAGTTGCCGAAGAGCAGTCGAACAGTTGCGGCTCGTCGTCATTGTATGATGCGTCGCCACCGCCCAGTTTGTCCGTACGTTCAGTACGGCACGTTGTGGACAAGCTGATCAAGCAGGTTGAATCTCAAATTCCTCGTTTCCGGCGTTCTGTTGGTGCCAGCCGTCCAGCTTGGGCACCGTCCACGCATTTGGATCCGGATTTGGTGGAAAACAGGCGTCCGGCGGAAATTTGGACTGCTGACCACACCCTCTGCTGTGACGGCGTTGATCTGATGATGACCAGCGGCGTCGACGAAAGCAGGCGAAATGTGGACGCGTGCACGCAGACGAGTCCGTTGTCGTTGTCTTGTAGTTCGAGTTTCTCTTGGCGTTCTGAGACCGACTCGATCATGGCCAACGGAGAGTTGAGTAACAACGGCTTTTTGGCTGACAATGAAATATCCGGTCCAAATTCTGAAGGTTCTCCAATGATGACGACTACTACAGCAGTAGCAGGAGCAGCAGCAACAACAACAACAACGACAACAACGATAGCAACAACAGCATTATCATCATCATCATTATCATCTGCTTTTGCTTATTCATATTCATATTCATATTCTTCTTCTTCTTCTTCTTCTTCTTCTTCTTCTTGTCGCTCACTTTCGTCGGTTTCAGACGTTGCAGATCAAAAATTTGCCACGCCCTCTGCAGCGGCGACTCTGTTGCCGTTGGAATCGGATCGATCGTCCAACGGCGCCACCAAACGACTCAGCTCTCAGCAAGCTTTCGAAGAAGCACTGCGTTTGTTGCTTGTCGCCGCGGCGGACGACCGCTTCGACGATCCAAAATTAGCCGAAATACTGAACGTCATTCGTGAGCCCAACACCAATCTCCAGAACAGACCCAGACCCGCGGCCACTGGTCAGCAGCGCTGTCAGGTGACATTTTTTGAACAGCCGACCACTAGAAGAAGCGATCACTGGACAATGTCCAGCGTGAACAACAAGTCGGACGAAAACAGCGTCGTCTCGAGTCTAAGTCCCACGTTCAGCAGTCCCGAAACTCAGGTTCGTTTCCACCAAGGTTCCACTTCAAGACTGGACAATCCAAGCGCATCGCAACGCGTCTTGCGCCCCGACCAAAGCAGCTCGACGTCGTCGTCGAAAACCGTCTCTGGATATTGTTCCAAGCAGACGTGCAAAAAATTTTCGGTAAGTTCAAAACCTTTTTCTTACTGCTTAAATTCTGTCCTTCCTTGTACAAGGAATGTAAATTTAATTCTGTTTTCTTCTTCTTTTTTATACGATCAAATTGAAATGGTTTTTTAATTTTACAACTAAGGAGGTGATTATATATGTATTATTATGGTTATTTTAAGTGAAATATCCTGAACTCTGTATGAAGGCAATGTGTGCAATATATATATATATATATATATATATATATATATATATATATATATATATATATATATGTTATTATTATTATTAACTTGTGATGCATAAGAAACATTTGGATTGTTGTTATCTGATGAATAGGAAATATGTATTCTGTTACATCATTGCACAACGATTTCACGCACGTATTGATGATGATGAAAAGAAAATATTTTTTTTCCAATTAGTAGTAGCAGCACTGTGGTGAAAATTTTTACTCGACCAAAGTTCATTCTTTATTTGTTTCAAGGGAAAATTGTTATTTCAATTGAATAGCCAATGAATGGGAGTTTACATAAAATTTTGAAATATAAATAAATAAATAAATATATATATCTGTGTGTGTATAATTGTAAAAATGTACGATAATGATGAAATTGAGAGAGAGAGGTGACTGTGTAGAGGGAGGAGGGGAGAAGGGAATAGTCTGTTAGTGGTTGTTTAATTGAATAGTGAAATTGGCGTGAAATTGAATTATTAAAAAAGAAATTACACTCAAATTACAAATTTTTAACAAATGAATAAGACATGATGATGAACTGCATGGTTGATCAAAGAGAAAGAGATTCATATTAAATATATGATGGTAAAAATTAAAAAAATAAAATTAATGTGAATGCATCGCTTTTATAATTGATTTTATTAATTATGAACAGGTTGGTTTAGAGAATTGAGAAACGCACAACTATGAACTGAATGATGATTTTTTAAAAAAAAGTCACATATAATAATTTTAATAATTATTTTTACAAACGCATTGCATTGTAATAATAATTGATACGTTTTGCATTGTTGAAAAGGGAGTATTGGTATTATATTTTGAATATTAATTTCTATTTTTTCTTACTTGAATAAGAACGAACCAACTGTATTTGGCGTAAAGAATGAAGAAAAAATTAAAATAAAAATTGATTAGAAGAAAATAAATTTTAAATAAATTAAATTTGAATTTTTTTTGACGACCATTTCAAAGGATGGTAATTATTTTTTCGTGATTTTTAAAAAGCGTTGACAATTGCAGAGTGGAAATTTTCCGCTAAATTTTGTAATTATCGTCAAAGCTTGAGTAGATTTTATCCGGCATGTCATGTTTTGTTATTTTTTGCTGGTCTGTATGTAGTATGTTGGTGGTGTTGAGTTCAGCAGTGTTCGATGTTTGAATTGAAATTTCACTTCGATCACAATTTATTATTGCATGTCTTTAAAAATTGACGATGAAAGGTTTTTTTTTTGTCGTTTATTATGGATTGTTTATTCTTTTTCTTGTTAAATTGAATTTTGAAAAAAAAAACATTTGAGCAAAATTATAATTGTTTGATAATCTGAAATTGAGCAGAATAAACTGGAGAGAAGAGAAGGATAAACTGTGAAACAGGGATGCTGCTTTCAAAACTTAACTGATAATAATAATAATAATAATAATAAATAATAAATAATAATGATAATATGCGTGTGCTGCAATCAGGTTGCATTGAAATTTCATCTGATGCATTTGATGCGTTTGTCGTCATATTTGCAGCTGTGGCAATATTTGAATGGATGGATCGTCGATAAATTGCACTTTTTTGCTAAAGATGAATTTCTAAAAAAAAAAAAAAATTATCTTTGATATTAGGCAAATATTTCAGTCGATTCAGTTGTGGTCAATTGTGAGTTGGTTAGTTTCAGTTCTGCATTTTAGAGAGAGAGAGAGAGAGAGAGAGAAAAAAAAAGAAATAGAACCTCGCAAAAATTGTACATTGTTTGAGTAATTTTTCCACTGATTTGATTATTCGAATTTATTTTTTATTACGTATATAAGTTGGATATTTAAAGGAAAAGGTTAACATTTTTGCAATGACGAATTTAAATAAAATGGATCAAAATTTGGACGATGAAAAATTAGTCATTTTTTTCCTTTATAATCCCAGTGGTCAAAATGTTTAATTTGGTAGATATGAAGGTTTTTGATGAATGATTGATATTTGAAATATTGTTATTCACTTGCATATTTATTTCATTAAATATTTTCTATGTACACAAGTGAAAGATATAAAATAAAGCTGATGGCTGTCTGTATAGTTGCTTTACAAAGCATTATTGCAATGTATACAATATTTCGATTGTCGTGGAAAAAAGTATACATCAAAGAATTTCAATTGCTTTTTTCCTAAAAAAAAAATTTTTTTTTTAAATAAAATATTAAAGCTCTGATTTAGCAAATGAACTTTTCCAACCAATTTACGTCAGAGAGTCGAGAACGAAATACCAACTATATATAGAATAGTAATTTATTATTTGATTTGGATAAAAATCTGTTGTCGTTGCACTTGAAGTATGTCTGATTGTGTTAGTTAATAATTGAGCTGGATTTATGCAAAGCTTGCAGTTCATTTATTTCTCTAGTGGTGGGGATCAAGTCAAACTTTCAAAAATTATATTATTAAAAAAATGAATATCTTCATCAGCATACTGGTCTCTCAGAAAACGTTGTAATTTATTTTCATAAGTTTTTCTGACTTTGGTCTGTTTTTTTTTTTTTTTTT
>JYDV01000051.1:122903-178522 GCA_001447645.1 Trichinella pseudospiralis
TTGCATATTATTATTAAAGTGAACAATTTAAAAATGATTTTTTTTTTTTTTTTGAAGAATTTAAAAAAAAAATTTATTGTTGTTTTGTACTCAATTTTGAGAATAAATTTTTATTCAACCTAATAAAGAATCGAGGACAGTATTTTAATGGTATTCAGTTTTATTTAAAAAAAATTGTATAATCATTTTTAAATTGTTCACTTTAATAATAATATGGGTTATGGGTGCTTGGATGTATTTTTTGTTTTGACTAAATTGCATTATTTCATTTGAAAAAACCACAAAAAAGCACATATATGTTATGTATGTATATATCTTGTATGTGTATGTATAAAATAGAGAATTGTTGTCATTTATTGATTGATTAAAGATAGAAACTTGTTATTTTGATCTTGTGATTTGTTATGTGTTGTGGTTCAATTTAGCCGGATGAACAGCAAGTTGTGGTGGAGCAGGATGAGTTGGTGGACGGTGCTGTTGTTGGACGATTTAAATCTCCGCAAGATAATGATGATGATGATGATGATGGTGATGATGATGGAACGAGAAGGAAAAAGAAGTTCTCCTTTTCAACCGTCACCGGTGTGATCAGCAGTGGCAGCAACGACGACAGCAGCCTTGATTCTGACGTAAGATATTGTCGTTCTACATATGCGAATTTTGGTACAATGTCCACAGGCTTTATTTGCCTGCAGTGTTTGTCCATTCAACTGCAGGCATAATAGTAGTAGTAGTAGTAGTAGTAGTAGTAGTGACTTGTTAAATATTTTTCTCATTGATTGACTTTGAAACTGAAATGGGTGTGTGTCTTAATTTTTAATTTGGGTTATCACTTTTTTCTCAGAGGGCAAGAGAAGAGGCGATGAGAGGTAAGTATCCAGGTGGGCAGGTACATTGTTTATTCACATTTGCACACTTGATACTGCCTACCATTGAACATACCCAACGGCCAAGCATACATAAGTATTTTCCAATCTACATTAATTTTTACAATTCTTTACAACACCTCTGTTGGAGAGGGAGAGGTGTTGGATTTGGAATTTTCAAAATTGGTTTCAACAAGTTCCATTTTTAATTTGCATATTATTTATAATTAACTGAAAAGGAATTTTATTATTTTTCTTTTATCATCACTTTATTCTTCCATCCTTGTCCGCTTTCTCATTCACTGCCGATTAATTTGTCAAATTTTTACTTTTATTTCTAGTTGTTCAATTTTATTATTATTATTATTATTATTATTTAAAAAAATTTTTTTTCTTTTAAATAATTGATGCACAACTGTTTGCAGTTTAACAGCCGATTGCACACTGCTACTACTGCAAGAGATTGAACGGATAAGACTAGCTTGAACATCGCACGTAGCAGCATATTTATTGGTTGTTGTTGTTGTTGTTGTTGTTGGTGGTGGTGGTGGTGGTGGTTGATGCAATTTTGCATTTTATGATTATTGTTGTTTATCATTTTACTCAACTCTAGAAAGTCACATTTGATGAGCATGTTTCTCTTTTTCCTTCTTCTTTGTTTTTTTTTTTTTTTTTGAATTTCACTTTCCTCATTTCAACATAAAAATACATTCGTTAGTTAGCTCAGTGATAATTAGTGATGAGAAGTAATTTTCTACCGTATAAAAAATATATCTAGATATGAATCCAATTGATGATGTATGTATCATTTGGACGTTTGAGATGTTGCAAATTTTTATATTTATTAATTAATTTTTGAAATATCTACACGATGACAAAATTTGACAACTTTGCATTATGTTTTTTTTATTATATTATTATTTTTTTTTTGGTAATTATTCTTGCATGAAATTTTATTTGCACAATAACCGTGCTTTAAATGTGTGTGTGTGTGTAGTCAGTCAATCGTGACTTTTTGAATTTTTCCAAAACAGCATCACGACTAGTTACTGATAATGTGAATTTTACTTGTCAACTTTTGTTAAGATTCTATTTGTGATAATTTCTTAAATTCTGAAAGGGTATTTTTGAAAAAAAAAATTTTTTTTTCTTTCCATTATTCCAAAGACAAAAATATATGCCAACATCACGTTTGCATCATCATCATCATCATCCGGTGCTTTGTGCATATTTTTGCCAGTTAATAAAAATTTTGGTAATAAATGAATAATTTTTTCTTTTTTATTTAACAAAACAAAAAAACAAGCAATTTTATTTTTCTTTCTTGCCTATTTGAAAATTGAATCCACATTTACAAAAAGAATATTGAATGGTGGTTGATGATTGATCAAAATTTTGATATTCACTAAATTCGTATCCCGTGGTGGTGGTGGTGCTGCTGCTGCTGTTGCTGGTGGACGGGATTGAATTATGCCGAAATTTTTGAATGAAATTAGAATTTCAAATTTATTTTACAATTGTTTTTTTTTGTTTCTTTCACGTAATAAGTAATGATGGTGAGTATTTCTTTTTTTTAATATTGAAATTACATTCTTTTTAATTAGAATTTTAATAAAAAAAAAACATTGTAATTGAAAAAATATTACGTCAGTGTGATTATCAAGTTGTGAAAAATTGTTGAATGAAAAATGAAAAATTTTGAATAAGTTTAAATGTTTTTCTTTGTTTGTTCAAAATTGAATGAGTTATTTTTAATTTTTGTACAGTTTGTGCAAAGGTTTTTTTTTTCACTTCTTTTCACTTGCTCATCTTTTTCCAGTTGTTGAGCAAAATTCATTCATTCGTTCGACGACCACTGACTGCTATGAATTTTGCATTTTCATATTGTTTGAAATTGTAATTGGATTTTTGAAATTTTGTTGCAATTGAATGAATTTATTCAATTATTATTCTTATTGAACAGTTTTTTAAACTCTGAAAGGTGGTTCAATTCAAAACACTGATCATTGTATAATTCAATTTTCAAAGATTAATAATAAGCCAATTTGCGTTGCGTTAAGTAAATTGGACAATACTTTTTGTATGCTGCCGTTGCCAATTTATTAAATGCTGTTCAATCCAAACCGAAGGGATGTTTGATGATTAAATTCACTTTTCACAAACTTTATCAAATTTATCGACACGTCATTCATTCTATGTAGATCCATCATCATCATCATCATCATCGTCATCATCTACATGAACACAACACTTTTTTTTTCATGCATACTATTCTGCTATTTTTCTTCTGCTAGATCGAGTTGGATAGGGTTTTCAGTTTCATTTCAATTCTGTAGTTTCTTTTAAGAATATTTAATTTTGAAATTCAAAAAGAAAAACCTCACCTATATATATACACTCACGTCATGATTTATTATTATTATTATAAATTGTATAGAGGTAAAATGTAAAAAGGTATATATTAGTAGTTGGGGGTAATATTCTTGTTCACGTTTTTGAATAGTAGGTGAGCATTTTCATTTTCTCAGATGAACAATTAATAATCAACTGTGACAGTTTTCTATTTTAATGTTATGAAAATCAACCTAAAATGAAACGTGTAATGATTTGTAAAATTGAATTAAAACCAACTGTCAGCTCTTCTTTTTTTTTTCTTTGTGACAATTCACTTATTAATGGCTTTGATGATGATGATGATAATGTTTTTTTCTGACAATGAGGGAAAAAACGTGTTGTTTATTATTGCTACATTACAATACAGATATTTGCATACTTGTTTGGTATATAGTGCTTTTGATGCTTGCCATCGTTTGTCTTTTGTTTTGCTTTAAAATCTGATTTTGCTTCTCAACGAAAACGATCGACGAAATGACTTGCAAAGAAATCTGATCCGGCGGATGTTCATTTTCTGTAGGCTGGCAAATTGCGTAACCGGATAGCGTCTTTGGAGAACCATTTTCACCGAATTGCAGTATTATAAACTGTGTTCTATATTTGCACAAAGCTGCATCAAATTTGAACAATCGAATCAATAGACAAATATCTGCACAACATCCCATTCTTACCGTCGGGTTTTGTTTCGTCTATTTGCATCGATCGAGCTTTGGGCAAGGATTCGGGTTGAAAAATAACCAAAAATTCAACAGTCACCAGCTTCAAGGCTATAATTGAATTTGCTCACAATTCACGGAGAGGGAAAAAACTGCTCAGAAGTGCTATTGGCTTAGAACTTTTTAAATTTCAGTTGGCTTCTTCTTTGCACTAGTGAAATAAAATATCTGCAGTGTGCAAGTGTATTTTGCTACACTTTTTCTATCATTTACCGTAATTATTTCCTAAGAATATTTGTCTATTTCGCTTAATATACAATATATGTGTGTGTGTGTGTGTGTGTGTGTGTGAATAATGCGTTTGCGTGTTGCTGCATTTTGTCCACACAATACGTCGGCATCAAAATGTATACCTGATAATAAGAATTCAGTATGTTAGAGATTTTTTTTTCTTCTTGCAATTAAAAAAAAACAATCACTTTCATTTTAGAAAAGCATTTTATTATGCTGCAAATTATTATCACTGCAGACGTTTTTTTTTTTGCGTAGTATAATAATTATATTTTGTTTGCTGATAATAATTTGCATGTAATTTAATTTATTTGCAGTAATTTTCTTTAAAAAATTATTGTAGGAGTTTATTTTTTTTTAGAATATTGAAATTATGATTGGATCCACTGTTCAAGATGGTCATTTGAAATTTTTCATTTCAATTTTACACTGTTCAACTGTGCAATTGCCAAATGCAAATGCAATGCAAAATGTTTAACTGTGTTCAATTTGCAGTTTGAGATGTTTTCATTTTTTATGCAAATTAATTCAACTTTAAATAGCACTGACTGAACATTTTCTTTTTTTTTAATACAGAATTTGAATTTAATTGATTGTATTTCTTCGTCTGAAACAACACTTCTAATTATAGCAGTGCGTAATTTGAGGACTGGTCACAAAGCGCGCTTTGATGAGACCTGTTGTCATCGCGCATATTCATCATTAAAAGCTTTCAAAGCATTGTGACTGGATGTCTCTCGTTTTTCTCTTTTAAGTATCTTCTTCCATTTGATTTCATTTTATTTCAGTTGAATATTTATATGTATACTTTTTTTTCTTGTATAATTATGACAAAACAATAGGAAGCCTTTTTGTGAAATGAAATTTCAAAGTTTTAATTTGTTGAATTCGTGAGTTTTGGTATAATTTTGAATTTTCATCTCTCTACATATGCTTGCATTGGTTGAGCTGTAATATTTACTTTACTTCTGACAGTTATAAATTTTCTTTTTTTTTTTTTGATTATTTCAGAGCATTTTTTGCATAATTAATAAATTTCTGACAAACGAAGCATAATTTTTACATCTTGCATTTAACAGTTCAGTTAATTAATTATTCGTTTTGTATTGTTTGCTGCATTTTAAGTTGGCTTGATGCTTTCTACTTTTGCATTTCATGCATGCACGATTTGCTTCATTGCATTGCCAATGAGTGAGGTCATTTTTAGCCTTTGTAAATAGCTAACATGAAAATATGTAATTGTATTCATAAACAGTCATGAGATTACTGTTTTCAAGCAACCATTTTTGTTTACTTTGAATTTTTATGTTACACTTTATATAATGTATGTAAATGTAGAAATGTTGCCCTGTTGACGTTGAATACTAGGTAATTTCTTTTTTCGAATATGGCTGTTATGTTTTTAGCAACTGCAGCAGTGACAGAATAAGTGTTTCGTTCTGAACTTTATTTTGAAAGCTTTTTGTGCTTTCTTCAAAGTTGGAAGTGATATAAGTTCAAATCTTGTAATAATAAACTCAATTGCATGTCTGAACATTTTAGACATTTTGCTAAATAATAATAATAATAATAATAATAATAATAATAATAATAATAATAGTATTTGTGCAAGCTTTGTCTCAGAAATTTCGCATGAAAAATAAAGTGCAACATGTATTTGGATTAGCTGACCAGAGCGTAAAATTTATGTTAACTAAAATAAATAAATGTTCATCTTGTTCATCTAGCATTGTTTTGTTCAGAATATATATATATATATATTGCAACTTGAGATTGATTTTTTCCACTACTAATTAATTTCAAGGGAAAAATGAGCTTTGCGATGACATTGTGAGAATGTAAGTTTTCAAATCATTAAATTGATCATCAGTGCAAGAAATTAATGTTGACTTTTTATTTATTTTTTTTTATTCTTGTTAATGTATTTTGATTGTCAACAAATTAGACGGTAATTGGAGTAAAAAATAAATCAAAACAAAACAAAAAAGCTGAATAAAATGAAGATGTGTATGCTCAATAAAAGTTGCCATTTGAACTTCTATTTGTAACGAAAGTTGTAAATTTTATTTTAACGTTTCAGTTATTCCCATTGAAAAAATCAAATGAAATATTTGGTAATCATATGTGAAGAGTAATATTTTTTGCATTAAATAAATTTTTTGTGATTTATACTGTTGAATGCGACAACAAAAAATCTTTAAATGTGTGTTTATATAGATAAAGCGGTATTATTATATAAATGTTAATTAATCATAATGCATGAATTGCGGTTGCAGGTTATTATTGTTAATTTATGTTTATTTTTTAGAAGTGGACTCCTGAAATTCGCTTGGCAACAGAAAAATTGGCCAGTACGTATTTTGTTATATTATATCTATCTATCCGTTGAGAGTCGACTGTGCAATTGTTAGCATTCATTTATTGTGCATTTATATAAATAATAATATATATTATAAATTTATATGACTATTTCAGTTCAAATTTTTTTCATAAAAAGTGCACATATTTTAATTTATTTAAGAGACATTCACTTCCAAGAAGACACTTGAAAATGGAAAAAAATCAGCCATGGATTTGGGTCCGCCATACAAAGCTGGTGCGTTGATTCGAAGCGGCACTTGGCTTAGAAGAGAGGATTCTTTTGCCGGTGACAAGCGGAAATCCCGGGTTGCCGGTATTACTGCATTAGCTCGATCTAAGAGGTATATTTTTTTTGTTTGTTTGTTTGATTTTTTTTCTTTACATCTCCAAAATAAGTACTTATTTTTAGTTTTGCTTTTTTCTCTTTTTTTATTTTCTTTCTACACTGCACACTGGAACACAACAGGTTAGTGTAGTAGTGGATGAAGGGTATGTTTTAAATTTTGTTTGAACATTAATGAAAGCATGTTTAATTGATTAAAAAGTGAAAAGTTTTAAAATGCATAAAAGTGTGTCTTTGGAGATGATAAATTGATTTAAAAAATAAATGAAATGAAATATTTGAACAGTTGTAATTTTTTTGAAAGCTACACATGAAACTTGAAAATTAAAAACTTTGGATGTAGATGGTGATCCATTAGCGATGGTGCAACTTTCTTTTCAATTTAATTTAATAACTTTTATTTTTTACTTTAAAATAATGCATATTATGGTTTCTGAGTTGAAGCTGGAAAGAGTAAAGAGTTGCTGTTTTTCACTTGTCAGTGGAACGTCGTATGGGAATGACAAACTTAATTCTTTTTTCTCCTCCATTCAGGAAGCTTGTAATTTTTTGTTTGCTTCATTTGCGTTTGTCGTAATGTACATTTTACGTTTAAGTAAACATGTTGACTTTGCTTACTTATTATGATGTTGTTATTTAAAAAGACAATTTGTATCTTGATGGTGATCAATGATGTCAATCTTTTTTCATTTTCATTAAAGCTCATTGATGTTAGTGCTTTAATGAATGATTCTTTTTCATGATGCATGTTTTTCACTGATGAACACTCTCATCGGAGCCTTACCATTTTGCTCAATGGGCACTCCACTTTGACAATAATTTACAATAATATATTGCACAGATAGTATATAAAATTTCCCATCTCTTTCAAAAGATCAGTTGGTGTGCTTGTACATTATCAGTACACAATGCTTTCTTTTTAGCTTGACAGCTCGATCACGGTGTTTTCAAGATGTCCATTTGCCGTCATTGGATGGACTTCAGATGCCGGTGAAAATTGATGCACTCAGCGTCTCTCAGCTTACTTTAACAATGAAGTATGCTTTGCTTCACTTGACATCCATCCTGGAAAAGAACGTTCCATACACCAAGCCGACTGGATTTCAGTTCGGTGTGCAGCGATTTTTTAAACGGAAGAAAGTTCCTGAATCCACTGCATCGGCAGGTATTTTTTTTTATTTTAAATTTTTTTGTTTTGGTCGAGTTCTTCTTGGTTGATGATGGTTTTCTGGTATGTTTCTCGATAGCGTTTTGCGAATGAACATTCAAAATTATGAATAATAATCATATTTTTTATTCAATTTTTTGTTTAGGTGTATTTGGCACTGCGTTATCGGTGATTGTGCAGCGTACAGGACATCCTTTACCAAAATGTATTTACGATGCGATGAAATACATTGAAACAAACGCCTTGGATGCGGTTGGCATTTTTAGAAAATCAGGTGTTCGATCGAGAATTCAAAAGTTGAAATCACTTTGCGATGATCCTTCCGCTGGTATATGAATATATGAAACAACAATAATGGACAATTGTATGTGATTTGAATTAAATTATTTTAGAGCCAGTCGATTTCGACCAATATCAAGCGTGGGATATTGCAGATTTGATAAAATTGTATTTTCGAGAATTGCCTGATCAATTGCTAACGACGAGCTTGTCAGAGACATTCATTTATATATCTTTGTGTTAGTGTTGGGTTTATAATCTGTTACAATCTTGTACGGTGAATTTGCATTTGTTGTTTTTAAGATGTGCCCGAGTCGATGAAAATGGACGCAATTAGAAAAGCGTTATTGCTGTTACCGGACGAAAATCGTGAAGTCTTGCACACTTTGTTGCATTTTCTGCACAAAATTTCTCAGGTTTCTGCTGTGAATCAGGTATGCACAGTTAAAAAAGGCAACTGAAATATTTTTCAATTTAATTTAAGCATAATTTATTATTTCAACGTTCATCGGATAACTGTTGTTGAATGTTGGTTTCATATTTTTAGATGGATGCACAAAATTTAGCTATTTGTTTGGCGCCTTCACTTTTCTACATTCGGTCAATGTCGACTGGTCATCCGAACTGGAGACGAAAGACAATCACCACTGGCTTTCCGTCTGAAAAGGAGCTTAAAGAAAATCGTGCTGCCCAGCTTTGTCTTGGGACAATGATCCGGCATTATGATCAAATTTTTCAAGTAAAATTGCCATCCATGTTGCTTGTGTTTGTTCTGTTGGTTTTATGTTAATGATCGAAAATGGTTTTGTTTTATTATTTATCAGATTTCTGAAGATGTTCTGAGAAGTTGCTGCTTTGACAAGAATATTGAAAATCGTTTGCACTTTGTCGTATCAGATCAAGGGGCAACGTTTGATTTGTCCAGTCACTACACCGTCTGTTGCAACAGTTTGATCAAGGTGATTATTAATCAATTTTATTCAAATTTGTGCTGTGCAATTGCATTTGCATTGCAATAGTGAACAAACTATACACACACACACACACACACACACATATATATATATATATATTTATTTATTTAGGAGCACAACGACAAATGGAGAGGATGGATTGTGGAAGGCAGTTGGCATGGTGCTGAAGTGACGTCAAAGAAAATTACCGATTCATTTCCGCTGAAACTGTGGCGTTGCTGGACTGAAGTTGAAGCTCCTCCGAAAGAAGTACTTTTTCGAATATTGTTTGAAAGGTAGTACTAACCATTGCTTCAGTGAAAGCAGAAATGAATGTGCCAATTTCAATAATTGAATCCAAATTCCATTTGCATTTCATTAATAATTTTGCAGAAAAATCTGGGATCCGGATATGGTTTCTTGCAGAGTTGTGAAGAAACTGACCGACCGTTGCGACGTATTTCAATACATGCAACAAGAGACACCACCGCACTTGAAACGTGACTTTTGCACAATCAGGTAATCATCTTACATTCATATCTCACGATTGGATTGTATTATTTAGCTTAGCTTTGTTTTTTGTTTGTTCAGAATTTGGGAAACAGATTTACCTGAATTCAGAGGCGGATGCGTGCTTGTCGCTTTTTCAGTTAACAACAATGAAGTAACAGAACTGATCGGTGACGTCAGGGCGAACTGTTTGGCAGCACGGTATGTGATCGAGCCTGCTGGGCGTGGTCGTTCTCGACTTACTTACATTTCAAGAATCGATCTACGGTAAAAATTGTGCATTCATTATTCTATATCACAGGCAGCAGATTAAAACTGTGATCACAGAAACACTTTCCTTTTCTACATTATACACACTTGCAGGGGTCGATGCAAGACGTGGTATAACAGGAACTTTGGTCCACTTTGCGCCCGGCAGATTGCTCAAATTCGTGATTCATTTCTGCTTCAGCTTGCACCCGGACCTGAGACGAGATTGTAAAATTTTTCCTTTAAACTTTAGTAAAATTGAATAAAAAGCAATAAACACATTTCCACGTTGGTGCTATTTCTGTTTACACCTTTCAACATTGATATGAGACGTCATTATTTAAGCACATGGAACGTGTACAGACAGTCGTTGTCTCTTGTTGCTGTTGTTATTTTTGTTTTTTTCATAATTTTTTTCAATTCACTTCTTCATTTTCTACTCTCGCTTACATTTTTAATATTTCGACATGCTTTTGGCTCTGTTGCACAATTGTACCAGCAATATTTCTTTGTTCAATTTTTACAATTCAAATATTCATTCTTGTCAAACTGTATACACAATAAACGGTTATAGTTCTTACGTGTACACTCGTACAAGGCAAGTGTCAGATGACAACTTGAACAAGTTGCAACGCATGTTGCTGCTCTTCATACTAGTAGCTGATTTGCAGATGACGTGTGAAAATTTATGCAAATTTTTTCACACTTCATCGCAGCAACGCGTTCATCATGCACAGACCATGAACAATGCAGTCGGGCTGTTTCATTTTTCATATTCAACGGTAGCTGTACTGTTGATAAAATTTTTTTAATTTTTCCTATAATTTGTTACTGCTTATACATCTTTATTATCGTAATCGTCAATCGTAATAATCAATTTATGGGATTGTTATCGAAAATGAAAAAAATATTGTTGTTCACTTGTGAAGCACATTGCAGATGCAACAATAAGTCATTTTAATTGTCACAAAATTACGCGCTGATTGCTTCAGTTCAGTCAAATTATTAACAATGCACGAACGTTGCTGACAGTACTTAGAGAAGAACAGAGAGATTAATAAAGCGATCGTTTCGTCTGACAGCGGATAAATTGTGGATGCAAATTGCTTTATTCCAGAAATGAAAAAAATGTTCATTTCTAACAGATATAGTAAATTATAGTTTAATAAATCAGTAAATAAATATATTTTTTTAAATAAAAAATAAAGTAAATATTCTTGCAATGCAATAGGTGTAATTTTTTATACCAATATTGCTATATTTTCCACTGATCAAATTTCTTATGCGACATCTGCCAACAGGCGTTGATTAGTCCAAACTTAAATCTAATATATAAAAAAAACATTCATTTAGCAGTTGTTGCGAAGCAGAATTTGTAACGTACCTCTTAGTGTCTTTTGCTCAGGTGGCAGAGTTACACCTTCAAGTATCTTCGGCTCCAAAATCATTGTAAACGTTCTCGTAAATTGACGCACATAATCCATCCACTAAAATATTGCACATATATATATATATATATATATATATATATATTATATTTTGTATTTTTTGCTATATTTTTTTGCTATATTGCGTATTGTTTTGCTTCAAGCAACTCACTGATAGCCAGAACATGCACAAGGAGGGATTTTCGTCTTCTGCATTTGGACAAGATTTGATTCCATTGCAAAGTTCACCAGTAGTGATGCATATTTTGTCAGCAATGCCTCTGGGACTTGTAGACGGACACTGAACAATGTGTTCAGTGTATTTGTCTTGATTTGGACAAACTACAAACCGGTAAAACCTACCAATGACGTACGAAAGTGGCACAATTAAATAAATCGTTTAATTAAACTTACTTCAAATTAAGAATTATTTAAAAAATCTTATGTTATTCAGTTTGGTTTGAATTTTTTGCCTACACTAGTAGAAGTTAGCAGCAGTTGTAGAAAAATCTACTGCAGGAAAAAAACAAAACCAAATTCTTACTAGCTTGATTGTCCATTACCAATGTATTTAGGAAAGATAGCACGTCCGAGTTGTGAATTTTTGCTTTGCTATCTGCTTTCAGAGCTTCAGTTGTATTTTCCTTTTTTTCACGATGCATACTTTTCATGGCCGTTTGAAAATCAACATATGCGTCGGTATGAGCTGGTGCAAAGATGTTCATGATCAGCAGTGAAATCAATAATTGTAAACAAATATTTGCAATCATTTTTCAGATTTTTATATCTGAAGTAAAAAATATCCTAAAAGTAGTAGAAAGAACAAAGATGAATAAGTATGTTGAGAAAAAATTCAGTATTATATATAATATGGAGATGTGGTAGTACAAAATCAAGCACGCATGAAATTCAGCCGTGGAAAGAGAGATTCAAGGTGCTAAAAATTAGATAAAAATGCAGCTATTTTTGTGAGGAAGTTTTCATCTATAGCATATGTAGCGCATTTGGTAGAGACAATGTTATTTCAGATCTCATCTTAGCTACGCATAACTTACAGCGCTAATCGTCTGTGAATAAAAATAGATTGACTATATGTATTGCAGATTAAATAAGAAAACGATGAATAGCATTGAAATAAAAAGCCGGCAATAAAAATTTGTGAATAGATGGTTTATTTTTGAGAAACAATGGCACTCTGCAAGTAGTTTATTGTTTAAGTTTACAGCAGCCATTATGGAAATGAAACTTCTGTTTGCATGTTTGCATTCTGCGTCAGAAAAGCTGTTATGTTTAGTTAAAATTTAAATGAACAATTAACTTTTAGCTCAAATTCTGAAAAGCATTAAACATACCGCGTTGTTTAATTTACAATAAAAATTCAGTGCTTCAGTTGAACAGTTTTTCTTAACAAATAAACTGTATAACTTTATAGCTTAATTTAAATTTTTATTAAGCTACTGCACAATGCACAATTCTCCGTTTTCTGTTCAACATTTCAAAACGTACAAAATTAATTTCATTTATAAATTTTTACTGCTGAGCTGTAAATGACTATTATTCTTAAATCTTCAATGTTGTGTTATTAGTTTCTTACTAATGCAAATCCAAAGTGTGTAATATAATTAAAACGCACTATTTTTTTATAATTTTGGAGAGAGAGTTTGCATTAAGCACAGTAGTTTCGGCAACATGAAAAGTTTCTAAATGTATTAATCAAAATATTTGAAGATTGCACTTATTACAAAGTGATTTTAGTGCTGATTTCAAATAAATCGAAAATTTAAAAAATACAAATATCTTTGTTATTATAACATTTTTCAAACTTGTTTACTTTTTTTTATCTTAAAATGATTTTATTTAATTAATTATAATTAAATTATAAATATTATTATGAATTGTAATTAATTAATGTTATTAATATTGCATAGCTTTATTTATTGTAAAAGAAGAAAAATCAGAAAAAAATGCTATTGGAAAATAATGCAGCAACTGATTTTCTGATATCTGTTGAAAATATTAAGTATAAATAAATTCTTGAAATCAGGTTGTAAAATTAGTTTTTTTATAATTTCTGTTATGTAAAATTTAAAAGTACACAGAGATTTTATTATTATGAAAACATTATAAAGTGGAGTGATTCTCATTTTGTCCATTGTCAAAAATATTCAAACCTGACTCTTTATATTCCTTTATTTTAGTTTTTATATCAGTAGCTGCCCAGTTTGATTATATGTTTTGTAAAAAAGCTTGTATTTTTAATTAACATTATAACATATGGTTTCTATATCCGCATGACAGTGTTTTGAGGTACTTTATAATCCAGTAAGTTTAACGTTTTGCATTTCTCTCTGCATATGAATATGGCATGTTATTATCAGAAACATCCCGACATTATTATGTACTGTAATATTAAGTGAAATACATTTAAAGTCTCCAAAGTAAATTTCAAAATTGAAAAACATATTCAGAATTTTCATTTTAGCAATTTAATTTTCATACACTACCGAATTTTATCAGTATTTTTGTTGGATAATCTTTATGCAAAAAATGTTGTTTTAATAAGTATTTTTTTGAGATATGCTGTAATTATTGTATATCTTATTGTACCACAATAAAGTTATATAGAAAGTTATGCTAATTATCAGACGAAATAACACAACAGAGTAGCAGGTCAGTTTTTCTCATTAACATTAACAATCAATTCGTATAATATTAATTCATCATCATCAACTAATACAAACTTGAATAACTTGAGAAGAATAGCAGAGAATGAAAATTTTCTGCTTTCATGATCTTGATTACTGAAATTGCAATATGGAGCTTTACGTTATCTTTCATTCACATCTCTTAGTCTGCTATCTAATATTTGCGGTGTCGCTAACTCTGCTGCCATTTGTAAAGCAATGGCACTATTAATGTCACTGCTAATTTTTCAGACAAATTGTCAATTTTAAACACCTTGACTGCTAATTTAAAACTTAAAGTGCTGCTAACTTTTGTTCGACAGCTTTTGAAAAACTGTCATTGGACCTTTCCCACATGGTTTCAAAGCGCTGAAGGGAAAATCACAATTGTCATGTGGCTTCGCATAGCTATCACTTCTGGATATGTATTTTATCAAAAATATTTTTTCTTCCACCAACTGTGAATTTATCCAACTAGCCTGTAACTAGTATGGCAAAATAAATTGTAAGAATACAGTCGGAAAATGACCAGCAATTAAGGTTTCATTTATTTATTATGCAAATTGTTAAGCTAATGATAATATTTCAGAGAAAGGAAACGATGATCAACTCCAATTTGTCCGAAGCAATTTCAATTTTGCTCAATTTGTTTTGTTTAGCTGTTTAGCTTAACTAGAAGTAGCAGCAGTATTAGTAGCTGAGTTCTTTTATGGAATAATAGAAAAAACTTTTTGTTTGCCATCAAAAAATTTCTCTTATCAGATAATCAAATAACTGCAAAGTAGTGTTTTCTTATTTTTTATAAATAAAAGGTTTTATATTGCTAAAGAACAAATATATCATTACAAGAAAGATAAATACAACAATGCTACTGAAGGGCGTAAAAATAAAACGTCAACAATTAGGGTATCATTTAAAGTGCCAGTCACTTAGTGACTTTAAATATCAATGGTTTATTAATGGGCATTTGTTTGCCGTTTGCTCACTTGAATTTGACTTTTTTATATTTTTAATTTTTTGTTCAGGAAATGGGAAACCGACCATTGCATGGCATTGGCGGAATTTTTCTTCAATTTTTTTTTTCAAAATGCCATCTCTCAGTGCTGTTGTTTGTTGCTCTTTGAAAACATCTCGTGCACCTTTCATCGCTTATTCTAAGCAGACGCATATCGCTTTCATAACATCATTTAACAGTTTTGAATAATATGGATTAGTCACAATTCCAGAAAATATTGAAATATTGTTGAAATGAAAATTATAAATGTAAAACTTTGAATATATATATACATATACATTTTACAATAAATGAAGCTGTTTGTTGTTTAGGTTTACAGCATACATGTATATATGTATATATATACATATATATGTATGCAGCCGTAGCGTCGAGGGGGGCATTTGGGAGCATTGCCCTCTCAGTAAAATCTGATGCCCTCTCTTAAATCCACTGAGCATCTGTAATGAAGAGCTTCTGCGACGGTTTTACAAAGCTTTAAATTGTAGGCTGCAACTTTTTCAAACTCACATCAATTATCTCACATATTACATATAATAAAATATTGGATGACAAACCATGGTGTTAACTAAATTACGCTCGATTAAGCAAAAATTGCAGGTAATATACTGATATTTATCAAGCGGACTTACAAACTACTAAAAATAATGTTACAACGTCTCACGCTTCTTCTAAATCTTATCTGACCCTTTTGAGAAAGTGGGCACGCTACGGGGCTGTATAAATGTGAAATATTTAACTGAGTTTTGTAAATCTGGCAAATTTGGCGCAAATCAGTTCTAGTGTGAACAGCTTTGGACACTTGAAAATAGTTGACCAACTTAGACGTTATGCTTGACCTCTTCTGCTTGCATTCATGCAGCTTTATGCTTCAACTCGGTTTAAAATGACCTGCTTGCTGAAAAACACGGTTATGTCACAGAAGTGCTGAGAAATTAGCTGTATGACTTGGTGGAGATTTCATTTTTACATATGTTCAAAGTATTTTAATTTAGTCTTTACACTTTTTTAATTTTTCTTGCAGCCATGGTGCACAGTGGACGCAATTTCTCACTCCCTATATATCTTAATAATAATCGTCAATTTTAATAATCAAATTAAGGGATTGTTTTTCAAAAGGGATAAAATATTGGTGTTCATTTGTAAAATGCATTGTAGATAACAAAATCGTTTTAATTATCACAAAATTACGCGGTAATTGTCTCAGTCGAATCAAATTATGAACAATGCACAAACGTTGTTGACAGTACTTTGAATAACAGATTTGTTTGCAGAATAGAGATGATTGCTTGCACAGTAAAGTGATGGCTTTGTCTGACAACGGATAAAATTAATAACGTTGTGGATGCAAATTACTTTATTCCAGAAATGAAAAAAACGTTCATTTCTAACAGTAAGAAAATTATAGTTTAATAAATCAATAAATAAATATATTTTTTAAATAAAAAATAAAATAGATATTCTTGTTCTGCAATAGGCGTAATTTTTTTATACCAATATTGCTATATTCTTGACTGATCAAATTTCTTATGCGACATCTGCCAAGAGACGTTGATTAGTCCAAACTTAAATCTAATATATAAAAAAACATTTATTTAGCAGTTGGTGCAAAGCAGAATTTGTAACGTACCTCTAAGTGCTTTTGGGTCAGGTGGCAGGGTTACACCTTCAAGTATCATTGGTTCTATAATCATTGTTACCGTTTTTGTAAATTGACGTACATAATCCATTGTCTGAAATATAGCATAAATACATATATATGCTTTCTTGTATTGTTCAACTCACCGATAGCCAGAACATGCACAAGGCGGGATTTTCGTCTTCTGCATTTGGACAAGATTTGATTCCATTGCAAAGTTCACTAGTAGTGATGCACACTTTGTCAGCAATGCCTCTAGGACTCGACGACGGACACTGAACAATGTGTTCAGTGTATTTGTCTTGATTTGGGCAAACTACAAACCGGGAAAACTTACCAATGACGTTTGAAAATGACAAGATTAAAATGAATTGTTTAATTAAATTTAATTCAAATTGAGAATTATTTTAAAAAACTTTATGCACTTGAATTTTTTGCCTACTCTAGTAGAAGTCAGCAGCAGTTGTAGAAAAATCTACTGCAGGAAAAAAACAAAACCAAATTCTTACTAGCTTGATTGTCCATAACCAATGTATTTAAGAAAGATAGCACGTCCGAGTTGTGAATTTTTGCTTCACTACCCGATTTTGGAGCTTCGGTTGCATCTTCATTTTTTTCACCATTCATATTTTTCATAGCTGTTTGAAAATCAACATATGCGTCGGTATGAGCTGGTGCAAAGATGTTCATGACCACCAGTGAAATTAATAATTGCAAGCGAATATTTGCAATCATTTTTCAGATTTTTATATCTGAAGTAAAAAATATCCTAAAAGTAGTAGAAAGAACAAAGATGAATAAGTATGTAGAGAAAAAATTCAGTATTATATATAATATGGAGATGTGGTAGTACAAAATCAAGCACACGTCAAATTCAGCCGTGGAAAGAGAGATTCAAGGTGCTAAAAATTGGATAAAAATGCAGCTATTTGTGTGAGGAAGTTTTCATCTATAGCATATGTAGCGCATTTGGTAGAGACAATGTTATTTTAGATCTCATCTTAGCTACGCATAACTTACAGCGCTAATCGTCTGTGAATAAAAATAGATTGACTATATGTATTGCAGATTAAATAAGAAAACGATGAATAGCATTGAGATAAAAAGCCGGCAATAAAAATTTGTGAATAGATGGTTTATTTTTGAGAAACAATGGCATTCTGCAAGTAGTTTATTGTTTAAGTTTACAGCAGCCATTATGGAAATGAAACTTCTGTTTGCATGTTTGCATTCTGCGTCAGGAAAGCTGTTATGTTTAGTTAAAATTTAAATGAACAATTAACTTTTAGCTCAAATTCTGAAAAGCATTAAACATACCGCGTTGTTTAATTTACAATAAAAATTCAGTGCTTCAGTTGAACAGTTTTTCTTAACAAATAAACTGTATAACTTTATAGCTTAATTTAAATTTTTATTAAGCTACTGCACAATGCACAATTCTCCGTTTTCTGTTCAACATTTCAAAACGTACAAAATTAATTTCATTTATAAATTTTTACTGCTGAGCTGTAAATGACTATTATTCTTAAATCTTCAATGTTGTGTTATTAGTTTCTTACTAATGCAAATCCAAAGTGTGTAATATAATTAAAACGCACTATTTTTTTATAATTTTGGAGAGAGAGTTTGCATTAAGCACAGTAGTTTCGGCAACATGAAAAGTTTCTAAATGTATTAATCAAAATATTTGAAGATTGCACTTATTACAAAGTGATTTTAGTGCTGATTTCAAATAAATCGAAAATTTAAAAAATACAAATATCTTTGTTATTATAACATTTTTCAAACTTGTTTACTTTTTTTTATCTTAAAATGATTTTATTTAATTAATTATAATTAAATTATAAATATTATTATGAATTGTAATTAATTAATGTTATTAATATTGCATAGCTTCATTTATTGTAAAAGAAGAAAAATCAGAAAAAATGCTATTGGAAAATAATGCAGTAACTGATTTTCTGATATCTGTTGAAAATATTAAGTATAAATAAATTCTTGAAATCAGGTTGTAAAATTAGTTTTTTTATGATTTCTGTTATGTAAAATTTAAAAGTACACAGAGATTTTATTATTATGAAAACATTATAAAGTGGAGTGATTCTCATTTTGTCCATTGTCAAAAATATTCAAACCTGACTCTTTATATTCCTTTATTTTAGTTTTTATATCAGTAGCTGCCCAGTTTGATTATATGTTTTGTAAAAAAGCATGTATTTTTAATTAACATTATAACATATGGTTTCTATATCCGCATGACAGTGTTTTGAGGTACTTCATAATCCAGTAAGTTTAACGTTTTGCATTCCTCTCTGCATATGAATATGGCATGTTGTTCTCAAAAGCATTCTAGGTATTATTAAGTACTGTAATATTAAATAAAATACATTTAAAGTGTCTAGAGTAAATTTCAAATGTGAAATATATATTCAAAATTTTCACCTTTTCAATTCAGTTTTCATACATTATTGAATTTTATCAATATTATACATTCATTAAAATTTTGTTTAAAAGGGTAAACTTATCGGGAAAAAGAGAATTAATATTTTTATTTTACTATAAATAGGTTAAGAGCAACAGCACTATAAAGCAAGACTATATTATAAAATTAAACCTGCGTGCACTGTAAACTTACAGTATGAAACTTTGATTAAAAGTATATGTATGTTTTGTGTTATAGGAATCGTGTTATACTTGAATTATATATTTTGAGATATGATGGATGCCGCACATACTTCTTTGTATAACACAGTTTTTCGATCTCTGAAAAGAACACATGATATGTTTGGAGTTGAAACTGGTCGTCCTCATCCATATGGAAAAACAGGGTAATTTTTTAAATCGTGAATTGAAGGAATATTTCTATAATTATTAAAAATGATCTTTAATTTTGTATCTTTAAACTTGAGAAAGACATTTTAATTTTTTGATTTTATTTTTTCTGCAAGAATTTGCTTGTTATTCTGTAGGTATTATTTTGGATTTTCACATTTTAATATCTGCTCCGTAATGTAATATTGAAAATATGCGTTTATTAAGATAATTATAGTTGTAGTTTGAGCCACATTTTTTGGAAAGTGAATTAATTTTGATGATATAGTATTAGATGTTGTTCATTTTGAATGTTTTTCTGTACTCTATGCGTTTTTCATTGTCATTATGTAAACTATGATCATTAATGATAGTGATAATTATTATTGATGAGTGTAATTATGGCAGTTTGGTAATAAAGGTAATATTTTGGAAATTGTAAATAAAAATATAATTTTTGAAGGTCTTAAGTTTAAAGAATATTTGTATTTTTGGGATATATATTTCAGAAATGGCATTTTAAGATCATCTTTGTCATTTTTTGAATAATGTAAAATAAATCAATTATTGGGGTAGTTGTTGTTACTGAATTGCTTAATATTTAGTGCTCCATTGTTGATGTCATTAAAAGTGAAACATGAATATGGTCATGTTATCAGCAGTGTTAAAGTGACGAAAAAAGTGGAAGAGTACAAGAAGATGGCTCTTCCGTTGCCACCTCAATCCAAGGAATTATTATTTGATACGCCTGAACGAGGCGGCGATGACATGCTAATGATAACCGGTGGTCCCGCAGAAGCGACTAAATATTCTAGGTAAAAATTCTTTTTGGAACATATTTTTTGTCTGAAAAATGGAACCTTTGCAGCAGTATTGATGGTTTGTCAAAAGCAAACTGGAATGAGATTGCAAAAGCACACGCTTCTTCTGGCACATCTTCAGACGTAGTTTCTCTTTTACCTCAAAAAGCACCAGTTGCAATTAAGCCTATTTGGCATCCTCCTTGGAAGTTGTACAGGGTGATCAGTGGTCACACTGGTTGGGTTCGATCCATTGATGTAGAACCTGGAAATGAATGGTTTTGTACTGGCGGCGCTGATCGAATAATTAAAGTTAGTGCTGTTTTTCTTTTTTTTAATTGGCAATTATTTTTATTTTGTATTTTTGAAAGATATGGGATTTAGCGTCTGGTCGATTGAAACTATCTCTGACTGGACATATATCCACAGTCCGTGCTGTGAAGGTTTCTGTCAGGCAGCCGTATTTATTTTCAGCTGGCGAAGACAAGCAAGTGAAATGCTGGGATTTAGAATACAATAAGGTGTAGTAGTAGGTAGAGGTTGCATTTTTGTTGTGTAAATCAGTTTTTGTTATAGGTTGTTCGTCATTATCATGGTCATTTGAGTGCTGTTTACGATCTGGCATTACACCCGTCAATCGATGTTCTTGTTACTGTCAGCAGGGATGCCACTTGTCGTGTAATTTAATCATATTTTACGTTGTTTGTTTGTTTGTTGAAACTTAATTGTAAATAGGTTTGGGATATGCGCACTAAAGCTCAAGTACATTGCCTGACCGGACATACGAATACTGTAGCATGCGTTGTTTGCCAAAGTGCAGAGCCTCAGGTTTGAGCATGGAAATTTGCCGTTACATTTTGATGAATTTAAATTGATGTTTCTTAAATGAAGGTTATTACTGGTTCACATGATTCAACAATTCGACTATGGGATTTAGCTGGCGGTCGAAGCATGTGCACTTTGACTAATCACAAGAAAAGTGTTCGTGCTTTGGCATTGCATCCAAGACTTTACATGTTTGCCAGCGCGTCACCGGACAATATTAAACAATGGAAATGTCCAAAAGGAGAATTTATACAAAATTTGAGCGGCCATAACGCTATCGTGAATGCTTTGGCAGTAAATGAAGACAGCGTCTTAGTTTCTGGAGGTATGCATATTTTTTTAATTAACCAATGTGATGTGTTTATTTATTGGTAATTTAGGTGACAATGGTTCGATGTACTTTTGGGATTGGAAAAGCGGAATTTGCTTTCAAAAGTATCAGACTAAGCCTCAACCTGGTAGCATTGATTCAGAGGCAGGCATATTTGCGTTGTGCTTTGATCAGAGTGGTTCTCGACTTATTACTGGAGAAGCAGACAAGACGATCAAAATGTTCAAAGAAGATGAAACTGCGGTATTTGTGGCATTATTTATTGGTTGCTTGCTTTATTTGTTTTATTTTTCCTTTCAGACCGAAGAGTCACATCCAATTTTATGGCGACCTGATGTGCTGAAACGCAAACAATTTTATTGAAATAACTTCATTAATTTATGCTTTCTTTGTGGAATATGAAAATTATTAAAATATTGTGAAGTGTATTTCTTTTTTGTTAGTTTTTTGTCACTGATATTAATATAGTCAGCGGTGGGGGTATGTTTGGTTTTAAGACGTTTGCTGAGCAAGAACTCGAAGTTGTTGAGATTCACGATCCACGGTTGGAATGTTCTGTTGAGTTGAATCACAGGTTGAGCACAGCATTGTTGACCATTCTTGGCCAAAATCTTTGAACACGTCTAGCACCAAACGCATGGCATTCTTCAGCGCATCAGGCACCTGTTTGCGCAGTATAATATCGACAACCGTGTCTCTGAAACACATCCCGTGGAAAGATTTAATAATTAAATTGTAGGAGTCGATCGATCAATGGACATTTGTTTGCTGTTTGCTCACTTGAACACTTTTTTCATATTTTCCATTTTTTGTTCAGGAAATGGGACACCGACCATTGCGTGACATTGGCGGAATTTTTCCTCAATTTTCCCTTTCAAAATGCCATCCCTGAGTGCGGTTGTTTGTTGCTCTTTGAAAACACCTCTTGCACCTTTCATCGCTTGTTCTAAGCAAACGCATATCGCTTTCATAACATCATCCAACCGTTGTGAACAATATGGATTGGTCACAGTTCTAGAAAATATTGAAATATTGTTGAAATAAAAATTATCAATTATAAAATTTTGAATATATCTATTATCTATATATCTATATCTATATATGTGCGAAATATTCAACTGAGTTTTGCAAATCTGGCGAGTTTGGCACAAATCTGTTCTAGCGTGGACAGCTTTTGACGCTTGGAGGCAGTCGACCAACTTAGACGTTTGGCCTGACCTCTTCTGCTTGCATTCATGCAGCTTCATGCGAACCATCATCCGGTTTAAAATGACCTGCTTGCTGAAAAACACGGTTACGTCACAGGAGTGCTGAGAAATTAACTGTATGCGTTGGGAAGATTTCATTTTTACATTTGTTCAAAGTCGACGTCAACGTCCAGTTGCATTTTTGGAAAGTGAAAATCCCGAATCTTCTCCGGACCGACGCTGTGGGCGCAGCGTTCCAAGCCGTTCAACGTGACCGTGACGAAGTGGTCAATCATGCAGTTCCTCACTTTTGGATTCACACCTTCGATGAAGCCAAGCAGCTTGCTCAGACGATCCTGCCAAAGGGGGTCTTGGACGAAATACTTCACGTTGGCTTGGCCGAAATTTGGCGACGGACAAGAGATGCTTCGAAAACAAGCACAAATATTCATTTTGAACAATTAAATACCGTTGCTGCTGTACAATGAGCGACGGATGAAATTTTTGAATTGATTATGCAAATTTTATTCTGATCTCACGGATTATAATTATTGTAATATAAATGAAATGCTGTTTTATTTCTTCTTTTTTTTTGGTATTTACCTGGAAAAACAGTGGATGAGTTTTGTCTGTGTTGATGTTGAAAGCTCATTTTTGATCAAGTTGAGTTCTGATGAAATTTTCGAATTCAAACATTGAACAAAGTTTCCAAACGGCGGATCACAAACGTGACTTCCTGTAATACGCCGTAAAAGCATCTGAAATGTATTCAATTTTTTCAGATTAGTTTGCTTTACAACATGCAGTAAAATTGCAATTTTAAATTTGCATATGCAATAAAATCTATTTTTCAAATTCATTATTATCAATTTCAAATTGTAGACAAACTTGACAATTTTTTGTGTCGTTTTTTCACTTTTACATTTTTCATTGCTGAAATGCATCAATAATTTGCGAATAGTTAATTTTATAAAACAAAACTCGAACAATTTTAATGTGAAAATGCAATTTTCTAATTAATAAAAAATGACAAACAACTGACAGATATTATCTTAATAATTACAATTATAGATTGCGTATATTTGAAAAGAATGGAACTTCAGCTACATTTTTTCAAGAATTTCATTTGTTCATGTTGACATCTCAATCTTTTTTTTCAATCACATTGAAACAGACTTTGACATCTTTATTATGAATTTTCATTCATTTATTATTTATTATTATTCACGTTGACATCTTTATTAAAAATTATTCATTTTATTTAGTATTGAAATCATACTGATCACATTATTAGATGTGCAAATAAGGTTTGTTGATTTCTACTTTTGACTTTGAATAAATTCCACTAGCAGCTTGAAAACTAGTCACACAAGCAGGAAATAATTTTTTTAATAGGAAAATTTTTTTCTTATTTTTCAAGTACACTTTCAAGAACTTCAACAATAATTTATACCACGTCACTGTTGGGATGCAATAAAATTTGTCTGTTAATGAACTTTTTTAACTAGGCAAATTTATTATCCATACACAAATACTGCAGAGAAAAAATTTTTCAAATTTATATACATTTGTCAATCAATCTTTTACAAATTTGATCTTATCTGCTGAAAAGTTTATCTGCTAAAATGTTGCAAGAGTTTTATTTATTATTATCAAAGTATAATTAAAATGCGTACAGATTGCCAGATTTTTGACATATGCTGTGCACAGAAAAATTTTACAGGAAAATTTGTACAAAATTATCTGTGCATTTTTATGTATTTGCACTATTTAAAAATTAGCATATATGCAATGTGACATACATGCTTACATGCATAAATACTGCAAAAAGAAAAAACATCTCTTACTAAATTCAGGCAGAGGAAAGCAAACTTTGGCCACATGATCTGCATGCTAATTGTGCTTATTCTGATTATTGAGATTTGATTTGATAAGCTGAGGATTTTGAAAAGTCAGATGATGCTGAATGTGAACAGTGATGAAAATTGCTCAAAGAAAGACAATTATTGGCTGCATATTAAAGTTAAAGAAAAGTGTAGACCGTTCTCCTTTGTCCTGAATTGTTCACCTACATTCTGCCAATTTGGACCAGTTACTTATCAGCATTTTCCATGTCGGGCTCATCTACACAGATTCAGATTGAAATTGGAAAATAACATCAAAAAACCTTCTTCTTCATTGATTAATAGGAGCAAGCATTTTTTTTACAACAAAATGACCTTTGTGTAAACATAAAATTGACAGATATTTCTATTAATTATTATGTTTAATAATTTTGTTCCTGTTTCTTTTCACTTTCTAAAAATTATTCAATGTACATAATTTTTAAGAAAAATATCAAACAGTTTCTAAATATAAATGCAATTTATCATTGCATTCTATTCAGTTATTTTTTTTTTCTTTAACAATACTACAGCGTTATTGTTGTTGTGAGAAAAGAAACTGATTCTTCGCTTAGTAAAATTATGCAAATGAATTGTTTCTATTAAAACATTCTATGCATTACTTTATGCTAATGAAAATAAAAATTATTGTTGTTAGAAAATTTTTAATGTTACTGTATAAAAGTGACATTTTACTTAATAAATAATAATATCATATTTAAAATAAATGTATAACAGTTGAACCATTCACTATAAACAGGAATAAAAAGAAAGAACAATAATTCGACACTATCTTCTCTCATATGAAAAGGAAAAGAGGTTTTTATTAACTATTATTGTAGCATTGTCAATCTAATAATATTACTTATGATTTGATAAAATATGACAATCATTTAACGGCGTTTTTATTTTATGATATACATAATTCATTCATATTTTATTATGCGCTTAAGTATACAGTGCAAAGATTCAATATAAAAAGTTCATGCATACTTTTAGCAGTGCAAAAATGCTTTGCATAGAACGTTGCCTCGCTGTGAGAAGATTTTTCCAAAGTACTTGCCCAACTGTATGCATTATTGTATCATTTCCAAAAATATACCAAAAATTTAAAGCAATACACAAAAAACAGTAACATTTAACAACTTTCTCCTTTTTAACCACAAAACAATCCAACTCAGTTCCTAACCCGGACTATCATAAGTATATTAATTCATCTACATTTTTCAAAGCATTTTTTGTATGTGCATTTGTCATGGTATTAAATATGGCATTTATCACTCGTGTTTGCAAGGAAAGTTTTATGGAGAATAGCATAATAATATATGAACAATATGCATTATAAAACTGACCATAGCATTCAATATTTTGTTTGCAGTCATTTTTTATTTTACTTATTCACACAAATAAAATTACAAATTCCAAAATATATGAATAGTACTAGTAATGAAAACATTTTTTATGAGAAAAAGTTATTTGAAAGTGTTTTAATAATATCATGCTTATTGCACAGACACAAGCATAAAATATTGGAGTTTAAACAGCATGATAAAAGGCTTTTGCAATTCTTACGTTTTATTTTTAAAATACTTAATTTAAATGCATTTAATATTTCATCTATAGCTATCTATCTGAAACGCAAAATAACTTGTCCAAAAAAGCTTTTCATGTGAAATTTTAAATTCTCTTTAGCAGATGTGTTATTAATAAAAATTTTAACAATAATTTATTTTAAAACTCTCTAAATAAAAAATTTTAAATTAATTTAAATTAAAATCAATATTTAATTTATAATCTCTATTTCAAAAAAATGCATCTGCACAGTAAGTTAAAAATAAATCTTGAGCATATTTACTTACTGTAATGCTAATGCATTGACAAAATGTTTTTTTATAATATTTACCTGATAGGGCTAGTCATAAAACTGTTTTCAAGAAATAGAAAAAGCAGGTTTGCTTATTCATGTATAATAATTAATTTGTACAACTGATAACTGCAGTAGAAACAAACCATGAAAATGCTGTCAATTTTAAAACTGTTTATAGCATTTGAATGAATTGTTAGATGTTAATTTTTTGAAACGTAAATGAAAAATCACAAGTTTGAAATTATAATTGCTTTACCATTATTGGCAAAATTTTTTGTTTGAATGAATGCGTTTTTGATGTGTTTATTAAATGAATTTGGAATTTTAATTTCGTTTTCGTACTTTTGAAAAAAAAGAGTCAGACGGGTGCATTTTTTGAATGCATGCTCAGAAATATGTGAATATTTCAGTGCAAGATTGTTCAGGAAGCTTTTCGATTTAGAGATGAGTCGAGCGGCTAGTGCTGTTCGCAAATTGATGAAAAAAAAGGAACGCCCCAAAGTGGTCCATGGTGCGTTGTTGAAGACCACCATTCCCGCAGGACTGGCTTCTGCTGCTCCTCCACTTGGACCGCAGCTTGGAGAACGCGGCTTGAATGCCGCTCAGTTTGCCAAAGATTTCAACAAAAAAACGGAACATATCGTAGAAGGGGTTCCAATTCCAACCCGAGTGCACATCAAGCCGGATCGAACTTATGAAATTGAACTTTGCGCCCCGCCTATTTCTTGGCTGTTGAAACAAGCGGCTGGCATTACCAAAGGTGGATTCAGTAATTCCGATACAGCCGGTATGGTAACTTTGAAGCATGTTTATGAAATTGCAAAACTGAAACAACAAGAACCAGTCTACTTGGGTGCGTCTTTACGCCAGATGTGCCAAACGGTGATGTATTATGCTCAGAGCTGTAAAATTAAAGTTGTCAGAGATATTGATCCAGTGGAATACTATGAATTTTTGAAAAAACGGGAAGAATTTGTGATCAAAGAAATGGAAGAATTGCAAAACAAGCGTCAAGCGAAAATGTTGCGCACCACTTGAATAAAGCTTGTGTAATTTTTATCTGCAGTAAATTTGCATATCCTTGTAGTGTGATTCTCAGTAGTGATACATTGTTTATGTGTTATTTTACTTTTCCGTTGGCGTTGTTTTCATTTATCATATATTATTTTCATTTCAAAGTTATCATTTCGAAGTTACTGTATTTTTTTCAAATATTCAAATGGACAATGGTGAGATTTTGTGAATATTTCTTCATTTTGTTAAAAAAAATTATTTTCCTTTCCTTTCCTCAGGTAGTATGCTAACGAGAATTTTCAAAATGCGTAGCCAACAGAACATTCGGCGCGTTGAGGAGAGTAAGTAGATTGATGTGATGTGAAAAATTTTTTTTCCAATAATCAGAAATTACTATTTTTAACGCAAAGTTGATTAAATTACCGTCGTCGTAGTGTAGGTTGCATGTTTCGTAGATACAGTATGAAGTTTAAATTAATTTGTACAATTGTTTTCAACTTGACAGTGGTGGAATGTGAAATATTGACAACATGTTCACTTTTTTTTCCAATCATAATTGATAATTAATTTTAACATGAACAATGTGCATCAAATAGTTGTTGTAGTGCTTTGTTGTTTTTTTTGCTTCTTGAGGAAAAGGAACAAATTGTGAAAATTTGCATTCGAATCAAAATTTGAAATTTTTGCCGGTCAAAAAATTTCCCGAAATTGAAGAACCGAAAAAGCCAACTACCGCATGGTCTAGGTGCTATTCAAACGGTCCGATGCGTCCGGTGAATAACAATATTTCACAACATCCGGACTTGTCGTTCCAGGCCAACCAAGCCAACGTTGCACAAGATGCGTCAGCTTACCAAGACGCGTAGGAGTATTTTTTGTTTTGTATTTTTGATCTTTCACAGCTCGGATATTTCTGTTTTTCTTCTTTCAGTTGTTGTCAGCAAGCAAAGCTTGCAGAAAGCTCTGGTCGCCAATGTGGTCGCACCGGTGGTCGTGGTCAGCTACCGGTCGGTCAGCTCAGGATGGAACAGTTTTGTTCCGTTGGTCCGGGATTGTCCGGCGGATGTTCGGCTCCGGCCGAAAAGCGTTCACGTCAAACGAACGTTAGCGGCGGCATCCAGTGCGCCACCGCCCGTTCCTCGGCCCGTCAGTTGACGTTGAATGCAACAATACGCGACGTATTCGAATGGCACCGCTATCAAAATCAGCATCTTTGTCTTCTGTTCGACATCTATGCTGTACTGGAATCGGAACCATTGTTGAACAAATTCGGCGGCTATCAGTTCGATCTGCGCGACCAAACAGGCATCCTCCAAGCGACCTACTACCCAATTGTACATGTGTATAAATTTAATTTTATAATTATTTTCTTTTTTTTTATTAAAAATTCAGGACGGTGAGATGATCAAAGCCAAAATGGGTGACTGGCTGCGCGTCACAGGCGTGGTCCGTTTCTGGGGTTTTCAGGCTACGTTTGTCAAGCATGCAGAGCAGAATTTTTTGAAAGGTTTGCGAGAGAAAATTGCTGCCAGCAAACGGTCACTTTTTTACAGAATCGAAGAGAATTAATTCATTTTGAGAGATTGCTTTTCATTTTCATTTTTGTTCATTTCAATTTGTTCTGTTTTCTTGTTCTTGTTCATTTTTCATTAATAAAAAAAAGTGATATTTTTTGACAAGAAGATGAGGCGTTTTTTGGTTACAACAGCGTTGACAGCATAAATTACTAGAAGAGAAGGGATTTTACGGTAATGAGAGAGAAAAAAAAAGTTGAAAAAATTAATCATCCTCTTGTTGCTTTAAAACCGCTGTTGTTGTGCTTTTTTTTCTAACTAGCATGCTTAACTGATCTGAAGTAAAACTAAAGTAAAATTTTTTGCGTGAAAACAAAAACAATTATTCAAAATGTGATTGCTAAGATGAAAATGCACACGTTTTATTGTAAACAGTTTTGGCATGAACCATCATTGTCATCGTCATCGTCTGTACAGTACTCTGTACAGTATTCATGTACAAAAAAGAGAATGCATGTACCAACGTGAAGCCGGCAAGCGAAGCCGACCCGCAACTATAACTGGGTATGCAGAGACACGCGGGATGGACGGAAAATGGACCACGGGGTTTTTTGTTCATTTTACTATTTTTTTGCTAACCGTTTTTCCTCTTCAACAAAACGAATGAAGAAGACGAAGAAAAAGAAGGAGTGGAAAAATCAAAAACCAAAAACTCTCTTCCATCATCATCATCATCATCATCATCATCACATGACCGAACAACAATGACAACAGAGTCTTGATTTTGACTTTTTCAAGTTATCTGCAATGCAAAGCAATATAATACAACAGAAAAAAAAGCCCATTTCAGAAAATTTAAATATTTCAAAAAAAAAATTCAATAATTTTCTACCTTGCGAATTCGGTTCCGGCAAAGTCTTCCTGGCCACCAAATGCATCACGGTCGTTTTACCAATTGGAAGACTGAGCGCTACACAAAAAAAAAACAAACAAATAAATAAATAAACAAAAAATCAATAATCAAACTTGTATGTTTTTTAAAGGAAGGAAAAATCAAAATTGGATTAGATTTTTTTTTGAATGCATGACGTCAATGCAGAACATTTAAAACAAAAAAAAAAATTAGCCCACTCGAAAAGAGTTAGCAGCAGCTGTGCTTTCAAATTTTTCAAAACGACATTCAGAGATGCGTTTTCAAAAGCAGAAAAAAAAGTATAAATATGATAACTGCCAAAAATATTTTAATTATTTTTTTCTGTCATCGTACGATTGATAATAAATAATAAGTGATTGATTGATCAGTGATGAAATAATTCATTCAAACAAAAATTAACACACGAACTTCCATAGAGAAGTGTAAATTCATGTTTCTTCAACTGTTTATTTTATTGACATTTTTAAAATAAGAGAATTGAAATTAAATTGCTTTTGATAAAAATCAATTCAACAATATTCTACGTAAGAGAGTACCTTATTTATTTTTTTTCTATTCAAATTTACCGTAATACCGTAACTAAGGGAGGGGGGGGGTAATGTTGTTTTATTTTACCGTTTTAAAGTTTGTAATTTTGTTGAATAAAAATTAATCGAACAGAACAATAAAAACAGCAACAACATTGGCAGATTGCACGTTTCATATTCAATTTAAAAAACTGATGCTATTATTATTATTATTATTATTATACTGAAATTCACTTTATGAATAAAAATTGTCATCACTAACCCAATTGCCCATAATTATGAACAGCTAACTACTGCTACTACTACTAACTATTGAATAAGAAGAAAAACATTAACGCATAATAAAACTACCCTGGTAAAGTTTGTGCGCTGTGTTTTCATTCAAATATTAATAATGACAATAATCCATTGATTGGTTCTTTTCTCAAACAATTTCAATTCTGAATTGGATTTTATTTTTAATAATTTTATATTAAAGATTATATTTTGATTGAAAAACAAACTGAACAGAGATTATTAAGAGAAAGAAGAAGAAGAATGATTGTGGAAAATATGGAAAAGTTTAAAATGAATAAAAACACAATATACAATTGTCAATGTTGATCTTATGAAGAATAATTATAATAAAACAACATCAAATTTCAATAGAAAAAAGAGAACATATGAAAGCTGTTATTGTTGTTGTTGTTGTCAGTGATGGTGGTGGTGGTGGTGGATTGTATGATGACCGAATAGCAAGCTTTGTTGGCCCGAATGTTCAGTTCAGGCTGGTGGTGAGAATAAATCAAGTACAATATAGGGGAAGGGGCAAACAGAAAAACTAGGCATCAGGCCAAGCGGATGCTTTGAATGACCGAGTGAATGAAATAAAATTGGAACAACGCTTGTCATCAATAGTATTTATTCATTTATTTATTTCATATTGTGTCAATAAAAACGGAAACGAGAAAAGCTAACAACTAGCAACTAGCAACTAACATCCAGCATCATCAGAAGCAACAACAACAACAACAACAACAGTAGAGATGGTGAAAGCAGTGAAGCTAAATCTGAAACATCATGACGCATCGAACAGCCATGACAAACTATTAACTAGCCAGCCAATATTATAACGATCAATTTTTACTACTGCCCAATTGAGAACTACTAACTAACTAACTGACTAACCAAACTTTATTCTATGAGGAAAATGCCATTTTATTCAATTTTTATTAAAATTTATTCCAATGTTTTTATAGTATTGTTCTTGTATTTCTATTTTATTTATTACTAGGTATTATTAGATAATTCAAAATAGTGAAATACAAGTATACGATTGATTGAAATTTGGAATTTTTGAAATAATCTCGTCTCGTGTCAGATTTATCAACTGATTATTGAAACTTAACTGATCAAACGAAAGCATGATGAAATAATAAAATACAATTCAATAATAATAATAATAATCATTGAGCTGTCCAAACCCGCAAACTATCTGAAGATGAAGCATATATAGAAGGAAACAACAAAGTGACGCCCGACCACAAGATCACAAAACAGCAAGCTTGCTTGCATGCTTGCTTGTTGCGACCAGGACAGTGGCAATGATCATTGGTCACGGTCGGATGGTTCAGGTCCTTTTGTTTGCAAGACGAACAACAACGGGGCAAGTGATAAAAGAAAAGCCCAGCTGCTTTTGCTTGCTTTCTGTCTGCATCCCACATGTGGTACGTTGCTGGTGACCTGAACGTTTCAAGGTCAACAATACATCCCTCACAGTAGCATTCAGACCAACAGAAAAGCAGAAGTAGCAACAGAATAATAACAACAATAATAAGAAGAAGAATAGAAAAAACATCCTCTAAGGTTTATTATAATTTCTTTTCAATTCACACACAAGGGGCAAACAAAGTTCATCATATCGTCAATGATCGAACAACCTCAATAATTTCTTCTGATTTAAGAAAAAAAAATTTTTTATTATTAAAAAAAATTAATATCTAGAAAAGATTAAATTGAAATTTCACCCCAAAAAAACAATATTCAAATCAGAAAGATTGATTATCAAAATCAACTTGAAACAACGAACAACATTAGCTTGATTTTGCTACGGTTTCTTGCCACAATGGAAGAGATATGAAAACTTTAAAGAAAACAACAACAAAAACAAAAAAAACTTTTAAATAACAAAAGAAAAATAATATATATATATATATATATATATATATCTTGTCAAAGCTGAACAACTAACTAGTAGCAGTTGTTCAACTTGAAAGTGACATGCACGTTTGAAACCAACTGAAAAAACAATATACTTGTGTTCGACAATATAATAGTTGGGAAAAATTAATGTCTTCCATCATAAGCATGCATATATATTTATGTTTATATTTATTTATAGATAGATAGATTAATCAACTCAATCGCTGTGTAACTTTGAAACGAAAAACATTAAATCATAATAAATTGACAAACTTGATTCGATAAAATTGAATAACAACACCTCAATTTGTCTCAACCTCAAATTGTGAAAATCAGAATTTTTATTTTTTTTTTATTATGTAATAATAATAATTAATTATATTAACCAAATTCAAAAAGTGATCAATAAATTGTACAATGAGAAAAATTTAAACTTAAAACCCCACCCCCGCCGTCCTTTTAGTTGAAAGATGAAAATCGATCGAAAGCATAAAAAAAAAGTAACTAACAACATGCAAAATATATGACGACAACTTAAAACCTGCAAGCAAGTGTTTGTGTGTGCAAGCGCACACCAAATTTACTACCGCCTCCCCTCTCAAATGAGATGCCATTATTATGCACAAATACTTGAAACTCTCACAAGAGGAAGAGGAAGTGAGGCAACAACAAAAAAAATTGAAAAACAATTTTAATATACTACTACTGTTTGTGCATTTTGAAAATCATTGAAAAACAAAATGCAAAGCGAAGAATTGAATTTATGAAAAAAAAATTTTTTTTTAAACAATCATAATATGATGATATGATTTCTCTTAACAACAAAATTCAAAAAAAAAAAAAACAAAAAAAAGCTGCTCTACTAACTCACCTCTCAAAGTGACGTTTCCATGGAGAAATCGACCGTGGTAAATCAGCTTCAACAACGATGCCGACTGTACACGTTCCTCTTGCCAATCTGAAATTTACCATTTCACGTGAAGAATATTTAAATGAATTATTAATTAATATTGAAAAAAAATTCACTATACCATCGGGCCAATGGTCAAAAACATACTGGGCAACATCGGAAGCAGAAAAAGACGAATCAAACAAAAAATCACAAGTCTTCCCGCAAACAAGAATAAGCCGGAGATTTATCTGAAAAAAAATTACTGTTTCGAATAATATTCAAATATTTTCACCGCAAATTTAGTCCATCATTTTGCACAGCTGTCATCGAATTGCCCAACATGCAAAGATATGCAGGTATTAAAATCAAACTGCCATTTCAAGCAAATTATATTGCAAACAACAAGTGAAATTATGGAAATTTAAGAAAAAAATATCCATTTCACAAAAAGACTGACTGATTGTCAATTGAAAAGGCAAACAGTAGAGTTGAGTTGACAAAAACCGCTGACGTACGACCAATCAAGCCATACGGTCAGGCCACTGTAAACAGCTGTTTCCAGTCAGAGTAACAGATAACCGGTAAATTTAAACAATTAAAAAAATTGAAATTCCATTTGATCAGCATTTGAAAAATCTTATCCAAAGACGGAAGCTACTACCAGCCGGATGACATCTTCAAGCAAGATGTCGTTCACTCAAGCGGAGCAGTACTTTTTCAAGTAATATATTATGTGATAATCTTGATTTAAAAAAAAAATTTCAATGTGCTCAGACAGAGCTGTTCCTTCAGATATTAAGCTGAATATATTGAAATTAACTTTATTTTACTCAAATACTACTCAATCACGGACTGACGACTATTCAAAGAGGAAATGTGCTTTCAAAAAACAACTAAACAAAGCAAAAATAAATCCAAACACACACTTCTGTTCATACACTGATAAATGAATAAGAAAACTGCTTGAAGAGTATTAAAAATGGAACAACAAAAACAAAATTGCTCACCTTATCATCGGGCAGAGTTCGGCTCATGATGATCTGAGTGGCAAGTGAAGATGAACAACAGAAAATTCTTCGAGTAAATAATACTGCCTTACAGCTCCATCTGTCATGAACAATGATGGCACAGGCAACCCAATCAGGGCATGGGCGAAGCAAACCAAGCACCACTCAGGGCACTGACTTAGATCAATGCCTAAAATATAGTAAGAATTTAATGATGTTCAAGTACAAATAAAATTGAATTACAGTACCTGATCATTTTTATAAAGTTTGAATTTTTTCCGTGTATAAATTACAATTATGCAATCTTTAGTATTAGTCGGTGGTATTCTTTTTTTTAGTCTTCTGGATTAACACTGTAAAAAATGAATGCAATTCGACTGCGAAATATCACTGCGAGCTTTTTTGTTATCGATGCACAAAACAAGTTGACGTTGAAAATTGTCAATTACAGTGTGCAGCTGCTTTGTGAGCGAATTTTGTGAACCAATTTTCACAGTTGAGTTTTTCAAAAACAGAAATTAATTTTACTCTTGAATCAAGTTGAAAAAATGTTAATGTTTTAATCTTTTTCAAATAAAACTGGATTCAATTACTTATATCGTTGAAATGTGACGCGAAGCTTCTTCATTTTGCAAATAACTGGAACGCATATCAATGAATTTCAAAATTTTATGACGGGCTGTAAAGACTTTTGAAGCGTATAATGGAATTGTGAAATTGAGAGAAAAGAGAACGAATTTTTTTTCCTTTAATTGACAATCAAGTTGGTGAGGTGAAAAATGCGGTGACGTTGTTTCCAACGTTACGCTAACGAACAGACAGATAATTTTTATAACATGTGAAAATAATTTTACAAAGAAGACATTATTTTCGAGCAAATTATTTCCAATTTTCACACCTTGCACTGCTTCACAGAAACGCGAACATTTGTCTCCATCATCTACTAAGGCAACGGTTCGACAAAATTTTCAGGAACCAAACCAGGTTTGCCATTCAACGTACCAACAAGCCATCCGGGTTCTTTGGATTTGCTTACTTTACATGAAAAAAAACAAAGTATTAAAATTTCACATTAATATAATTTTATTTAAAAAAAATATATTGTCAAAATCAAACCGTTGGTCAGAATCTGGCCAGGCATGAAGCTCAACTGACAACGACAATCTGCCACGCATTCGTACATTGTACGAACACGATTGCTGAAGAAAAAAGCAAAATTCAAATCATTCATATGTATACGCGCGTATTATATATTCTATTCTATTCTATTCTATTCTATTCTATTCATATATTTATTCGTGTACCTTGCTTGTAAACCGGAAGAAGAAACTGTTCTTGAAACAGGTGAATGAGGTCGATTGGGAGGGGCTTTGCTAAGAATTGAAAACACACATGCTAACTAGTTGATTTGAAATAATTTCTGTACTTTTGAATAAAATCAAATTTGTCATAAATAGAAAACAAATAAAAAAATAACAATAGAAAAACTACATGTGTACGTAGATGAAAAATCTATATATATATATATATATATACTTGGGTATTGTCAATTTTGGATTAAGAAATAATCGCCGTTTTGATGATCTAAAAAAATGCTTTTTTAAAAATAAAAGAAAAAAAATAATTCATCACTTCATCACAGTGCGCTTACGTGTACGGACGTGGATATTTGACGCAAGTACGACCTGAAATTGAACAAAATTAAACCACAATTCAGAATGTCCATCTCTGCATGGAAAAGTTTCATTTCTTGAATATAAAAGAGGGAAATTATTTCATTATAGTCCATATCAACGTTGGACATTTGATTGATTGACGACAAATTTTTCACTCTACTTAAAAGAATGATAAACCTTCAAATATGAAAATAATAAACTGAAAATAAGCTAATCAATATTTATTATACTTTTATTGTAGTGATTTGCAATGAAATTAAATTTTATTTATATCACTGCTGAATTGGATTTATTCATTTTACAACGAACAAAAATTACAATATGCATTGCAATCAGCGTAGAAAAAGATTCCATTCATCACGCGTGCATGATGCATGTTGCAAAAGTTGCGTTCGAAAGAAATTATTAATTTTTACAGATATTTCAATCAAATTATTAAAACTTCTCCACTCACTAGCAGAGCCCCTGCTGTTGGCAAAGGAGTTGACATTTTCAAGTTGATCAAGAAATTCTCCAATCGAGCCTGTTCTCGATTCTTCAATAATATTCTCTTCTCCTGCAGAAAGTGAAAATTCATTCATATGAGCAACAACACCAACAAAAATTATCAGTTATTAAAATATTGTATCTAGTTTATTATTATTATTTTTTTTTGGCTTACCGTTGGAAACAGAGGAAGAAACTGAAGAGGATGATACCCTGACGCCGTCATGCGGCAGTACATCATCATTTGTTTGATCTGCAGGAACTTTCGCATCTACATTCGCAGATGCTTGCAAAACGCTAAATAAAATAAAATAAAATTAAATTAAATTAATTTGCATAAATGACAACAGTGGATGGATTACTTTTTCGGTGAAAACGTCTCAGTGCAGCAATCGAAGCTTCGTCGAGTGCACGAGTGAGGCGGTTTCGACGGTGGAGATGCTATGAATGTTTTCGGTTCACCTTCAAAAATCTGAAAACAACTCAAACAAATTACATCAATTTCACTACATTCATTGCAAAATTTCTCCCTCTCTGTGTCAGTTACAGTTGTCAAACGGAGAAATTATTTCCCCATTTTAATCCATAATATTTCACATTTTTTAACCAACAATCAATCAAGAATCATTGTGATAATCATCAAATACTACCAGATCATTTTTTAAATCAAAATTTAATTACAAATTATCATTATTTAATTAAATTTTTCTTCCAATATGTGTTGCTAGAGAAAGCAGAAAAGTTTGTTGTTGTCAAAGTGGAAAATAAATCTTCTACATACCATTCAAGAAATACCATCATTGGATTATCTATCATAAGAAGAAAAAAAGCAGTAAAATATTACAAAAATAAAATTACCCTTCAGACAGAAAAGATTTCAGCAGACGAAAATAGTAATCATCCTCATCAACTCTGATGGAGCAATGAAAATAAAATGAATTTATTTTAAAAGTTGATCAAAACTGAAATAATATGCAAAGCAAAATATGAAAAATTTGTTTTTTCTTTTCAAATAATTTTTCACAGAATGTAGTGTTGCACAAAAATGAACATCCCCTTGCTACAAAAATGAGAATAAAAATAAAACATGAAGAAATGAAAATTGTTAAAATCAATCAATTTAAAAACAAAAAAAAATCCATTATACATTATTACACGATGTATGAAATCGAAAGATGAATATGAACAAACAGTTATTTCATTTGAAGAAAGAGAAGGTAGTAAGAAAAAGATGAACAAGTTGAAGCAAGCAGAAAGCAAAATGAAAATGACACTTTTTCAAGCAAAAAGCTTTGTTGAAAGAAATATAATACCGCCGGTGGCAATCAATGCTCGACCACAAGATTTGCAGCAAATCGATTCAACACGAGACGGTCACCGGCATGCAAGAAGCACGCAATAACAGACGGCTCAGATGCCGACGGAGTGTATGATTTAAATATATTATATTTATTTACCAAAAGAAAAAAGCCCCGCCCCTGTTATGAATTTTTTGCTTGCCTCTGCTGAGAGTTCAGATATGAAATTATTGACTGTTGGTTGAACTCACTTGGTCGCAGTTGTCGATAAGAACCTCAACTACCAAATTGTAAAACTTAATATCCATGATTGCTGCCACGGTCTCCTCTTCGGCCCTGAGCACGCAAGGTCCAAAGCAGACGGCCAAATTGCAAGCAGTCATCAAATTCTGTGATGCGCATTCTGCTACCCTAAAATTAGCAAACAGACAAAAGTACAGAACAAAGAAGAAGAAGAAGAAGAAGAAGAAGAAGAAGAAGAAGGAAAAAGAAATAAATCCAACAGCAACAACAACAAAAACAATATTTATTGCAAAATTATTGTTCTTTGATTTCAACCTCTTCAAATGATGCATCAACAATTTCAACATGCGGAAATTTTCATTCGGCAATTGATGCACATAATAGTGAATATGCTCGACTCGTTCTTTGGCTGAATCCAATTTGGATGCGCTCAAAAATTGACCATGCAATGCATAAGTCATCAACGGTTCAGGAAGATTCCTTCAACGAACAGAAGAACAGTAGTTGAATAAATTAATCAATTAATTAAAACCTCAAAAATGTTTTCACAGCACTGGTCATTGTTTTCGCATCCCATTCGGAATAATCATTCATATCAGTACTACTAGTAAAGTCGGTATTGGCACCGTTTGCAGTCAATGCTGTTTGCAACAGTCGTTGCACTTTTGAATTAATACCACAATTGCGATACAATCCCTGCTCGTTGATACCTTGATGATAAAATGGAAAATGAGATAATTTTCAAATTAAGATATTAAATTAAATTAAACTAAATATTCTTACAATTTTGTTCAATTCGTTCCAATAAAGTCGCCACAAATTTATAACTATTATTGTCCAAAGAAGCTAGAAGAAGTAAATTGATCTTTTTTGTTGAAAGAAAAAATACAAATGAAATTATTTCAAAAATTTACTTTGCATCGGCTTGCAAGGGCCAGATGTTGGACTGTAAAACTGAATACAAAAAATAATAAACAATGAAGAAAAAATACAACAAAACTTACCGGCTCTTTGCCGTCAAGTGCGTTCAGCCAACAGCGACGATCCTCATCCGACAGTGCTTGGAATGTCAGCACGTCGTCGTTGTCCGAGATGATGTCGAAGCAGAAGCGTTTATCGATCGTGTCCGACGCTCGTCGTATGCAGCTTTTCAATTTGAACGATATGCTTTGACACTGAGACGAAAACAAGGCGGCTAATCAAAACTGGAACACACAAACACAAACAAACAAACAAACAAACAAACAAACAAACACAACATTGATCGGTTTGGTTGGTTAAACAGTTGATATTACAAGACTTTTGACCTATTGTTAAAAGATGTATTGCTTACAAATGCTTCTTTGATGTCTTTGATCAACGTCTGCGTCACTGGAACTATAGCAAACATGCGAGTCTCCTTCTGATATACACAATAATATTTAGTCCAAGTTGTTACTAAATTTTCTGAAAAAAAAAAGTTTTCTTTTTTTTTCCTACATTACAGATATTAAAATTCAAAAGAACTGAATGGAATACTTTTTTCGCATAAATACAAATAACCTTGCTTGATTGCTACACGACCAGCGCACATTTCCATCGGATGCTGAAATGAGATGTTTGTTTATTTTTTTCTTAGAAAATTATATACATTCTCTGTATTTACCGACATGCTGTTCAAGCGAAGCATTTTTTTGCGAAATTCTTCAGTCTCCAATTCCGTAGCAAAATAACTTTCTTTAGCTTTTTGAACGCGATATTTCACATGATCCAAGTACGGTTTGAAATCTTCATGAATGACGTGACCTTTGAAATGTAAAAATTAACATACACATCCTCAAAAAAAAATAGAAAAATTAATAAATTTCCATACCGACGTGATAGAAGGTGAGCAAGCTGTACAGAAATGAGGAAAGATTTTCGACAAATTCAAATTTCATCCTCTCTTGGACAGACTGTAAAACGCAAACATAGTCCAAGCTTGCACGGTAAAATTGGCGCTGTTCAGCTTCCAAAGCGATGTCAGCTTCTTTGAAATCGTTGCGCTTGTTCGTCGACAAGTGCAAATGCTTTTCCAAAGTTTGGTAAAATTTATAACTTGACTTTTCGTATTTTTTTCTTTCATGCTAAAAAAGGAAAAAGAATTTATTGTTTATTTGTTTGTTTGTTTGTTTGTCTGCTAACTTGTCATACTTGAATTGCATTGCCAATGCATTCGATGCGAAATTTGCGAAATGGTCCAATGAAATTTTTCTCCGTCTCTTGCAGCTGAAAATTAAAATTTCCATATATAACAAATGAGAAAATGTAAGATTTTGCTTTTTTTTCTAATTTCTGCAATTTGTACTTTTTATGCCAACAGGTTAAATAATCCCGAGGTGGAATAAAATTTGACCATCAATTAGCAAAAACGATTACTTGAATCAATAATAATAAAAGATTAGAGTGTGTGTAAAAAATTGATTTTATTTTCAATCAGAAAAGCTCTCTCCCTCTCCCTCTCTCGTTTACTTCCATCCTTCTCTGAATCATTAGCATAGTCGCATAACAACAAATGTGACACAAGCTTTGACAAAGTTGTCCTTCTATTCAAGTCAATAATCACAGCACCATGTCATGCATGCATGCACATATTTTCACATGCAAACCAAAATTCAGATATTTTCCTATCAATAATGTAGAATGCAAAAAAAAATATCCAATACAATGAAGCTCGTCAAAATTTTTCATTCTTAAAATTTTAAAAAATGAATTAAAATGTCAATGTTGGATTTCAATTTTAACATTGCAAATTTTGCAAATTTCAATATTTTATGATTGTCTATTAAAAGAAAAGAAAATGTTGTCAAATAAAAAATATCAAAAAACAACAACATGCACATTAAAGCATAAAATTAAATTACTCACAATGTGACTTCTCTGATCTTCAAGTTGTAAAATCAATTTGCTGTATTCTTTCAAGCTGTTGGCTAAAATACAAAAAAAAATTAACACATTTCATTTATGAATAATAATTATTATTATTATTATAATTACCGATGATTCTTTCGTCTTCAGTTTCGTTGGTTCCAACGGTTTCCAGTTTAAGTTCTTGCAATGTTTTAGCAAAATTACGTTGAGCAGTCTGCAATTCTAGAAACAAAAAAAACATTATTACATCATTTAGTATTGTTTCTTTTTTGTTTGAAAAAAATATACATGAAATCAATTTCCCACAAGTTGATTGCATTAGTTGACAGTGAAAATTCACTTTCTACAATTCAATTCAATTCAAATTGCAAATTCTATTTCATTCCAAACACAAAAACTGAAACATAAAATAATATTTTGAAAAAAAAACAAGAAACTATTAAAATTTCACAGTGCAATAACAACAACATAATAATAATAAAAATAAAATAACAATCATTGTATTATAATGAGAACGAGCAAAATTTGTGGAAAATGAAATATAAATTTCATTTAAACACCAATACTAAAAGTTACATTTAAAAAAATCCATAAATCAAGCGTTGGAATAAATTTAAAAAAAATATTCATCCCTCCCATCACTAATGATCATTGTCCATTCAAAAAAAAAATTCTTTCTTCAAATTCATCAATTCAACCATTCGTAAAAATTCAATTTATTAATTATTTTCAACAACAATAATTTTAAAAAAATTTAAACTAATTCAATCAACATGCGTCTCAAATTTCCACTACATCAATATATAACTTTTGTCGTTTTTACATATTTTTGCGTTGAAGTTGACGCTTGAAATATCGAATCACTAATCAAATTTTATTGTTCAAAAATTCACTCCTTCACTCTGCATCAATGTAATTCAATTAACTTCAACAACTTATATGATCAAAAGAAAAATATGCTTCTCAAGTACAGAAATTTCCAAAAATTGCTGATATATATATATATAAAATATAAAACAAATTCAAAGTTTTCACATATCAAAAGAGTTTTAACAATTAATAAGAGGAAGTTAACAACAATTTACAACAAGAAAAGAAAGAAAAAAATAGTAGAAAATAAAATAGCAATTTACAAATTTGAAAATTGCGTCATTGGCAAAATAAAACAACTTATGCTGTCAGAAATTATATAAGCAGTGGAAAAAAAACGCCACATTTTCAGAAATACAATTTCAATTCCATTAAAAGTGGAGCATAATTTAAATATATTAATTGATTTTCTGAACATACATCAAATTGAAAACTACTAACTGTAGTTACAAAAGTAAAAAACAAAACAACAAAAACAATTTTTGGTCAGCGTCATACATCTCATCTCATCTCATCTCATTCAAGTGGCAAATCAACTTCAACGTCAAAAGCAAGCAGTTGTCATCATTTTAAGCGCAAGTAAGTATACTGCTAGCTGCTGCTGCTGTTTACGCTAATGGGTTGATTTTTTTTTTCAAATTTTCAGACCTCTCTCTCTCTCTCTCTTTCTCTTTCCTTATGATAAATGAGACAAAAATTTAAACTGTTAATTAATTAAATAATAATTAATAAATATTTACTGTTCCAACAGTTTCCCCATTCACAGCAATGCTCAACGCAGATTATTCTCATTCACAAATGACACTGCTTGTTCAATGCTGACGTACTTGGAAAACAAAAAAAAAACAAACTGAGTCAACACTGAATAAACTTTACAACAGTTTACGTGTACGTTTCAAAAAAAAATGACCAACTGAATTATACAAAGGTGGTAAATCTAGGCTGCCATTTTGATAAAATGAAAATAATATAACAATAAAAACTTCACTTATTGAACGACAATTATTATTTCCTCTTCCTTGAAATATTCATTATTAATATTGTTTTTTTTTGTTCTGTTCTATCATTGTCAACTGTTTCCAAATTAAAGAACACCAAATTAACGTCTCTGTTGTACTGTAGTAATGATTTTCAAAATAACCACCAGATGTGGAGAAATTTTCAACTCCAATGCAGTGGTCGTAGTTGAAAGCCTCAGGCATGCTTGTTCGACTTTGCCATCAAATGTGTCAAATTTTGACGAGCTTGTTGTCAAAATTTAGCAACGAAAAGCACTCCACAGAGACTATTGAACAACAGAAGGCTAACAATCGATCGGTTTTCTCTCTTCTGCTTGTTGCAGTGAAAACAAATTCACAATTGGAAATAGAGGAAAACAAACAAACAAATAAACAACACAATACAACATCAAAAATAATATATATTCAAATTTTTGTTTCAACATAAAAAAGAAAATTCAATCTGTCGTTTGCTTACTTTGTCCTGCTGAGATTAGCTCTTTACTTTGACTTTCGAGCAGTTTGATAGACTTGTATGAGCGTTCCAAGGCGAGCTCGTGTTCACGCAAATTCGCCCTGAACCAGGGACTGTCGGTGACGCAGTCGGCAAATTCCAAAGGTTTCAAAACCATAATTTTTTACAAAAATCAAACAACAACAACAACAACAACAAATTCGGTTATTTATTTGTTTGTTTGTTTATTTTTTCAAACGATCAACTGGCCGTAACACTAGCGAACGCGCACTCGTGTGTCAAAACGGCGCGAATGCACTTGAAAAGTGCCGATGCGTTTCGCGAAGGTCGATACGTCCTACGGTACTACGTAATCGCATCAAATACCGTAGCACATCAGAACCTGAACATTGTTTATGATATTCAAATTTTTAAAATATGACAAATTTCATTTAAAAATTTTTTCACTTTCAAATCTACACCAATCTGTCATTATCATTGGAAATACTGTCCATAGTGATAAATAAAAAACAAAACGAATTTTAAATAATAATTAGAAATTAAATTTATACCTTTATAAATTTACAAATTAACTTTTCAACTATTCAACAACGAACTAATCAACTAATCATTTACGTTCACTAACGATCTTTTATCAATAGCGAGGCAACGTTAAAATTCATCATATAACGTTAATTCACTCGATCAAGTTGGAAATGGAGTAAAAAAATTCAATTTTTCTTTCCCAATAAATAATTTTCAAACACAAAGCATTCCATTTGAAATTTGTTGCATTGAAATTCTTCACACTTCTTCCATTTGTCTTCATCTTCTGCTATCGTATAATTGCGTTGAAACGTTAATGAAATGGAAAACCACAACAAAATGAACATATTCACCAAAATTCACAAACTGTAATTTGAGAATGAATTTACTTAAAATTAACAAATAAGCTTTGAATAAAATGAAAAAAAACATACATACGTACATATAAAGTAATAGAATTGGAAATAAAATGCAGACAGAACAGTTTAAATCAAAAATTGCTGCCCCAGAACTATTCAACAAGAGAATGAAAAAACAAATCCACCTACTCTTCAAATACTACAGATAGGAAATTTTGATTTATAAAAAAAACAACGCTTAATACTTCTTTAAGCCAATAAAATGGAAACACTATAAATAGTAAATAAACAAATCAAGTACAAGTAAAGCAATATCATGACAATGTCAGTTTCGTGACTGTTTTTATAACTCTCTCTTCTTTCGCTCTGTAAGCAAACTGCATCAACTAATCTTGCCCAATTCAACCTTCTTGTACAACTGAGATGCGGTAAAAAAGAATGAATCAATCAAACCAGCCACAGTGAAAGTTCCACCAACAATAGCGCATATCTAATAATTGAAAAAAACATTGAAACAAAATTAAATTATATAATTTAAAATAAAACATAAACATCATACAGAAGTTAAGAAAATGTATAATGGTTGACGTCGTTCGTGGTACTTCACAGTGATTGGGGTGAAATCGTATCGAAACCACAGCGTTGGATTTGTCTGACCAGTAAAAGACATTTCTATGTAAGTCTGTAAAAGGTAATCTAAATTCATGTGCTACAATTATATCACAAAAAAAAATTATAAATTTTTCAAAATTAAAACGGTTCTTCAAAAGTGAAAAAAAAGATAAAAGCAAACTGACTTACTTTACGTGCATACGTATACTGATACGCATACTTCATTTTCCCAGCAATATTCTCGTAAACTGTAGGGACAATTTTCAATATATAATCATACGAGAAAGGAACTGAAAAGAAAAAAAATTTTCCACTGAACACATTCAAACCGAATCATCTTTTACACAAATGCATAAAATAAAATGAAATAAAAATACATATGAAACACACTTACAATTATCCGCGGGCGAATCTAACACCTCTGCGTTCATCAATGGATTAAAATTTCCTGGTAGATTGTATTCCTAAATAAACAAAGTATTTAACATTACGTAAAAAAGCAAAACAAAATGATGTACCATAACGTCATCGCCAAACCTGACACCATGAATCACATGTCGTAAATCTACGAATAAAGGTTGAATTTTTGCGGAATGAGTAGAAAGATGAAAATTGCCCGGTACCTAGATTAGTCACATCAGAAAAACATATTTTAAACAATAACTATTAAAATTCAAAAAGAAAATTACACTCAAAATTGCGTAAATATATAAATGCAAATATCATATATATATATATTATCAATGTTTTATACATCATTTTATGTAGAATCATTTATTTATTATATATAGAATCATTATATATTAAATCGAATATTATATATATCATATATACATACACATATATATATATATATATATATATCTGCGTGTGTATGGAAGTATATTATTAAGGAAATTTTGATAAATATTTAATTCATGTTCATTTCAATAGCTATTCTTATTTTACATAAATTGAAATATTTACGCAACATCTGATACCAGTTTACATTTCTAATCAGTAAACTTTAATTTCCGACAAAATAATTTTTATTATTTAACATATGAATTGTACAGCTACTACAACATATATGCACATTGTATCATAAATTGCAGTCTGTCAAAAGTATATTCCATTTATAAATTAAATACTACAAATCAAATTACTGAACAGTAATTCGCCAATTTACTTTTGTTATTAGAATACTTATGCACACTAGAATTTAAAAGCAAAATATACAATAAATACTTGATTTTCAATTTTACTGTAGCAAACCAACTGCCAGTTGGCGTAATTCCAAAAATCAAATTTGAATCAAAAGAATTTAACTCAAAATATTCATAAAAATTATAATAGTATATTATCAATGTTTTATACATCAAGTTTATATATGATAGAAATTGTAAAAACATTAATAATACACCATCCCAAAAACTAATTAAAACAAAATATTCACATTATCAAACAAAAAAATCATTCATACCGTGAATTCTTAAATAATAATAATCAAACATCTTACTTTGCTTATTCGAAATTTAGCTTCTATTCTACATCCACCAGTTTCAACGGGATGCTTAACTACGTTTTCAATAAAACCAACTTCGTGACGACCATTTTCATCCTGAATATCTAAGCCCAAATCTAAAAATAAAAAATATACACAATATATTTGCAGCCATGTTTTTTCTTATTTCCCAACGTACTTACAATCACATCCTAGCGCTAGCAGAGTGGCATTGAGAAAAACGGGAATCGCTTCAACTACATCAGGATTACTTACGAACATTTCACTGATTCTACAAAAAAGACTTTTTGAATTCTCTTGAAAGATCTAAAATACAACAAAATTCATACATTTCCACTTTCAAAAACTGCAGTAATTCAGAAACAAATAAATAGCTGATAAAAATCAAGCAAAAAATTGATATCACAGCACCTGTTGTAGTGGGCTGAGTTAAATCTTTCGGAACTTTACGATAAATGTCAAACCTAAAACAATCAGTTATCAATTTCTCCTTGAGCTTCGTCATATTTTCTTCTTACCGTTCCAAACCCATCTTTCTCAGATGAAATAGTCTATCATGAATACAAAAAAACATTAAACAATACGCAGCAATAATGCATAAATAAATACGGAAACACTGAATAACAGTACAAAATAAACAAAATTGAATGGGTCAAATCGTGTTATTTATTTATTTTCTAGACGCAGTTACAAAGAAGTATAAATAATTCATCCTTCAGTAGCTTCTTCCTGCTCTTTTGTGGTTCTGGTGTATACCAGTTGACTGCTGTGTTTCACCACTTGTTTAATCAAACCTTAAAATGCAATTTGTGTTTTCTTAAATCATCATGTTATCAACTTAACGATACCTTTACTGTGTAATTCACGCAAAGCTGCTTTAGCCAAGGACACTCTAATCTTCAGTCGTTCACTGAAAATGAAAACTTGAAAAATACGAAATCAGGGAAAAAATTTACCTGAGAACAGATGGTGTAATAAGTTTGTAGTTGGTCACCTCTTTGTATAATTTTTCATAAGTTGCTGGATCAAATAATACCATGTTGTTCAACTTATCACGCACTTTTCCTTTGGACCACTTCTGTAATAATAATTTAAAAGATTACAAAATAAAAATCACCAAAAAACACTAAATCAATAAGACAAACCTTCTTCTTAGCTTTTCCGCCTCCTCCTCCCTCTTTGCGCTGCTTAGCTGGAGCTTTACCACCTTTCACTTCTTTTCCCGCTTTCGCTGCTTTTTTCGGAGGCTAAAAATATTCACATTCTATAAACTATAACAAATAACAAACCATTCTCTTACCATAATGCACCTTTAATGATAATAACTTCGCTAAAACAAAAAGTTACTGTTCAAAAATTCTTCATAAAACATAACTTTTATATATAAATGCGGACATTTCTCTCCATAATATGTTTTAAAAGTGTGTTTATGTAAAGAAAACTGTTTTTTAGTAAAATGCTTCAACATGAAAACAGTCAAATGAGCCAGAATTTCATAAAGTTCAATCATTTTATATGATCTTCTAACGTAAATAACACAATTCAGCCCATATAATTTAAAAACTAATTTCTAAACTTTAAAAAAGAAATTTGAGATAAAAATCATTATAGAGATTCACTGTACTTATATTCACAGAAAACAAATTGCACCATAAAACAACCATAGCAATATTAGAGAAAATAAATGTGCATTTCTTTTTGATAATCAACTTGAAATTTCAAAACTTATTACTAATGTGACATGTTGCGGCATAGATTTAATAATTATCTGATACTTCTTATTTAAATAAAAAGAATAATACTGACATACGCTCAAAAATTTAGATAACAAGATGCAATAAAATAAAAAACCACTACAGTATACTAAAAACCAATAAAGTCTTGATTTAGCAAACTTGGCAAGTTACAGTATCCACCTACTGTATCAATTGCATACTTTTGCAAATTGTTCTACTTAAAGTTTATTAAAAATTAAATTAAACTTTGAATGTAATTGAAAAGAATATTGCTCAGAAGTATTTAATTTAAATATATTTTTATGGGTGCATTTCTTATGTTTTAAACACTTCTAAACGTTTTAATTAAAGTTTAATTAATATTAATAATTTCTTCATTTTAATATGGGAGAACATAATATAAGTTAAGTATTGAGTTGATAATTTAAATAATGTAATAACTTACCAGTTATATCAAATTTATTTGTGATGTTACTTAATTAGCATAAAAGTACAGTTTGAAACATTGCAGTTTGAGAAGTTTGTGCCGGTTTCCTGAAATGTTTTGCCATTAACGAATTAAGTAAAGAGGGTATTTCCCCAGTTATTTAATTAAAACAATAAAGAAATGAACATATATATTTTACAATCATACGAGTGTTTAGCTTCAATTTTATAGATTTGAATGCATCATGAGGAATAATTACGTTTTTGAATTGGATCGGAAAGTGGTCGCCCTGATCATGAACGACATTGGCTTCCATTCAGCTTCTACAATTGCTTTGGATGGATTGAGCCGAGTTTTCAGTGAACGAATGCGAGTATTGTGCAAAGCTGTTGCTCTTTTTGCCGGTCACGGTTAGTTTTTTTTTCTTGTTTTATTTTTTATTTTTTTAAAATTTGAATAATGAAAATAATTAATTTCATATTATTTAGCTGGAAGAACGAAACCTGTTCTTGAAGATGTTGGTTTGGCATTTTCGTGGATGGGAATTTCGCTTCGCGAAATTGTCGATTATTGCGCTCAAACTAAACCTACTTCTGTGCTGTTAAGAGTAATCGTTTTATTTTGTATTGCTAAAAGATAATTTCGGTACTTGAAATTTTCTGGAGTAATATTTAATCGTAATAATAATTATTTATTGCTTTGCTTTAACTTTGAAATTTCAATGTTTAGTTGGATTTTTTAAAGTTAATCTTCGATATGGAAATTCTAATATGTGTATAGATATATGGTCATTGCATTTGTACATTAACCATGCATATTTATATTACTTTTTAATTTATTGAATTGTTTTTGTTGTTGTTATTTTTTAGATTCCACGCTTTCCTGTCAGACGGCCTAGAAAACTGAAGTTTGGAAACGACAGTGTTGATAGTGATGGAAGATTGGCTTGCATACCTGAATCTTTGCCTGAGCCTTCACTTGAGACCGAAGTTTCGAAAGTGAATGCTGAATCCGTTGAAACTGCCGATAAAGAATTAAGAATGTCCTTAACGGGTAAAGGCACCAAGTATGTTTTTCATTGTTTCTTAACTACCGAAAAAATTTGATTTGTCAGTGTTCAAAGAGTAATGATTGAAATGATTGAATGTCAGTGTTCTTAGTATTGGTGAAATGAAGTATACAAAATTTGTATAACATTGAAACTTTTTCTCTTAAATATTATACATATTCTGCTTGATTTATTGATTTGTTATAAATTATATACAATTTTGTTTTATTATGTTTTATTTTAGGATAGATTAATGTAGATTTTCATTGATTTAAATATTTGATTAACTGTCATATTGGTTGGAGAGGGGTTGTTTCTGTTGTAATTTCTTCATTTGATTTATTAATTTTTTTTCTCTATTCTTGTTTCCTTTTGTTTTGTACAAAATATTATTTTTAGTTACAGTTCTCAGGATATTATTGACTGGGAATCGATGGATTCAGTCTCTTTGGGTCTCGTGGATCAAGCAACACTCGACATACTGAATGCCATTGAAGAAGAAGAAGAACAAGATTATGAAGAAGAAGAAGAACAAGAACAAGATTATGAAGAAGAAGAAGAAGAAGAATATGAATATGAATATGAAGAAGAATTGGATGAAGAAAAAGAAACAGATGACAATTATGGAAGAGAGAAACGAAAGGAGATTTTTGAGAAGAAGAATTATCAAGCGAATGTAAAATCACAGCCGGTGGTTTCCAAATCCAAGTCGTCCAAATCGAAAAAGAAGAATAGTAAGAAGCAAGATCGAAGTTTCATGTTACCGGCTTCAAGTGCGAATATTGAAGCTTCAATTGAGACAATAATTAGCAGTGCTTTGAGTGAAGTTTCAGGAAATTCTGAAACAAAGTTGGATATACCAACTGCAGAAACAAGAACACCAGAAGGTGATAAGGAGCAACAAGAAAGTGAAGAAATGGATACAGCAGAAGATACAACAAGCGGTTCGCAGTCATCGCAGACGTTTGCCATTGTGGGAGATCAGGCTGATGACAGACCTGGACGGCCTGTTGTGCTTACTCTACGTTCAATCAGTGAGAAACGTAAAGCGAAGGATATGACCAAACCGGATGTGGAACCGGTGAAAAAGAAAAAGAAGAAGAAGAAGAAGAAGGACCACGACGACAGTGAAGCAATGGTCACTTCCATTAACGAGGCGGTTCCATCGTCGTCCACTGCTGAAGAGGGCGGTGCCGTGAAGTTGCGTATCAAAATTTCAAATTTGTCTTTGGATTTCGATGTGAAAGAGGCGAAGAAGAAGAAAGAGAAGAAGAAGAAGAAGAAGAAGAGAAAGAAAGAGAAAGAAAGGAAGAACAAATATGCAAAGTTTGTTCAAAGTGTGGTTGAGGAAGAAGAGAAGCAAGCGCATGCAGAGATGAAAGTGCCCAAGTTGATAATCAAATGGCAAAACGAGGAGGGAGCTGTTGTTTCAGTAAAGCAAGAAGAAAAATCCTCACAGGCTGAAGTTGAGGTGGACAGTGCCGGTGCAACACTAGCTTCAGATTTATCTCACTGTAGCAATCTGCCAACTTCTGCGGAACAGGTACATTTGTCAAATGTGGGCAGATTTCCAGAGCAGTCCACAGAAACAGTATATTTTTGCTTTTTATTTAAATAACTTATTTTTTTTCATTGATGTTTTTTTCTTTTTTTTTTATTTATTAGGAAAACAATGAAACAGCGGACGATGATTGGTATTGCCCGTATTGTTTTTTGGGTGAACGAAAAGGTGTGGCCATGGTCGGCTGTGATGGATGTGATAATTGGTTTCATTATGACTGTGCTGGTGTGATCACAGAACCACCATCCAATGAGCCGTGGTATTGCAACGGTTGCTCTAACGTCAGGTCGCGTGCGGCGACCACTTCAGGCGCTGTGCCTGCGTTAAGCTTAGCATTGAAGAAAGTTACCAACGGCAATTTGAAGAAAAAAAAGAAGAAGCGGACGTGAACAATGTTGTCAGCTAAGATGTTTTGCCATGTATACTTTTTCTCTCCGTATTGTTTCGACTTATAACTTTTTATATTTCACAATTGGTGCTTCTTGCTTTGAAAATTGCTCACTCTATTATTGATAACTGATGCAGGTAATATTAAAAAATTTGAACAAATCCGAAAACTCAGCGATGTTCGTTTTTAATCTGATAACAGTAATTATTAATTTTTGTTTTCTTTTATCACTGCAGCAAAATTTTTAATGAAAAACAAAAATTAATCAAAAGAAGACGAAGATGCTGAAAATCAATTGCGTATTAAATAGCGAATATGTTAACGAAAAATTATAACTGTTAGTTGACACTGTTGGATGTAACTTTCATTAGTTGGGTTTTATGCTAACTGAACGCAGATGTGAACGTTCCATACTAGTATTGCTGTTGCAATAAAAATTATATATAATTCTTAGTAGAGGTTGATGGATGTTACATAAATTAAATGCGTTATCTCTTGTCTGAAATAACGCAGCAGAGATCGTTGAGTGCAAGGTATTTAGAAGATCGACGTAAGATAATAATTTTATTTAAAAAAGAGCAACATCTAGCAAATATAATATTTAAAAGAAACAACATTACAATTTATAATTGAAACACTGAATGTGACATATAAATGCAGAAACATTAAAATAAAATTTGTCAAAATAAGTTGTGATTATTATTATTATTATTATTATTATTATTATTATTAAGTAATTGAATGAGTAGTAAAAAAAAGGAAATGAATCATCCAATTTTCATTACGGATAATTCTACGGCATTCATTCTTAAATCTGGAACATTCACAGTTTTCTTCAGTTTTGGTCGACACACAACTACTCCTTTCTCGTTGACTCGATATTTCATTTCAGCAGTATATTCTACATCCAATCCGGATGTTGGCGTTTCACGTATCGCAGGTACCGTCATTGAAATCCATATTGGTTTCTCTTCATCATCTTCTTCATATAATGCACTTCCTTCGGTCTGACCATTTTCTGACACTACATTTGTCACAGGTTTCTTCAAATCCTCTTCATCATCCGTACTACAAGCTTCAATTCTAAAATAAAGTTTTATATATTCTTTTCACAAGATGTATGCAAAATTATATACCATTAATTGTAGTAAGAAATTGAAATAAATTTATTTAAAAGATTATATAATTTACCCAAATAATAAATCATTACTTAAATAATTAAACATTTCATGATTGGAAGTATTTCAATTATCAGAATAAAAAAAATTAACCTGCGGATCATGCAGAGCAACAAGCAGTACGTGATTAATGAGTTCAACACTAGCCAAATAAGAATGCAACCGTCCGAGAGCGTGTCCATTTTCGACACTGATTTTTATTTGAGTAAAAGAATTTATATAAAGAAAAGTTATTTAAACAATTTTGAATTTAAAATTTTGTTCACTGTTTTTAAAGCAGAAACTTTAAAGTAAGTAAGCTTATTTTAATCCGCTTCAAACTTGTGTAAACTATATGAAATTATATTCATTCTTGTTGCGTGAGAAAGTTAAAATGAAAAGTTGATATTTGAAACATGTACAAATTTCATCTTCATGAAATTATAATATTTATTGATGTATCTTCTTCTGTAACTGAATTTAAATTTCAATCAAAAACAAAGTTATTGTTTTTAAAATTTACATGCACTTCTTTCAAAATGAAATCATTGAAGTCAAAAAATGAAGATGTTAAAGAGTCTTTGTTTTACATTGGCACAGCAAACAAGAAGATTTAGCACAAGCAAGAATGGGAAGGCAAGAATAAAAGCGATTTATTTTCTTCTTGATTACAGTTTCTGCAAGACCTTCAAGTGTTAATTGCCTTTTAACAATAAAATGAGTTATTCAGTCACAGGCAATTAAAATTACAAGTTTGTGTTAAAATTATTTTTCTACATCATAGTGCTGTTAAAGCGTTGCTGCTGAGTAAACGTATTTCAAAGTATTTATGGTTATGTTGTAATGGAAAATAAAAAGGACAACCTTATTGGTACAATTTTAAGAAAATTTAAGAAGAAGATCAAACATACCTGTCATTATTATGATTTTAAGCAGAATGAACATAATTTGTTTAGTTGGGCTGTTATAAAAAACAACTTACTGTTAAATAAAAATAATATTCAATTTTTTAAAATTTACATTATAGCAACGCTGTAAAATATCAATAAGTAATTTACTAGAAACATTGCTTTGTGAATAAAGAACTCTGAATATAAACATATAGTATAATTTTTTCAAATAAATGAAAAGAAAATGAGATGCTCATGTCACCAAACGAACCTTCGACTTTAAATTGGCAATGAAAAATATTATCAACAAATACTTTGTTGTAAATCTTTTGACTCTTCAAAAACATTTGACTTTTGGTCTCATTTTTCCATTAAAATAATACAATCAATTTTTCTGCACACTTTGCAAGCTTGCTCAAATTTGTTACTGTGCTTAGCACAATAAAAAATAATACCGAGTAATAGATTCTATTAGCACTACAACAAAATTTCCCTCCTAAAATATATTCAGATTTGTTGCTGCAAAATTTTCAATATTTACCATTGTCTACGCTTTTTTTATTTAGCTCCTCTCTTTCTTCATAATAAAGTTTTCTTTTGCCAATTATAATAAAGCAGCATTTCTAAAGAAGCAAACCTTATTAATTGACATAAAAATGATGAATAATTAATATCAAAAACCAAATTATAAGCAGCATTTTAGTACCAGTAATAATGATAATCATATAAGGTTAAAAAATATTCATTTTCTTAAAATATCATCTTCTAAATGTCTGTATATGCAGCCAAATTACAAATACATTATCGAAATAATATCAAAAGAAGATATTCACATCTCCATTAGGGTTTGCATTTTACATTCCATATCATAAAGTAATGGTTCACAGCCACTTGTCAGAGCGTCGTCTTTCGTCTCTTTCCAGAATGTTTGGCTCAAAAGGCGCATTACAAATAATGAAAATATTATACTGAGAATACATTTATTATTATATATTGATTTATGCCCATTTACATCAATTATTAGTATAGTGATGTTTTTCTTTTTATTCCCATTTTCTAGAAATCCATGAATTAAAATTTTTCATACTACAAATAAATCCAGTAGAACAGAAAGGTATGATAATACATTTAATTATAAGTATGCAAATATGAATACACAATTCTTCATTAAAATTTGAAAATCCCCACTGCGGGTAATCCCTCCGGTTGAAGACCTTTCTGATTTCTGATCCACGATGCAAAATGCAAATTAAATAATTACAAATCATTATATAATAGAACGTTTTATAGTGGAGTCCACATTTTTGGTTACCCATGTCAGCAGCGTTTCCTTCACAAATATGGATAAAAAACAACAGAGCTACAACTGTAGGTGGTTTTATTTAATTATCGGTACTTTATTTATCGTTTCTCAATAAAGTCAAAGACAAATATTAAAAATATACATGATTTTTTCTTAAACAAAAAATAGAAACATCATATCATGGACAATCGTCAAGTTGAGCAGCAATTTCATTGAATCGCGTAAATATGTCGTTATTTTCAATGCAAACTGCCATTGCAGGTTCTTTGGATTGATTTTTCTAAATTGTACAATATGAGTTTATTTAAATATTTTTGAATGATCAAAATCTTACAAAATATGGTTTATCTACATGACAGATTACACTCCCTGGATCAGAAACTGCCCAGTTCGTGTCATCTGCTTCGAGATTGGTGTTATGACCATTAATCACACCCGGACTTTTCAGCAAGCGAATATGTCTTCCACGAACTCTGCAATCTCCCTTCAGTTTATTGTCTCTCCTTGACCACACCTTTATTGTCTTTTTCAATGCTTTTACGATGACTTTTCTGTAAATTTCTAAA
>JYDV01000051.1:178905-263223 GCA_001447645.1 Trichinella pseudospiralis
GTTTTTGCTGTTGGAAATCCTGGTATTGTGTGTACCACCCACGCTGCAGAATCTGCTGCAGTTGATAAAATTATAATTCCTGCAAGAAATAAATAAAATATTATTTCAAATGTTATCAAATCTGCCAACAGTTCTCGGTATCATTTTAATCACCTTTGCTGTTAGATTTCGTCCTAACATTGGAAATTGCAGGTGGCATGTTGTTATATGCAAGAAATTTTACCGAAGGATTGTTTCCCACAACATGCTCCACTGTCTTTGCAAAGGAATGTCCTGCATCAGCTGTAAATGCTGCTGCACTATTATCCCAATTTCCTACAGCACCTGCAAGGATAATTTTGCCAGTAGCTTGCGCTGGTGCTTTGTATACTATTGCCCTAAATTTATTTTGAGGGGTTTTAAATTGATTATGTGTAAGTAGTTCCTTTTAATTCTGATTACATTTAATGACGGTAGTGAAAATAAAATTTTCTTTTATTAAATTACTTCTGCCAACATTAAAAATTTTCAAATTGATTGCTCGTCAACGAAACTGAAAAATAAAAAGCATATGAGAGTACTAGATAATGATTTATTTTTAGAACTTCTAATCACACAGGGTCTGTTGTCTTATAGCATTATTGTTAAATACTTGGAAAACAATGCATTCCAAGATTGCCAAGTTTTCATTTTAAACGAACTTTTTAATCTTCATAAAACAAACTACAAAAATACATTTGAAATAATTTTTTGATATCTTACCAGTCAGCAGCAGCGCCACCATTATTAGTCTGACAGGTAGAGGTTTGCGAATAAGATAAATTTATAAGATAAAATATAAAAAGCACTTTTGATAATTTTAACAGCATTTGTTGCTTTATTGAGTATATTTGACGCAAAACATTAATGGTGCTATTAGCATCTCAAATATTTATTTCCTAAAACAGAAATGATAATATTTACAGAAAATTCACCAATGAAATCAACGGACTAAACATTACCTCATGCTGTAATGTTGATAAAATTCAAATATATTAATCTTATTCACTGTAGCTGATTTTTCAATCTTATTTTCATTTTTTATTGTTCCTAACTTGTATTTATAATTCATGATTTTTGTAACATGTATGAATACCATGAAAACTAAACGAATGGCAAGACTTGTCGATTTGCATTTCGTTTTAGAAACATTAAATCTGTTATATCAGCTAAATATATGATATTTTAAATGAATTAAATGTTTATATATAAAGTTTAGTCAAAACAAATTTTTACTTGATGATTTCTTTAATACAACGAAAAAATAAGGTTGTTAACATGGATAACGCATAGAATATGTTTCTGCACATAGGTAATGTGTCGCTTCTTTTTATAAAACTCAGAAATATATATATACAAGAAGATTCTAGAATAAAGAAAATGTTCGACGCACTTATCTTCTATACTTCAAAAGTTGTCTGCTAAAAATTTATTTATTTACGTCATTCAAATAAGATTTCTTTCAGAAGTTAATGGAATAGTTTATTGTGATACTTTCACAGCTTTTTCTATCTCGCATTATTATAATTCAATGTTTACTTTTTAGCTTATTTCAGTACTGTACCGCCATATCAATTAATTAAAAAGCATAAAATATAAATGCCATACGAAGAATAAAGTTGAATTAGTTTCATTGTTCAGATGTTGCATTTTAAAGTTCATCAAATAACACTGATATAAAAATTCAGTTGATCCTAATTTGAAACAAAAAGATATAAGCAAAATTTGTATCAAAAGTTATAAAAGGCTTTAATTATTTTGAAGAGTAAATAAAAAATTTCATTTTTGAGCATTTATAACATTTGATTTATAAGACGATGAATATTTGAAATATTGCACCTCAAAATGCATGAAGTAAATTTAAATATTTTTCTTTTAAATAATTTCAGTAAAAATAATAAATTTCATATTCAATAATACACAGAAAATACTTCAGTAAGTTGATGCTTCTACATTAGTTGTGAGATAATTATTTGTTAACGAAACATTCAAGCACCTGAATGAATTTCCACATTTGTTATTTTGGGTTTGGATGATTTCTGAGCCCAGTATTGTGATAATGCTTACAAATATTTACTTCTGAAAGCAAATTAAATAATGTTTGCTATCTTTTCCATATTGATCAATTTATTCAGTATTTCCTATCCTTTTAATAAACAATAGTAAAAATATGTACTTTTAATAATTTGGAGTATTGCAGATGACATAAACAACAATATCACAAAAACAACAAAAATAAATATTTCACATTTTGGAACAGCATAATTATATCAACAACAACATAAATAGATTAAATGGAAAACATATGCAAATGCAAAATAAAAAGGACCCCATAAAATCATTGTTTCAATGCTCCAATTCAAATTGTAATTTAATTAATTTGTCTTGACATATGCAAATTATTTTGCACAAAAGACTTGCAATTGTTTGCGCAATTTTATATCTTAAATTCAATAAACAAGCATGTAATTACGGAGTTCAAATTACGAAGAGAATATTTTTTTGTTTCGTCTTCAATTTTTAATTTTGGATATCATGTGCTGCTGTTACACCTTAAAATAGCAATAGGTAATTCATTGATTGTATCTATTAATATCACACTGAGCATTGAGCACTTTTTTATTGTTGCATGAAATAAATATTTCTTGGTTAGAAGTTAGAGAAAGATATTTTTTCAAATTTATTCCAATTTCATTTTGTGAGAAAAGCAAAAGGTAAAAAAGAAAAATACCCCAAAAGCAAATCTTTTTTCAACGTAATACTGTTTGTTAGCTGTATATTCATCCATTTATTAAACAAATGCATTTTATTGACTTTACATTTGAATAAGCTAATCTTGCAAAAATATATCATTCACTTTACTGGTGTACACATTCTCATGCTATAAAATTGCTATAATATTTTACTTATAAGAATCTTTTACACACTACTTTTTTTGCATCTATAATGTCAACTAACATTATTATTTAAAAATTAAGCTTTGTGATGTCAATTTCCACAACTTAAATTGCACGTTTTTGCGCATGCAGCTTGTGCTTCTGATTGATCACATTTGTATACTTCAGATCCATGTTTTATCATTTCACAAATTGTATGATTACCTCGATCTTCCAAAGCAGGACACGTTGGCTCATAATATGTGAATGTTCCAAAATCTTTGATCAAAACGAAATGAGCTTTGGATTAATAAATATTTTCCTTAAACTGAGTATACCTTTGAATTTGCCGTCTTCATTAACTTCAACTCCCAACTTTTCTGCACATGTCTCGCAACATAAATAGCGTCCAATTCGTCGATTTTCTTTGCACAATTCAGTGAAATTGCCTTTTTTCATATATCTGCTGCAAGTTGCTTTTGAACCACGGTCTTTGCATGGCAACGGCTCTACTTTTTTTCCACTCTCCTCTCCACCTGAAGTTTAATTCAAAAATAAATTTATTAGAAACTAATTTGCACAAAACTATTTTTAATAAAATATTCCAAATTATCTTACCTTGTATAACTGCAAGGAAAGCTAAAGAAAAAAGCATAAACAATGTTTTCATACTTTTCCGTAGCAGAAAATCAGAAGTAGTCTATAATAAAATAAAAGCAGTCAATTTATAGTAAAGTTTGCAAATATTTTTTGAGTAGCTAGTATTAAAAGTAAAAATCGAATAAAGTAGCTATGTTTATCCTACGTTGCATAAAATATATCGCATGGGCAAAAGTTATCCTATGAAAAGATGCATGAATAGTTTATAATTATCATTGCACAAGTAAGCTGAACTTCAAGTTTTGTTAAACGGTTGCTATCGTGAAAGCAAAGCTTGGTTGTCATAGTATTTCAATTGAAACTGCTGTTCTGAATCATTTAATGCTTTAATAAATAGCTTAAAATTTATTTATAGAAATCATCAAAAAACATTGTTACTAAGTTTGACTAGTCTAACTGCGCAAAAATACACAGCTGCCGCGCAGTTGTTAATCAGTTTGAAAATTTCACATAAATCACTTTTTAATGCTTAAATTTTTCTATGGACGCATGTATTTTTCTTCAAATTTGACTGATTGTAATGTTTTTTCTTAAGCAATTATTTAAGTATAAATTCTTTCTGATGGAAAGTACTGGCAAAATTTTGTAAAATATTTGCATATTTAAATTAGCTTGCAAGAAATTAAAAGATAAATTGGAAGATGTTGACTTGAAAGTTTATTATCTAAAAAATGATTTCTGTTGAGAATTTGAAATATTTGGAAATTGTTTTGCAATGATTTTAGTTTGGTTGAAGAAATAAATTTGCAAATTATTTATCATAAATTTAGTTTTCATTGATGTGTTTTTATATAATAATTGCATTGAAATAAAAAGTGATTGCATGTGCAACGTGCTAGCTTTATTTTCCAGCTGAATTTCATCTTCGTCTCTCTGATCTGTTGTTGTTGGACAAGTCTTAAGCATTACGTGTCAAGGACAATAAGTGCTTCAATATATGATTATTGAATGAGTAGTGATTACACAGTGTAAAATACGAACGGGACAGCATTTCTCTCGATGGCATTAAACGCACCAACTCATTTGCTTCTCAGATTGTTTTCAGAAGATACGGGGTCTAGTCGCACAATGGCTGAAGTAACTAGCAGAGTAACAGTTCAACGTAGTGCACAGGGAAACAACACAGCTACTCCGATACTCTATCTTTGAGATTTGCAGGCCCCTGTGTCATACCGCCCAGTTAATCTCATCATGATGAAGAAGAAAATATAAAACAATGGCAGGATAGTGCCCCTGATATCCAGAAAGTGAAAGAATGGGCTAGACAAAAGAGGATGACAGGCTAGACGAATCACCAGTCAGAGACAAGTTGCTTAAAAGTTTATTGGCTCAAAGAGCTCATATTGCTTAGAAATAACAAGAGGAGTCCTGACACAAGGCTGGAAAGTACTAGATATGAACCAGAAAGCTCGCTCTGGGTGGTACGTCATAGCACATTTCATATGTTCTGGGCATGATGTACAGCCACCTAACCTACACCATCAGAAGCCAGCTGAGGGTGACGAAAATATTAGAGAAGATCCAACAATGGTTCTACTGGCGCAGCGGCGAGCTGATGTTGAAAACTGGTGTTTCACATGTGTAGCCTGCCCTACTCGAAATGCGCCTCACGCAAAGGTGCTCGCACCTATGTTGATCCAACTTGTTGGGTACCCCTTCAAACGGGTAGGTGTGTATGAAGATATTATAAATGGTATAGACGGAACCATTTGAAAGAAACAAAAGGCGGCAGCCATTATCTGCTAGTAGTCTGAGAATACTTCACTAAGTGGCCAGAGACCTTTCTCATGCCTGAAATGGAGGCGGTGATTTAGTGAGTAGTATTTTTTGCAGATTTGGGGTACCTGAATTCCTCCATTATGACCAGAAAAGTATAAAAATTGAGATCTTATAGAAGTGCACCAAATAAGATGGCAGGATGATCTCCCACAGAACTGCATTTGGGAAAGAGAATATCGACCAAGTAAAACCTTCTCAAGAGGAATTTTATATCGTTCAAGGCGGATTGTAAATGTTCGGGAAGGGCTCAACAGCATTACGTACAAAATTGCATTTTAGGCTGTTATATCACTGCAAAGCCAGTAGTTCTGAAAATATGATAGCATGATTTGATAAGCATGTTTTCTCAATCTGGCATTATGTCCGAGTAAGAAATCTCATATAATTTTACTTTTATAAGCATTATTACGTTCTGATTGCAATTAATTCAAAAAGCAGTTTCCCTTACAATACAGTAGGAAATAACAAAAGATTAACTTCAGCATACTCTTTCCAAAATTACATCACGAAACAGTATTCAATATAGAACTACACAATAAAGTGCATTTTTTGTGTACTTATTCTATTAACATTTATTTAGCAAATATGTACAAAAAACACCACAATATTAAAAGAAACTGGATTTATTCTTTTATCGGTACTTTATTTATCGTTTCTCAATAAAGTCAAAGACATAAATATTAAAAATATACATGATTTTTTCTTAAACAAAAACTAGAAACATCATATCATGGACAATCGTCAAGTTGAGCAGCAATTTCATTGAATCGCGTAAATATGTCGTTATTTTCAATGCAAACTGCCATTGCAGGTTCTTTGGATTGATTTTTCTAAATTGTACAATATGAGTTTATTTAAATATTTTTGAATGATCAAAATCTTACAAAATATGGTTTATCTACATGACAGATTACACTCCCTGGATCGGAAACTGCCCAGTTCGTGTCATCTGCTTCGAGATTGGTGTTATGACCATTAATCACACCCGGACTTTTCAGAAAGCGAATATGTCTTCCACGAACTCTGCAATCTCCCTTCAGTTTATTGTCTCTCCTTGACCACACCTTTATTGTCTTTTTCAATGCTTTTACGATGACTTTTCTGTAAATTTCTAAAGCATTATAATTAGCAATTTTAAAATTAAATTTAATGTGAATACATTTCACAGTATGAAGCTTGCCTTATTTATGATCACAATGAATTACAGTGCAGTAGTAGAAATTAAAATTTTTCAAACTTATTTTTGATATCTGAAATTTATAAATTTATTTAATACTTTTTTCTTCATATCTGAAAGTGCAAAATACATATTTGAAGTCTTCAATATTTATTTATATTTGTACAATAATTTTATATTTTACATTATGTTATCCCTTAACAGGTTTCTTAAATCAAAAACAAAAATTTTGAACTTATGCTTTTTAGTTTATGGTGTTAAAAACTCTGTTTATAAAAACTAAAATGATTTTAAATCTTTAAAGAAATAGTCTGAAATTTATGCAGTTGTTTGTGTTTACCATATTTAGATGACTCTGATTTGCTGTAAATGTGAACGGTTACAGGAGCTCCGGCACTTTGTGTACGAATTGAACGTCTTGAAGTGAATGGTGGCATAGTTGGAGTTTGCCCTTCTGCTAATTTTTTAAAATATGGCATTCCAGCAGTTTCTGACTCAGGAATATCATTGTAGTATATTATAGGTTGTACGAGCAGTAATGATGCAGCTAAAGAAGTGGAAATGAATAGAAAGAAGCGTTTTTAGTAACTTTACTAGTACGTTTTAGTAACCAGAACAATTTATATTACTTTTATGTTTCTCTGCCAAAGATCATTTTTTGAAGATTTGTATCATCTATTATGCAGTAGAAATTAGCATTTTAGTTATAGTAGTTTTGGAAATTCATAATTTTTTTCCAATCCTGCATTTTGTGTAATTAATTGACTTAAATTATGTACAGTAACATTTCTACATAAAATCTTCAAATTTATTGAATATATGAAGTTCTAAAAACTGACTGTATGTTTTCAATCTAGATGATTAATTCAGATATTTAAGTACAAACCTATAGCATTTATTTGGGATTCAGAGATAGTTAGGCATATTAATAAATGTCCTCTAGCATTCTCAGCTGCCGGCCATGTGTATGGTGTTTTTGCTGTTGGAAATCCTGGTATGGTATGTACAACCCACGCTGCAGAATCCACACCAGCACTTGTTCGTACAATTATTACTCCTGTAATATAAACATGAAATTTGGATTTTAAATGTTTTGAAATGTTACAAAACATTTAAATAACCTTTGCTATTAGATTTGGTTTTTACATTTGGAACTGCTGGTGGGACATTGTTGTAAGCAAGAAATTTTATCTCAGCATTGTTTGCCACAACATGTTGTAAAGTTACAGCAAACGAATGCCCTGCATTGTTGCTGAGAGGAGCGTTCCCGTCAACCCAACTTCCTGCCGCACTTGCGAGGATAATTTTGCCGGTACTTTGCCCAGGAGCTTTGTAGACTATAGCCCTATATTTATACTGAATGTTTCTTAATTAACCGTTTTGAATTATTTTCTAAAAATTTTGATCACTAGGAAAGCTGTTATGAACAAGAAATCTTATTTTATTATATTATTTTTAATATGTGAAATTGTTTCAAATTCATTTATTCATAAACAGAATAGGAAGAAGACAATAATATTAAAAATCATTTTGATTTTAGAATGGATACCAGTTTACTGTTTAGTATCTAGTAGCATTATTTTTAGGCATTTTGGTAAATACTGCATTTAAAAAATTCTGTTTCCATTTTAAAACATATTCTAAAACATATAACAAAAATATTCTGATATTGTGAAGAATTCTAGGAAAACATACCAATCTTCATCAGCTGCTCCATCTCTGCTACGACATTTTGAGGTTTGTGAATATGATAAATTTATAAAAAGAAATACTGAAAGTACTTTAGATAATAATTCTAACATGCTTACTGAAAAGGATGTGGACAAATCTTCAATCATGATATTTAAGATCACAAATATTTATTCCATAATATAAAGTGAATAATATTTACCTCGTCGATCTGTGAACTGAAATACCCAGTCGTGAAACAACACGCAACCGCAAACAGAAAAATTTACTAATGTCCAAACGAGCTTAAGAGTGAAAATTGAAGCATTTAAAATTATGGAGAAAAAAAGCTTTTAATGTGACTACAAGTGTTAACGTATCATTCGACAGACGTACAATTGATCATAGAATGCGACGCTTCCTCCCTTTACGTGGGCGTTGAAACATCAATTATAATATAAATTCAAGACGATAAAAAAAGCCCACTAGCATCTTGATCACGAATCTTACAAGTGATTGAACAGAATTAATCAGGGCAAGACAAAACTGCTGAAAATCAATTGCGTATTAAATAGCGAATATGTTAACAAAAAATTATAACTGTTAGTTGACACTGTTGGATGTAACTTTCATTAGTTGGGTTTTATGCTAACTGAACGCAGATGTGAACGTTCCATACTAGTATTGCTGTTGCAATAAAAATTATATATAATTCTTAGTAGAGGTTGATGGATGTTACATAAATTAAATGCGTTATCTCTTGTCTGAAATAACGCAGCAGAGATCGTTGAGTGCAAGGTATTTAGAAGATCGACGTAAGATAATAATTTTATTTAAAAAAGAGCAACATCTAGCAAATATAATATTTAAAAGAAACAACATTACAATTTATAATTGAAACACTGAATGTGACATATAAATGCAGAAACATTAAAATAAAATTTGTCAAAATAAGTTGTGATTATTATTATTATTATTATTATTATTATTATTATTAAGTAATTGAATGAGTAGTAAAAAAAAGGAAATGAATCATCCAATTTTCATTACGGATAATTCTACGGCATTCATTCTTAAATCTGGAACATTCACAGTTTTCTTCAGTTTTGGTCGACACACAACTACTCCTTTCTCGTTGACTCGATATTTCATTTCAGCAGTATATTCTACATCCAATCCGGATGTTGGCGTTTCACGTATCGCAGGTACCGTCATTGAAATCCATATTGGTTTCTCTTCATCATCTTCTTCATATAATGCACTTCCTTCGGTCTGACCATTTTCTGACACTACATTTGTCACAGGTTTCTTCAAATCCTCTTCATCATCCGTACTACAAGCTTCAATTCTAAAATAAAGTTTTATATATTCTTTTCACAAGATGTATGCAAAATTATATACCATTAATTGTAGTAAGAAATTGAAATAAATTTATTTAAAAGATTATATAATTTACCCAAATAATAAATCATTACTTAAATAATTAAACATTTCATGATTGGAAGTATTTCAATTATCAGAATAAAAAAAATTAACCTGCGGATCATGCAGAGCAACAAGCAGTACGTGATTAATGAGTTCAACACTAGCCAAATAAGAATGCAACCGTCCGAGAGCGTGTCCATTTTCGACACTGATTTTTATTTGAGTAAAAGAATTTATATAAAGAAAAGTTATTTAAACAATTTTGAATTTAAAATTTTGTTCAATGTTTTTAAAGCAGAAACTTTAAAGTAAGTAAGCTTATTTTAATCCGCTTCAAGCTTGTGTAAACTGTATGAAATTATACTTACTCTCGTTGAGTGAGAAAGTTAAAAAGAAAAGTTAATATTTGAAACATGTAGAAATTTCATCTTGATAAAATTACGATTTTTATTAGTGGGTTTTCTTCTGGAACTCCATTTCAATTTTACTGAAAAAAGAAGTTTCAATTTTTAAACATGCACTGAAGTGATATGATTTTTTCAAAATATAGCAATCTTAAAACGAAACCGGAAGCTTCATTAAAGGGTCCTCCGAAGATATTAATTAAAGCCGTTCCTTTTTTTGCTGATGACCGCTTTTTACTGATTCTAAAAATTTGTATCAGACATTATATAGAAACAAGAAAAATTTATTTTGAAATGTATATTTAAAATTTACTTAAAAATATAACGACATATGCAATAATAAAACAATTTATTATTAAAAACTGTATGAACTTATTTATTATTAAACATTAAACTTTATGAAATAAATTTAGATGTTTTTTCTTCTACTTAATTTTAATAAGAATAAAAAATTCATGTAGATTAATTTGTTGAAAAGGCCTCAGTAAACTGATGCTTGCATGTATGTTGTTATACATTATGTCGTTGTATGATGTTGCATGTATGATGCATAATGAGCTAATCTGCAAGCACCTAAATGATTTATGCTAGGTTTGAATGATTAGATAATTACTGATTACTTACAATTATTTACTTCTTAAAGCAAATTAGGTGATGTCTGCTATCAATTGTGTGTTAATCAACTATGTATTATTTGCATATACAATGAAAATAAATAACTTTCACTAAGAAACCACTTGATTATTTTATGAATAATATAATTATGTTAAATTATAAGCATCAATAATTGTAAATGTGTAAGAATTCTGAATGGTATTCTTTCAGTGTGTCCAACTGAAAGCAATTATAATTTGATAATTATTTGACCTATTTTACATAAATCTTTTTGAACAGCAGAATTTTTGTCTTCTTCAATTTTGCTATTTAAACACATGGCACAAGCGGTAGTTGCAATGTTTAAATTATAAAGAGCTTCATTTGAAATATTAAATTTTTTAAAAATATGCACTGTGATTAACCAAAGTTAATTTATTAACTCTATTTATTAATATTACAACAGGTATTGAACGCTTTTCACTACTGTTGCATAAAATAAATGCATCTTATCAACAAGTTGAAGGGATAATTTTTTCAAATTTTTTTTTATAATTTTATTTCATCTGCAGGCCAAAAAGCCAAAAATGCACTGACAGCAGAATTAATTTTTTAATCAAAATTAGCACAAACGAAGCGATATTTGGTGGTTCATTTCAAATTGGAAAATTCAGAATGTGCTTTGACTTTTCATTATCATCAAATAGAATGTCGAGTTCGGAAACAAGCAAAAACAAAAGACAAAAATTTGCAATGTCAGAACAGTTATGAAAATGCAATTTGCTGTATTCTATAAATAATTTAACGCGGAGAGGTATTTTCTGATGTCGAAACGAATTTTAATGGATAATTTAATAGACTTAATATTGATCTTAGAATGCGATGCTCTGACATTTATGTTTGGAGTTGTATTGCCACATAAATCATCAGAGAGAAAAGCTTTGGGTTCATGAATCTTAAAATAGAATTGCTCGTTAACTAGACAAAAATTATCTGATCACTATTTTTAGAATAAATAATTTCATCAATATTCGGTAGGTTGTTAGTTCAAAGTAAATAGCTGATTGCAAATAGTTATTGAGATTCTTTAACCTATATTACAAAATTTTAAATGTGACCTCTCCTCGAACTGTAAGATGATTGCACATGTTGAGCTCGCATATTTACAAGCTAAAATTTGGTGATGGGAACTGACATACAAATGCAGATGCATTGCGCACATTAACGTCCGTAAATGAAAGCCTGAAGATTCATCTACATGTTGAACTGCTACTTTCAGAAACTACGCTGAAAGATATCCGACTATATTTAATGACAATAGATAAAATGACAGAGAAGGGCACCATTGTCACAACTGGAATTGGTTGTAAAACATGGCTGGGATGCGGAACAACTGTATGTATAATTTTACTAGATTTGTAAGTAGGAAAGACCAAATGTCAGTGCAAAGAGGATGATTGCTGTAAAAGAATAAGATAATGATTCCCATTAATGCAAAGAAAGAGCTAATGGAATTCTTTCACGCAATGCACAGATTGATATTACAAGCAAAGGCGATTTCATCAAGTTAATTATGATAGCCACGGATTGTTTCTGAGATCAAAAAGATGATACAAAATTGCAATGAAAAACAACAAAATTCTACAATCAGCTCTGATGTTGTCGTGGAGATTGCTAGAATTTCATGGACACCAGTTCACAATGATTTCGAGTAGCAGTTTCAAACCAAGAACTTCTGGTAGGCGTTGATACAGTTTTAAAGTAGTCTGAACTAAAACATATAAAAACACTGCCATCAGACAAGTAGACAAAATCAAAACCTGCTAAAAATATTTGCGGCACATTACCTGTCAGAGTCCTGCACAATATAACACGTTTCATTTTTTAGCAAAATAAACCCAGTAGAACGCAAGAGTATAATAATACATATCATTCTAAGTCTGCAAATCTGAAGACACAATTCCCCACTAAAATTTGAAAATCCATCCCCCTTTTCCTTTCCGGTTGTAATTTTCCCGGTTGAAATTCCCTGTCCTAAAGAACTCTGATTCATGACGTAAAATGAAAGTTAAGTAATCACAAATCATTATGCAATAGAACGTTACAAAGTGAAGCTACAATTGCAGGTTGATTTATTTATTTACTTATTGGTACTTTATTCATCGTTTCTCAATAAAGTCAAAGGCATAAATATTAAAAGTATAAATGATTTTTTCTTAAACAAAAACTAGAAACATCATATCATGGACAATCGTCAAGTTGAGCAGCAATTTCATTGAATCGCGTAAATATGTCGTTATTTTCAATGCAAACTGCCATTGCAGGTTCTTTGGATTGATTTTTCTAAATTGTACAATATGAGTTTATTTAAATATTTTTGAATGATCAAAATCTTACAAAATATGGTTTATCTACATGACAGATTACACTCCCTGGATCGGAAACTGCCCAGTTCGTGTCATCTGCTTCGAGATTGGTGTTATGACCATTAATCACACCCGGACTTTTCAGCAAGCGAATATGTCTTCCACGAACTCTGCAATCTCCCTTCAGTTTATTGTCTCTCCTTGACCACACCTTTATTGTCTTTTTCAATGCTTTTACGATGACTTTTCTGTAAATTTCTAAAAAATTGTTTTTACTAAACATAATTAGCAATTTTTTAATTAAATTTAATATAAATACATTTCACAGTATGAAGTTTACTTTATGATCACAATGAATAACAGTCTAGTGGCAGAAATTAAAATTTTTGTAGCTTATTTTCAACATTCACAAATGTACAGCATTTAAAACTTTTCTTTCATATCTGAAAATACAAGACACCATATTTAAAAGTTTTATAATTCACATATTTCTGTACAAGTTATTTATTTCTTTAAGTGTGATTTTTTGAAACAGTCAACTTAGTTATTAATGAAATAGTTAGAGTTAGTGAAATAGTTAAATCAAAATCAAAAATTTGTACATAAATATTTCAGTTTATTGTGCTAATAGTCTCTTTTTACAAAAATTTAAATGAATTTAAATCAGTAATAGGATTAGTTCAAAATTTATGCAACTGTTTGTGCTTACCATACTTAGATGACTCTGATTTGCTGTAAATGTGAACAGTTACAGGAGCTCCAGCATCTTTTGTGCGAATTGTACGTCTTGACGTGAATGGTGGCATAGTTGGAGTTTGCCCTTCTGCTAATTTTTTAAAATATGGCATTCCAGCAGTTTCTGACTCAGGAATATCATTGTAATGTATCATAGGTTGTACGAGCAATAATGATGCAGCTGAAGAGGTAACGGAGAAAAAAAATTTTTTTTAGTGACTTTACTATTGAGAGAGAAGAACTAGAATAATTTATACTACTTTTGCATATCTTTGCCTCTGATTATTTTTTTAAATTACCATTTTAAAATAGTAATTATAAGCATTTGCATATTGCTTTTTTTCAATTCTGCATTTTATATAATTAACTTATTTAAATTACATGCTTTGGAATTTGTTTTTGAAATCTTCAAATTCATTGAACCTTCAAAATAGTTAAAACAGCAAGTGTTAGGTATTAATGTAATTGTTTCATATATTGAAATACAAACCTATTGCATTTATTTGTGACTCAGCAATAGATAGACAAATTAATAAATGTCCCCTGGCGGTTTCAGATGCTGGCCAAGCATAGGGTGTTTTTGCTGTTGGAAATCCTGGTATTGTGTGTACCACCCACGCTGCAGAATCTGCTGCAGTTGATAAAATTATAATTCCTGCAAGAAATAAATAAAATATTATTTCAAATGTTATCAAATCTGCCAACAGTTCTCGGTATCATTTTAATCACCTTTGCTGTTAGATTTTGTCTTAACATTGGGAATTGCAGGTGGCATGTTGTTATATGCAAGAAATTTTACGGAAGCATCGTTTCCCACGACATGCTCCACTGTCTTTGCAAAGGAATGTCCCGCATTAGCTGTAAATGCTGCTGCACTATTAGCCCAACTTCCTACAGCACCTGCATGGATAATTTTGCCAGTATCCTGTGCTGGTGCTTTGTATACTATTGCCCTAAATTTATTTTGAAGGGTTTTAAATTGATTATGTGTAAGTAGTTCTTTTTAATTCTGATTACATTTAAAGGCGGCAGTGTACATAAAATTTTCCTTTATTAAATTACTTCTGCCAACATTAAAAATTTTCAAATTGATTGCTCGTCAACTGAACTGAAAATTCAACAGAATATGAGAGTACTACATATTGTTTTATTTTTATAACTGCTGATTACACAGAACCTATTACTTTCTAGTATTATTGTTAACTACTTGAAAAACAAAGAATTCAAAGATTGGCAAATTTTATTTTAAACTATTCTGTGAAACAAACTTCAAAAATACATTTGAATTAATTTGTTGATATCTTACCAGTCGGCTGCACCGTTACCATTATTATTCTGACATGATGTGGTTTGTGAATGGGATAAATTTATAAGATAAAATATTAAAAGCACTTTTGATAGTTTTAACAGCATTTGTTGTGTTATTGAATATATTTGACGTAAAACATTAATCGTGCTATTGGCATCACAAATATTTATTTCCTAAAATAGACAGGATAATATTTGTAGAAAATACACCAATGAAACGAATGAATTAAGTTGTCCTAATTTGAGACAAAAAGATATAAGCAAAATTTGTATCAAAAGTTATAAAAGGCTTTAATTATTTTGAAGAGTAAATAAAAAATTTCATTTTTGAGCATTTATAACATTTGATTTATAAAACGATGAATATTTGAAATATTGCACCTCAAAATGCATGAAGTAAATTTAAATATTTTTCTTTTAAATAATTTCAGTAAAAATAATAAATTTCATATTCAATAATACACAGAAAATACTTCAGTAAGTTGATGCTTCTACATTAGTTGTGAGATAATTATTTGTTAACGAAACATTCAAGCACCTGAATGAATTTCCACATTTGTTATTTTGGGTTTGGATGATTTCTGAGCCCAGTATTGTGATAATGCTTACAAATATTTACTTCTGAAAGCAAATTAAATAATGTTTGCTATCTTTTCCATATTGATCAATTTATTCAGTATTTCCTATCCTTTTAATAAACAATAGTAAAAATATGTACTTTTAATAATTTGGAGTATTGCAGATGACATAAACAACAATATCACAAAAACAACAAAAATAAATATTTCACATTTTGGAACAGCATAATTATATCAACAACAACATAAATAGATTAAATGGAAAACATATGCAAATGCAAAATAAAAAGGACCCCATAAAATCATTGTTTCAATGCTCCAATTCAAATTGTAATTTAATTAATTTGTCTTGACATATGCAAATTATTTTGCACAAAAGACTTGCAATTGTTTGCGCAATTTTATATCTTAAATTCAATAAACAAGCATGTAATTACGGAGTTCAAATTACGAAGAGAATATTTTTTTGTTTCGTCTTCAATTTTTAATTTTGGATATCATGTGCTGCTGTTACACCTTAAAATAGCAATAGGTAATTCATTGATTGTATCTATTAATATCACACTGAGCATTGAGCACTTTTTTATTGTTGCATGAAATAAATATTTCTTGGTTAGAAGTTAGAGAAAGATATATTTTCAAATTTATTCCAATTTCATTTTGTGAGAAAAGCAAAAGGTAAAAAAGAAAAATACCCCAAAAGCAAATCTTTTTTCAACGTAATACTGTTTGTTAGCTGTATATTCATCCATTTATTAAACAAATGCATTTTATTGACTTTACATTTGAATAAGCTAATCTTGCAAAAATATATCATTCACTTTACTGGTGTACACATTCTCATGCTATAAAATTGCTATAATATTTTACTTATAAGAATCTTTTACACACTACTTTTTTTGCATCTATAATGTCAACTAACATTATTATTTAAAAATTAAGCTTTGTGATGTCAATTTCCACAACTTAAATTGCACGTTTTTGCGCATGCAGCTTGTGCTTCTGATTGATCACATTTGTATACTTCAGATCCATGTTTTATCATTTCACAAATTGTATGATTACCTCGATCTTCCAAAGCAGGACACGTTGGCTCATAATATGTGAATGTTCCAAAATCTTTGATCAAAACGAAATGAGCTTTGGATTAATAAATATTTTCCTTAAACTGAGTATACCTTTGAATTTGCCGTCTTCATTAACTTCAACTCCCAACTTTTCTGCACATGTCTCGCAACATAAATAGCGTCCAATTCGTCGATTTTCTTTGCACAATTCAGTGAAATTGCCTTTTTTCATATATCTGCTGCAAGTTGCTTTTGAACCACGGTCTTTGCATGGCAACGGCTCTACTTTTTTTCCACTCTCCTCTCCACCTGAAGTTTAATTCAAAAATAAATTTATTAGAAACTAATTTGCACAAAACTATTTTTAATAAAATATTCCAAATTATCTTACCTTGTATAACTGCAAGGAAAGCTAAAGAAAAAAGCATAAACAATGTTTTCATACTTTTCCGTAGCAGAAAATCAGAAGTAGTCTATAATAAAATAAAAGCAGTCAATTTATAGTAAAGTTTGCAAATATTTTTTGAGTAGCTAGTATTAAAAGTAAAAATCGAATAAAGTAGCTATGTTTATCCTACGTTGCATAAAATATATCGCATGGGCAAAAGTTATCCTATGAAAAGATGCATGAATAGTTTATAATTATCATTGCACAAGTAAGCTGAACTTCAAGTTTTGTTAAACGGTTGCTATCGTGAAAGCAAAGCTTGGTTGTCATAGTATTTCAATTGAAACTGCTGTTCTGAATCATTTAATGCTTTAATAAATAGCTTAAAATTTATTTATAGAAATCATCAAAAAACATTGTTACTAAGTTTGACTAGTCTAACTGCGCAAAAATACACAGCTGCCGCGCAGTTGTTAATCAGTTTGAAAATTTCACATAAATCACTTTTTAATGCTTAAATTTTTCTATGGACGCATGTATTTTTCTTCAAATTTGACTGATTGTAATGTTTTTTCTTAAGCAATTATTTAAGTATAAATTCTTTCTGATGGAAAGTACTGGCAAAATTTTGTAAAATATTTGCATATTTAAATTAGCTTGCAAGAAATTAAAAGATAAATTGGAAGATGTTGACTTGAAAGTTTATTATCTAAAAAATGATTTCTGTTGAGAATTTGAAATATTTGGAAATTGTTTTGCAATGATTTTGGTTTGGTTGAAGAAACTAATTTGCAAATTATTTATCATAAAATTAGCTTTTTCTAATTACATCATTGTTGCTGAGTGAGTTAATATATATTAATTGTATATGAAAAAGAGTAATACCAAATGCATTCATAAATGCATTGATAATAAATAAAATGTATTTTCCTGTGAAACTGCTATGAATAGTATGTATCATAATTGTTTATGAAATGCATTTTTATGCAGTGTAAGTTAATTTTCCTTTTTCCCTAAATGGCATTTTTATTTTTACTGTAAAATTAAATGAAAAGCGGCGTATATTAATATATCATTAATTACTTAATGAAAGTTATTTGACCTTGAAAATCTGATTTACAGTAAATTTGACAACCGCTGCTTTTTAGGTGGTTATGGTATTGTAAATATTTTTTAATCTTATTATAAATGATGTCATCATTGAAACCACGGAAAGTTATTACTTGGGACAAAGCGGAAAGAATTTGGAGAAATCTTGATATTTGGCGGAACCCCGACAGTGTTGTTCATCGACTTCCTGTATTTTATAAGCAACGCTACTGGGAAAATTTACTTCGTGATCGGGAGCCGGTTCACTGGCGTCCTTTTACAGAACGTTATCGTTGGAATGAGAAACTGAAAATAAGGTGCAGTTTTTTAATAATTAATTTTTTTCGTAATTTTGTAATTCAGAGAAGAATTGGAAAATTTCCCATTAGCAGTAATTTATCCACCTGAAGCTGACTTGGGACTTTGGGGCGGAGAAGGCATTGTTAAGGGATACAAGCTGTCCAACAAACCACCCAGACCAAAAAGATTTCTGCCTCGGTTTTGGTAATGGCATTTTCTTTGAATAACTATATTTAAAAAATAAATCTTTTTAATAATATTATTAATTGTTTTTATTTTTAGGTTGCCACGATTTTGGTTTCCAACTTTGATGAAAAAGGTCCTTTATAGCGAAATTTTAGACAAATATATGCTAGTCACAGTAACTTCTCGAACATTGCAACTGATTGATGAAAACCAAGGACTCGATTATTATTTACTAAGAGTATGCTGCTCAAATAGTGTAATGAATAATTGGACAATGGTGCACTTAATCATTGATTGCTTAGACAAATGAAGTTGATTTGTGCTCGAAGTTGGGTTGCAAACTGAAACGTATTTTGTTGTTGGCGCTTGCTCGAAGAGAATTTGGTCAACCTGAAAAAGCAGATGAACTGCTGGAAAAATATGCAGAATTTATTATTCCAGTATGCAAATGTTCTTTGTTTATTTAATTAAAAAAATATTGATTTCTTTATAAGTATGCTTATGTTTTTTGAATGATGGGTATTAATTAAGGTTTATTTATTGGCTAAATATATTTTTTTCAACTATTCAGCATCGCTTTGCTAGACGCGATTGATGTTGTTTAGTCGGCTGAATAGTGTGAGCTCATGCATGCATTATTTAACTTTTGAGTGTCTTAATATTCGTTTTTTTCCGAAATTCAAAATAAAGGAGTTTATTAATATGGAAATGATTTATGCTTTTTATTTTGGGGAAATATTTGAAGATAGTTGCATTTGCAGGAGACTTCAATAAATTATTTGCTTGATATTATTATTTTTTTTTAATATTATTATGAGCGTTTTCAGGAATCTGAAGCTGAATGGATTGGCTTAGATCTTAATGAAGCTTGTCGAAAATTGCAAATTATGGAGCAGAAAGTCAAGCCCATACCACTGATAGAAATTTACAGAAAAGAGGAAGAAAAGTTGAAACAGATGGATGAATCAGCTAGTGGGAAAGGCATTGCGAAAACTCTGAAAAGTTTCTTTTTTAAGCATTAATAATTGTTTTGTTCATTTTTTGTAATAAATAATTTTACGAAATGGTATTTACTCAATTTCATCTTTTTGTTGATCTGCTGTGAAATAATGCGAAGTATCGTCTTGCAGTATGTCTTCGAAGAAGATCACCACTGAAGGTGCATGTTCATTTGTGTTTCACTTTTGTTCAAAGTGATCTTTACTCGTGTTTTATAAGGTATCGTAATTATTTTTTTATTTTATTAATTACAGTTTAATTACTTGGGAAACGTTTTCTATCTATGAAATTTCTATGAAATTATAATTAATCGTTTAGTATAATATAGTATGGTATAATTATTTGGTAATTAAATAGGAATTAGTTTGAAAACAATATTGTTTTTTTGCTTTATTTATTGAATAATTGTATTTCGCTACAAATATGAAACACATGATACTCTTTATTTATTAAGTTATTACTCAATTTGAAGAATTAATTCCAGAGTTGAATATTTAAACTTGAAAATTTTTAGTTACCGTATGATTGCATTATTTAGTGTTATTCAAAGAATTTACTTCTTATTTGTTAAGGGACGTGGTAAGATTGATCGGTAGGTATGTTGCTTTTGTTTTTCTTCGTTATAATGTAATGTGATACAATAAAAAAGTTTATTTACTATTTTGTCTGATTTTAAATATATCTTTTATTTTTAGATCAGTGTTTTCATGTGAAAATGAATTTTGTAAATATTTAAACAGAATGAGCAAATGGCTTATACATATTTGCGCTAAATAGTCTGATTGTTTGCATGAAGAATAATTTTTTCATATCTTTTAGTATTTGTGACGTAACTACAATTTTAAATTAATGTGACAAGGAAATTGAATAAGGCTTATATATTTTTATTGAATTACCGAAATATTATCTGTTTGGTAAATTAAGTGCATTTACAGTATGTTGACAGCTAACAGACTGATTGAAAATGATGCAACAACAATTCGTAGTATTGATTGAGAATGATGCAACATTTCATCATTCTTATTTTGTGTCATGGTTGATTCTTGATTTAGCCCACGCATTTTTGGTATTTTTTTATTCTAATTAATGTTACCCATTTTTATTTGTGTGCATCTATATTTTATGAGCATTTAATCAGAGCGAAAATGAATTGTACTTTATTTAGAAGTCAAAATCGATTAATGTCTACTGTACAGATATTTTCTCAGTTTTTCATTTCTTAAAATATATTTTTATATTAAGCAATTTTTTTCAATTTTTAGTCGCTTTTAAATATTTCTTTATAGCTTTCTGCAATGGCAGTGGACAGAGTTGTTTCAGGTGAAAATTGCAGGTGATCATATGTTTTGTGTAATTTAATTTTCTTTTTATTCAGAATTGAAAATGCTTTACGTATCTGATCAAAATGGAAGTGACGAACACGGCGATGGCTCTGAATCAAAACCATTTCGTACAGTAATTCATGTAGGTGTTAAATTTTTAAAATGCATTTGTATTTAACAAATTTTGAATTGAAATTTAATTATTAATCAGGCAATGACAAAAGTTGGAGAACCTTTTCCTGAATTTATGGTTGACGGAAAAACTGATGATGAGGTGTGCATGAATTTGTATAATATTTTTAGTTGGATGGAGAGAAATGTTTATACGTTTTTTTTCTTTTAGAAATGGGTGAAAATATCTCAGTCGCAGTTTAAAAAATGCCATCGTATTTGGTTGCAAGAGCAGAAAAAGTCGAAGAATCAACAGCTTAAAGAGGTTTCACTTTGGGCATAATTCATTCATTCACTTATTTTATATATAATATTGATTTGAACATTTTATATAAATCAGATTGAAGATATGAAACGCCGTGAAGAGAATTTAGAAGCTGCAAAGAATATTATCATTAAAGAGGATGCATCTTTACCGAAGGCAAAAATTATTAAAATTGCTGCAGCGCGTGAGAATATGGGTTGCAGAGTGAAATTATTCGGCTGGGTTCATCGCCTTCGTCGTCAAGGCAAGCAGATGATTTTCATTGTACTTCGCGATGGGACTGGATTTTTGCAGTGCGTTTTAAGTGGTGCAATGGTATTCATTGTTGGATTGTGAATTATTTTTTTCTTTTTTTTATAATAATTGTTTAGTGTCAAATTTATGATGCTCTTATTTTGGCTACTGAATCGTCTATTTCTATTACTGGCATTTTGAATGACCTGCCTGCTGGAAAAGAGGTTTGTCATATTACAGTAGGATGTGACACGTATTTAATTTTTAAAGAATGTTTAAATTTTTGTAATTTTGTAACAGTTCATTTTTTTGTCATTCATCAGGCAGTTGCAGCAGTTATTATTCAATTGAATAGCAAAATCTACGCTGTTTATCTAATTTACGATATACGATTTTATATTCATGTATTCATGTACATAACTAAGATTAAGATTGTAAATGCTAGTGTTTATCAATTTCGGTTGTAGAATTTTGAATTTAATTTTAATGATGGGACTTCATTCGGAGAAAATTTTAGGCTCCTGGAGGATGCGAACTTCAAGCAGATTTTTGGACTCTAATTGGTCGTTCTCCTCCAGGTGGAGTAGAAGCAGTGTTAAACGAAGTAAGCAGTTTGTTCATTTTTAGAATGTAATGCCCAACAATAATCATTTAATATAATTAAAGGAATCACATCCGGATGTTCAACTTGAGCAACGTCATATTGCATTGCGCGGAGAACATGTAATGAATTTTATTAACAAATGTTTTTATTTATTTTTATTGCATTTTTTTAAAATTTTGATTAAGATGACGAAGTTGATGCGTTTGCGTGGTGCACTGATGAAAGCGTTTCGAGATCATTATTACGATAGAAACTATTGTGAAGTGACACCTCCGACATTGGTTCAAACCCAAGTAGAAGGTGGATCGACACTGTTCAGCTTCAATTATTATGGTCAGACGGTAAAGTTCTTTTAATGAAAGAAGCATGTGCATATATTTAACATTTAATGATCGACAAGTACATTTAATGATCGTACAAGTTGATCGACATTATTTATATATGTATATATGCTACTTTTCAATAGCGCTTTGATTTTATTTGCATTGAATTCAGATAAAATGAAATTTAATTGCATCATATGCTAGGTGAAATTTAGAGAATATCGTTGTTAATTAAACAATAAGAAATAAATTTTTTTTCTTTTTTGTATGGAAAATTTTATTTAAAATGTTGTTTTTCTCACTAGGCATATTTGACGCAGTCGTCTCAGCTTTATTTGGAAACGTGCATACCATCTTTAGGTGATGTTTACTGCATAGCTATGTCATATCGAGCAGAAAAAAGCAGAACTAGGCGCCATCTTTCAGAGTGAGTTCCACACTTGCAGCGTTTTAATGTTTTATTTAATTAAGTGCAAATATTTTTTGTTAAGCAAGTTTCTTTTTTTTAATTGTTTTCCATTTTGTTTATGCAATTGAGTTGTGTTTTATATGTTATTTTCTTTGTTAATTTTTTACAATTAAGAAAAGATTAATAAACAAATGGAAAATTAGACAAATCATTGATTTGTGTTTAAATTTTAGGTACACTCACGTTGAGGCGGAATGTCCGTTTATTACGTTTGAAAATCTGCTAGAACGTATAGAGGATATAGTATGCGATGTAGTTGATCGTGTGATGAAATCTCCATTTGGCTACTTAGTCAAAGAGCTTAATCCAGTTAGTAAAAGTTATATTATTTTTTGTGTTATTTTAAGCATTCATTTGAAAATTTTATTTTAGAATTTCAAACTCCCGCAAAAGCCATTTCGTCGTATGACTTACTTGGAAGCTATCAAATGGCTTAACGATAACGGAGTGAAGAAAGAAGATGGATCTGAGTTTGTTGTCGGAGATGTAATGGAATGAAGATTTCAAATTCTGTTTAAGTGCTTTTTATTAAATTTTTTTATTGAAGGATATTCCGGAAGCCCCGGAACGACACATGACAGACACTCTGAATGTTGTAAGTTTTCTCAAAGTTAATAAACTTCTCTTCTAAATTATTGTTTTGATATTTTACTTTTTTAGCCAATTTTGTTGAACCGATTTCCGAAAGTATTGAAAAGTTTTTACATGAATCCTTGTGCAGATGATCCAACATTGACAGAATCTGTAAGAGAATTTTATCAATTTATGATTTAATCAAGCAAAAAAGTTTGTCACGTAGGTGGACTTGTTGCTTCCTGGTGTGGGTGAGATTGTTGGTGGAAGTATGAGAATTTGGGATGAAAAAGAACTTCTTGATGCTTTTAAACGAAATAACATCAAGGTTGAACCGTACTATTGGTACACGGAACAGGTGAAAACTCAGCAATTTTTTTAAAAAATAATTCTACAATACTCTGTTGATTATAGCGAAAATATGGTACCTGTCCACATGGCGGTTATGGGCTGGGTTTGGAACGATTTTTAACTTGGCTAGCTGGTCTTCATCACATTCGAGAGACTGTTCTTTATCCAAGGTTTGTGGATCGTTGTACACCGTAATTTACTATCTGTGAAATATCGGAAAATTTTAATTTGAAAATAAAAAAAAACTAACATGAATGTGACAATTTCTTATCTGAAATCTTCAAAGCAAGCGGAAATTTGGATAAAAATTAAAATGCTTTCAAATTTTACATGCATTAAATCAGTGTTTCTTTATTCATATGGCATTTTATTTGTGAAAATAAAACATGAAATGTACAAAATTTATTAAAATTCAAAAACTTAATGTTCAACATATCATCGTCACTTGATTGTTCAACAAATTAATAACGTTTTTTTAATTATAATTATGAAGTCGTGTGAGTTTTTTTTTGTAAACTTCACATTCAAACTTGTAAATGTCACTTAAGTTTTGCTCTTGAATGAGTCAACAGCGTTTGTTATGTTTCTTGGAGCAGCAAACCGAGAGTTTCCATTGTTAAATTTTTAGTAAAAAGATTGATAATTATTATTTTTATTTATAAAATTTTTACTATGAAAGTGTCAAAAATTGAACAACATTTTAGTGTTCCTTGAAAATGTTTATCTTTGCTACAGTAAGCATCTACAGTATGAACCAAATTGTAGAACTTCATATTATGCTTTACTTTCTGAGGGCACTGCATTGTTGTAGTAAATTTTAATGTAACCAAAAGTACATTTTAGAAATAAATAATCATTATGACTCATGATGGTATATTTGAACTTGAACTCCCAGAGTTGCCGTCAGAAGAGTCTTCCACTTCTGACAATGAGTACATCGACGTAGAAGATGTGAGTGTACTGTGAAGTATTTGAAAAATTTACGTTATTTGCATAGTTTCTTTTTAAAGGGACGTATTGAAAATCCTCCGTCCAGCGCAAGTTTTGTGTAAGTTGAGTTTTGCGTAATTTGAACATTAGATGTTGGATATTATTCCAATTTAAGAGAACAACCAAACGTCGAGGTCGTACCTTTGTCTGAAGCAACCGTAAATCCGCCGGATATGCGAGTAGGGCCGAACGACTTTCAACTGCTGAAAGTACTTGGGAAAGGCGGATATGGGAAAGTGTTTCAAGTCAAAAAAACTACTGGCCAAGATGCGGGGAAAATTTTTGCTATGAAAGTTTTGAAAAAAGCGAGCATTGTACGTAACCAAAAAGACACCGCCCACACTAAAGCAGAAAGGAATATTCTTGAGGCGGTTAAGGTTAGTTTTTTAAATGTTTTTTCATTTTTCAAGAAAATTGAAGGAAAATATTTGTAAGCGTTTTTTATTTGCATTTAAAAGTAACAAAACGAACAAAAATTTGGCTGAATAATCTTTAAGAGGTTAGCACATGGAAAATAATAACTTCTGACATTTTATTATAATATCATTTTGTACGATTCGTCATTATCACGTTTCTTAAACCTTCCAGTTGGTTATTTTTTTTAATTTTAAATTTGAATTTTAAATTAATGTAAATATTATTTTTTTTTATTTAGTTCAATTTAATGCTTTTTTGTTCCACAAGCCGAAAACACGTAAATTAAAATATAAATAACAACAATATATATTATGTAATGTTTTGTTGTGTAGATGTTTATTAATACGTAATAATTAAACGGAAGCGTCTGGTTTTGTTTGTCGTTTTTTGAAATAGATGAACGGTTAAAATTTTTTATTTTGAAAATATGGTCGTTTTCTCATTTGAGACGTAATTTTTAGTCCAATTATTTCATTGGGGTGAATTTTAAAAAATTGTTTTATTACTTTTATTGAAATGTAGTAGTTGTTTATTTGCTCTTTCATGAGTAATGGAATAATTTTGAAGAATAACTTCTTCCTTTTTACTATTTACAAATATTGAGTAAGAAAGTTCAATGTTTTTATTTTCATTTATTATTAAATAATTATTTTTTGATGATCTTGTTGAACATTTCCCATTTGCTGTTTTACAGGAAATTTAACTGTAATAATAGGGGAAATTGTTGTTCTTCATTTTTGTGTTCTAATTTTTGACCCGTTTTTATAAATTTACTTATTACAGCCGGACGGCCAAAGACCGAGCATTTCGTGGATGCTCGCGCCAACATTTACAGTACTTTCTCAAGGTCAAAGTTTATCAACAATAATAATGGAGGGATTGGGTTGAACATTTTTTTTCAAATTATGGAATAAATTAATGTTATAGTTATTCACAAGGGGCAAGATTGAATTATCACATTTTCTTTCATTTAATATTTATGTTTTGTGAAGTGATGCTGTTGAATTTTGAATATCTGGAATAAGTGTTTTTGTGCATACGTATCTCAGTTACAAATTAGTATAATATCAGAATTTTAATTCAGCAGAATTAACTGAATTTGCATTTTGAACAAACGCATATTTATTTTAATAATAAATTCCAATTGGTATTCAATGATTCACATAAATCATACAAATTATATATGTTTATTTGTTTTATCAACTCACAAACAGTTATTTTTATGTTATTGTAAATTTTGATATAGTGCTATTTTGTGAAAATGAATTAAAAATTAGGGAAATTTCTTTAAAAATTTTCTTCCGTTTAGAGTGCTTTTATTGTTGAATTGAAATATGCATTCCAAACTGGAGGTAAATTGTATTTGATCTTGGAATACCTAAGCGGTGGCGAGCTGTTCATGCATTTGGAAAGGGAAGGGATTTTTATGGAAGACACTGCTAGGTAATTGAATTTAATTTTGTTTTTCTTTGAAATGTATTTTTAAACATTAATTACTTTGAATAAATGAACAATTTTTGAATTGATCGTTTCTATTCATATTTTATTACATTATTTTTTTAAGATTCTATTTGGCAGAAATTACATGCGCTCTGCAGCACCTTCATCAACAGGGCATTATTTATCGCGACTTAAAACCTGAAAATATTTTATTAGATATAAAAGGTATATGGTAGTCTTTCTTTTTGCGTTGGTTGAAAAATTTTTTTATCATAGGTCATGTCAAGCTAACGGATTTTGGTCTTTGCAAAGAAGCTATTGAAGGGGATGCGATGACGCATACTTTTTGTGGAACTATCGAATATATGGCTCCAGAAATTTTGATGCGTACTGGACACGGTAAAGCAGTCGATTGGTGGAGTTTAGGTGCGTTGATGTACGATATGCTTACTGGTGGAGTAAGTTGATGATTTTATTGAGATTAATTTATGATACATGTTTTGTAAAAAAAAAAATTTTCAGCCACCGTTTAAAGCTGAGAACAGAAAGAAAACAATAGACAAAATATTGAAAGGAAAATTAACATTGCCTTTGTATCTTTCTCCTGAAGCTCGTGATTTAATCAAAAAGGTAAATTTTTGTGTTAGAAAATGAGAACAGAAAATACGTTTGTACTTTTACAGTTTTTATTGAGATGCGGTTGAATTTTAGCTACTGAAACGTCATGTGCAAAGTCGCTTAGGTGCTGATTCAGAGGATGCAGCGGGCATTAAAAGGCACTCTTTTTTTCGTAATGTTGACTGGCAAGATGTCAGCTGTAAACGGATGGAACCGCCATTTAAGCCGGACATTGTACTGAAATTTTAAATATATATATATATTTCAAATAATTTATTCTGCTGATTGTATTCTTTTTTTTATTTTGAACAGTCGTCAGAAGATGATGCGAGTTTGTTTGATACGAAATTTACTAAATTAACTCCAGTAGACAGTCCGTGTGAATATTCACTTTCACAAAGTGCTAACCTGGTGTTTGAGGTGAGTGGTGCACTGTTCTGTTTGATGCTGCTTCAAATTTGACTCCATGAAAAATAATAATTGTTCAATGCTTTAATATTAGGGATTTACATACGTGGCACCGTCAATATTGGACGAAAGTGGACCCTATTTAGTGAAAGCCAAATCACCAAGAAAGGTGGTTGCTTCGCAGCATGAATTTTTTAGTAATCAGTCATCTTCGTCAGCTTCTGCTGTGGATGATGAACAAATGGACGAAACGTTGACTTTTGAAAGCAAGTAATATTATGCCCATCTTTGCAGGTATTTGAAATTTGCATTGATATATTTAAAGTTGATTGAAGATGAATTTCTTTTTTAATGTTTGTTTTAGATAATTTTCAAGTATGCCTCTAATGCCAAATATAAAATTTTTTGAAAAGCTCAATACCGTGGTTGCCTGTTGTTTCTTCACGGTCTTGCATTGCAACGAATTTATTTATTAAACCGTGTTTTTGCTTTTATTATTATTATTATCACTATTATTATGAATGATAATATATGCTCTTGTCGCTGAACGTTTTGGAATTACATTTATGCTAAATTTTAATTCCGAAACGTTCCGTACTTTCTGCCTTTCTTTGTTACTACAATAAAAAGTTGTTTGATTATTAAACTCGCAATCATTCACTTAATTTGATGTATTTGTCTTTTTGTTTGGTATAATCTAATTTCTATATGCTAATCTTTTGTAAACTATAGAATTTTATTATTTTCAATTTTACTAAATTCGATAAATAAAATTTTAATGTGCATTTGATTGGTTAGAAAATTGTGTGCAAAACTGATCATCTTCTGACTCCAAACTTAATAAACTGAACTTTGTTCAGCAAATTCAATCTTTTTTTGAACTCATCTGCTCTTAGATTTGGTTTTAACACAACTTTTTGTTGTTAACTCACAATATTTTGCCAATTTCTTCCTATTCAACGAGAATCATAGCTGAATCATCATTATTCATGAACAGCAAACCGATTACACTATAAACAAGCCAACCAACACGCTAATAGCACGTGCTAGTTCCGCTCATTTCTCCTTTCATACACAAACATGCACACCTTTAAATTGTCTTTTATATAGCCTTTGTTGTTGTTATATGATCTCTGCTTGCATAGCCGGTGCCAGGGGTGGTGTGGCGCAACTGATGGATCTTATTACTGCATCTATCTCACCTATTGTTTCGTACCTTTCCGGCTTCTTCTGTCTCACTTCAAGTTCAGCTTTTTAATTTGTGAACTGCTGAATTCAGAAATTCCATGACTCATGCGACAATTGCCAATCTTTACTACTACAAGACTTAGTTTTGGTTGCCCAGTTGGTTGTATAGTTTTTCTTTACTTCACCAAGTCTGGGGACTTCATGGAATTTGCGTTAAATAAATAAATAAATAAATGATGTCACAATTTAATTCAATTCTCTTAAAGTTACATTTTAATTGAAAAATATTAATTTTGCCGGCTATGTGAAATCTTATTTGATTTATGTTAAAATTAAAACTGCTACATTATTACACTGATTAAAATTGTTAAATAACATTAGATTTAACACCTCCGCATCAATAAACATTAACAAAAGAATACTGTGGCTTGTATTTTTTAAATTCAAAAAATAAATAAAGATCAGTTAGCGCGAAACTAAACTTTTCACTTTGCATGACATGAAATTGTTCAGCATTCTATCACATTTACCAACATCAGACATTTTATTTGTTTTTTGTTCACGTTTGATTTTGTATTATTTAAATAAAAATATTTAATTGAATATTTTTCACATTGCTCACGAATCGATCGATTGACATCACCAATGCAATGTTGTGTATTCTTTAAGCCGGAAGAGAGTAGCTTTGATTTGATTCGATAATGTAAAACTGCGTCACCGTCTACTATTACAGCTTGTTTTATAGAATGTGAATAGTGCAATTTGAATTACAGCTGTTATAACTAATACGCTCATTAATCTGAGTGTCAAATTGTCAACACACTCTGAAAAACTACGAACAAAGTATCCATAGTATTTTTTTCAATTATATTTTTTTTTAATTTTTGTAGCAAGATTTAACATTTTCTGAGATTTTGTTTTTCTCATCAAGAAAGCATCGTTATTGTAATATTTAAAAAAAAAATAATTTTTTTCTTTTTTAACCAATTAAAAGATTGTATTTCATTTTTTCACCAATCAGAATTGAAAATGTTATTCAGCCAATCGAAATTGAGTGTATTTTCAATTTCTGGTTTTTCTTTTACTTTCTATTCAAAATGACGAGCAAACAGTTGGCGAGCGCTTGCTTCGACTCTCTGCTTCTTCAGAGTTTTTTTTCTATTTTCTAGGACTTCTCCATTCGATGAGTGACTTTTTTATTGTATAAAAATTTAATAATTTTTTTAAGTATAAATCAAGTTATCTTCATTTGTTGTTCTTTAATTCGACATGTTCAACAATAGTAGATGATCATTTTGTTTTAAGTTTTATTTATAAATTAGAATACAGTTAATAATTTACATAATGTTAAATTTTTACTTTGTCATTGTTGTACGAAATGATATTTCGACAGTAAACAGACTTGGGGTAATAAACAATGTCAACAGATTTCTTCAGGAAAAGCGAATCGTATATATAAAGAAGCGTGTTTGCTTCTACTTGTTCATTCAGTTGTTACATCTTTTCGAGATGTGAATTGTTTCCTCGGTCATTATGTTTCGTATTAATCACCGGGAAATAATTCATAGCTTGGAAAGATTTTTTACTTCTCTTTTTTTGCACATATCGCGTAAGTATACACACACACCCACACACATATATATATATATAATCTTACTTATATAAAAATTTTTTAATTGTAGTTTTCCTGAATAGAGAGAATTCGCTTTGCAATTTCCTTTTTTAAGTATTAAATTTCATTGTTTGGCTTTTTAACAATTGAAATACGGCATTGCATTTCTATTCTGTAGTTAAAAGAAACTAAATGCAGTTCATTTACATTTAAATAAAACATTTACAAATTAACTGCAATTAATTTAACAACCACGCTGACAATGTACACTTTCACACTTATTTGCAAAACTATTTTACCCTAAAACTGCAACTTACCCGACAATCGTTAATAATAAGCGTAATTCATCGAGTAATAAGTGAACATGTAATTCTCAGAAATATGTTTGAACTATGTTTGTATTTCGTATTTAATTTATGAAAAACTGTATGCCTAAAAATATGCTTCAACAGCTACAAGCAACATTAAAGTATTGTACATTTTGCGTGAAGCAAATTTTTCTTCAAAAGTACAGAATATGGAAGCGTATACGACTAACATTGTATCATGGAAGTTATATTAAAAATCAAATTTTTACAAAATATGCAGTTATTTAATATACATTTTTATTTATTTATATCAACAACAATAACAAATATACTGTAGTATGTTTGATTTTTAAGTTAGTGTTGCATATTCAATCTTTGAAACATGTATTAATTTGATAAAATTATTGAAGTCTGATTTTTAATGCTACATTAAATCATTTTATTCAATAATAAGAAATATTTACGAAGAATGTTGAATACAATAACTTTATTGTTTTTTTACTGTACTACTGCTTCTACAGTTTTGTTTGAGTTTCTAATTTTTGTGAATTTAAATTTGTTCTAGAATTTCTTGTTTTACTTGTTTCTGGTTGACTGTTCTTTATTTTGTTTTCTTATCAATTGATCCCTTGTTGATGTTAGAGGCTTATTGAAACATATGTATTGCAGATTTATATGTTTCATGTGAAAATGTTTTACTTTTAGTGAAATAAACGAGTCGAGTAAAGATTTTGTAATTTTTAATAACTAATTGAGTTTGCATAGTTGAAAATTATTTCTCTAATAATTACTTTTTTTATAAAATAACTAATCAAATAAGATTAATTTGTTTTGAAATGATATGCGGTTAGTATTACGTGGTATATAGTTTGACCAATTTTTAATGATATTTATGTTTCAGGTTATTTTTTTTTTTTGTTTAGATTTCGTTGCAGTGAGAACATGGAGAGTGTGAAATTTTCTAAAGGAGAAATGTATTACGTAACTGAAGGTTTTGAAATGAACATCCGAGAAGACGGACGAAGGTTTATAACATTAATTTGAAAAAGAACTATGAATTTTAATTTTAATTTCTGTTCAGCAGAGATTGCTTTCGTCCCGTGCTCATCCGAACTAATGTAACTGAAAGTGCAAATGGCTCAGCACTCGTTCAAATTGGTGAAATGAGCGTTACTGCTTCGGTATGGCTTGACTTTGCAACACCGTTGGAAACTGCTCCAGACCAAGGGTTTATTGAATTTAAATCTCGATTTTTTATTTCTGATGAATCTGAAGAAGAAATATCCAGTATGAAAATGCCTAAAATGAAAATATTTTTTAATTTTTTTGTTCAACACTTTACAGTGATGACTCTACTTTTTTTAGATAACGTTTTATTGTTTAGATTAATTGTACCAAAAATTAAAATTTTATTGAACTTTTTGAACTATAGTTAATATATTTATTAATTGATTTAAAAGTATATTTCAGTATAGAAATTATTTTTGATATTCTTTCTTTGAAATATTTTTATAATTTTTTTTTTAAGTAATTATATAGGTTCATTTTTGTTACACGTACCGAAATTATGTTACTATTTGAAAAATTGTAATCATTTTGTAAGAGCATATGCATGCTTTGTGGTTTGTTGTTGATGTGTTGTCGTTTTTAGATGATGTCAAAGAAGCTGAAAATATTAGCCGTATTTTTAAACAAGCTTACTACAGCCAGTCAGCATTTGATCGAAAACAACTGTGCTTGGTGGCTGGCCATTTGTGTTGGAATTTAAAAGTTGACTTGTCCATTATGGGAAAAGGTGGAAATTTATTTGATGTCGCTTCAATTGCAGTGAAGATGGCTCTGCACAATACTGTCATTCCTCAGGTAGAAGCTTCGTGTCCGAAAAATGATACTCGAACAATCAATATTGAAAATGACATTAACAAAGGCTATAGTTTAAATATTTCCAATGTTCCAATGTTGGTTACAATTGGAATTTGCGGAACGATGCACATCATCGACATGAAGTAGGCTGTAGATATGATTTTTGTTTCTCATTACTTTGTATTATTTAAATTTATACTTTATGAATTGATTTAATGTATTCTTTTTATTTCTAGTCAGAAAGAATCAGAATGCATGAACAAAGTCATGGTGGTCGGTATTAGTGGTAATGAATTAGAATGTGCCCGGGTTACGTATATTGGCAGTTTGAAACGTGGTGCATTGATGAATAGCTCATTTTTGAAAGTGATAGCTACGGCTGTTCACACTGGTGCACATATAAATCGAATTATCGAGTCAATTAGAGTTAAGAAAAAATTTGAAGAAAATTCTGAATTCTTGGATATCATCAAACAGATTAATTATGAAGAAGCAGTAGAAGAAGATTTGCAAGAATGTTAATTAAATTTTTCTTTTATGAAAGTTACTTTTCAACTTTTTTCTGAAGTTTCTCATCAAGAGACACAAGTGTTCATTTATCATTGTATTTTTGAGGAAAACTTTTGGGGTACTTTCTGATGAAAGAAACAAAATATTGTTTACATTTATTGTTCAAATTAAACTGAATTGCAACTGCAATAAAAGTGCATTGCAATAATACTATTTTAGATGTATTTTCGATTTAATATATGTCACACTATGAGCGTTAGGAATAACTTTTATACAAAAATTGCACAAAGTGAAATGTGATTTATTATATTAAACATTGATCAACTATTGTTACTTTACGTTTTACAATGATTTTGGTGCGTCGTCAGTTTGCAGCGATTTTACAACTTTAGCATCTTAAGATCAATTTATCAATACAAGTAGTAGTTAGTTTCAAATAAATATTATTCAAAGTTGAATTCATTCACTTGTCCATACTGTATTTTTTGTTAAATTTTTTTAATAAAACTTTTTTCTAAAATATCAAAGCACAGTTCACGATTTGTAAAATTACATTTGGTTTTTATTTATTTCAAGCTTAAAAACGTTCCATTCCAATACCAAAACTGTTATATACCGTAATTTTTTTATTCTACTTGAAAATCTTTATACCGTAATTTTCACGTGATCTACACTGAGGAAGTGATAAGAGTCCCAATTTGGGTTTTCGTAGGTGAATCTGTTTTTTCATCACTGCACAGCTATCAATATGTAGCTGTAGTGCAGTTTATCAGTTATTTTTTTAATTGCATAAAAATTAGAAACTTGTGCAATGGCACTGATTTCAACGCTGACTTGTCGTTGCATTTTTTGTGTTTTTGATGTTGTTGGTTGCTGCCGACATTGAACAATTATTCAGCTTAGTTTTTGCGTTGCCGATCTCTGACACTTCTGAGATTGTAGAGACTGTCACGTGGTAAATATTGACAATTTTTGAGATATATCTTCCAATTGGAAATCAGTAAAGAAGAAGATAATTAGAATTGAGCAAAAAAAAAACAAAGAATTTAACAGCAGAATGTTGGCGTAAAATGGTTTTTTCTTCTTCTTCTTTATTTTTCACAATCATATTGCTGTTGTAAGGTTTGAGTGGTGTTTTTCTTCTGAATAGCTTGTTCGTTAATTTTTGTGCAGCAGTTGAAGAAAGATAGGAAATTGTTTTTCAGATGAGCGAAACTTTTGCAGCATATCTAGAGTGAGAAAAATTGAATTGTTCGAAATGTTGTTGCTGTGTTGTTGAAATGATTGGAAGCAGAATAATTTGACAATAGCAAGATGGAAGTGTGCTCAAATAATGATGCAGATGTTGTTGCCAATTGATAGTGCAAGTTGTGTGACAGCATCCATTTATCGTCGATGTTGGCGTCAAAAAATGAACAAAGTGCAATTTAATGTTCAGAGTGATTGTACTGTACGGTGATGTAGGCAAAAAATGTATTCACTTTACAACAAATACTGTTCGTCGGTTCAGTTGATGGTCAATTGCAAATTGCCGGTAGTGGTTGAGGAGGTTGAAGCAAAAAAAAATTTTAATTATTTTAAAAAATATTTTGCAGCATATCCGCGTTTTCTGCTGCTACTGCTGCTGCTGTTGTTGCTGTTGCGGGGTTTTGCATTGATGCGCAGATTGATGATTGATTTTCAGTTCTTTTAGCCGATATAGCCGTTTTCTTGACCGCTGCTCAGTATTGAAATCGTCTAAATGACCATCGCAAACAAAAGACGGAAAATGAACGAGAGCGGAAATGTGAAGCACAAATTAGAGGTAACGCCTTGTATATTCTTTCGGGATTCGGCTATCGTGTTTTGAGCTTTACTTTTTCCTTTTTATTGAACAGCTTTATTGATCGACCTTTTTCACAGCTCGAAACATAGTAGTCAGTGTGTGTGTGTGTGTGTGTTTTAGAGCAACAAATTTGGCGTTCTGTTTAAGCGATAAATAAGCTCACGTTACGACATTTTTGTTCTGATGCGTTGATGTTTTATGATGCTGTATTTTATATTACGTAATATTTTTTTTTGAAATTGATGCTCTTGATTGGACTTTTATTTCCCAGTTGAATTTCAAATTTCAGCGATAGAAGTTGCTTTATATAGATAGATAGACACTCACACACACACACACACACACACACAAAATGGGCATTTGGAGGCAGTTTCGATTTCAGAATGAAAAGCAGATCAATGAAACAATTTTTATTATAATACTTGTTTGACGAAACCTTTGGCTCAGTGAAAATTAGCACTTTCATGCATTATAGTAGAATTCTTTACTTGACAAATTTAGAGGTGTTGTACGTACATTCTCTTCTTCTTCTTCTTCTTCATTACGCCTTTCTCTTTTGTTATTTGCAGAACAAAAGGCCAGGCACAGTTTGTGCAAAAAGTTCTGTATGTGTTTTTGTACTTATTTTTGTACATTTTCAAATTGACAATTTGCAACAAACAAAATATTAACTTGACAACAAATATATTCAAATTATTTTTCCAAAAATTTAAAGAAATTTATTCATCATTTACATTTTTCAGTTCAAATTTGCATAATAATTTTTTTTCCATATTACAAAAAAAAATTGAAATTATTTTTCCTATTTGTACATGCCGGAATTTTTACATTTTATTATTTTTTCATTACAACAGACTAAAAGTATTATTCAACAAAGTGAACAAATTCAGTTGATTTGAATTGAATTTCTAAACAAATTATACATAAACAACAATAAATAATTTGTTTAATTTTGCAATATCAGTCATTTATTATTGGTACTTTTTTTTAAAAAAAAATAATAAATTTTTGGGTGTTGTACAGAAGTAATAATTTCAATTTTTTTTTGAATAATTAAAATGAAAAAAAAATTTTTTATGATTTTTCACAATGATGTGTTGCAAAAATGTCAATCAGCTGATTTGTTTTTTTTCAATATTTTGGTTATTTTCGCACAGCTGATAAGCAGCCAGTCAATCAGCTGGTTGTCATTTCTAGTCTATATTTTGAATTTGTTTATTAAAAAAAAGGGCAGCAAGGTTTATTTAATTAATTTCAATCATTATAAAAAACGACGCAATATTGATAATTAATAAATTGATAGGCAGTTAATTTTAGACTGGCAAATTATATGCATAGGCTTGAAAGTGTTTTTTTTTTGTTTAAAAATGGGAATAATATAATAAGTATTGTAATTTGTGAGAATATTTGAATGAAGTTTGCTTTCATTGCAGAAAATTGCCAATTATTGATGTGATGCATAATATATGTAAATGTAGGGTTTGTATGTTTTTTTTTCTTATTTTTTGATGCACGTTGTCGTCCTTGGGGAAGAATGAACAGCTGCCTTTAAAATGTGATGCTTAAAAATAGTAGTGTAGAGTGGGTCGGCTTTTGGCCTTTGGACGAAGGACAGAAATAGAAGGTAGATACGTGTTGGGGCAGGCTTGGATGGAACTGGTTTAACAGTTGTGTGTGCCATTATGCTTTTGGTCACAGCATTGTTCGTCATTGTTCTTTGTTATCTTGATGTTGGCCTTGAGGATTCTGCTGTTGTCTCTTCAACTTCTGACTTGTTGTCCACAATTTGGTCAGACCAATATCTATGCACATGTGTATTTATTGACCGTTAGTCCTTTCCGCTCACCTATGCCAAGTATTGTATTCAACTTATGTATATGTATATGCAAAAGATTGGTCATAATATCAATTATGATAAAGTGTAATATCTAATAAGCGCATTGTTCTACTACTTGTGTAGAATTACAGATTTGTGTGGAAATTGTTCTTCTCTATATCCATCAGTTGGTGATTGATTTTTCTTTTATTTTTGCTGCTAACGACAACTGACGTTGTTCAGTCGATCGGTCGATCGGTCAGTTGGTTCTTGTCCAATTGTTGACCCAGTTGCGACGAGGATATTAGCTAGAGCTAACAAAAAATAAAAGAATAAAAAAGATATATATATATATATATACATATGTGCAATACAACGCTGACAGTCATTATATGAAGTTGTTACTTCTTCTGCTGTGTTGTGCTGTGCTGTGACTACGTTTGTGAATTTTAATATTTTCCAAAGAAAGAAAAAGCATATTAATAAGTAAAAAGTAGCAACAAAGAGAAAGAGAGAGAGAGAGAGAGGAAGATGAATGAGACGGCGGCCCACATCTGGAACCAATATGACTGGCGTGATATAGCCGCCTGGCTTGGTCGCGTCACTGACAAGATGGTGCGCATCTGTTCTGGCGGCAGGCAGGGTATCTACAGAGTGCGTGATGCTTTTTCTTTTCTTTATATATATATATTGCATCTTGCCTCTCTTTCAAGGGAGCTTTTCAGTATGTGTTATTTGTTGGTTGTGTTTGTTGAGCAAAATAGCTTTTAGATTATTAGCAAGTGATTTTCTCAATTATTTTTTTCACAAGTGTACCACAGCAACTTTGCATATCTACTGTTTGGAATATTAATTTTTAGTTTTTACATTTTTTTAAAAATTCTCCAAATATTTACAACTTTCTCAAACTTTCTGGCATCTGCTTCTTTGTACCACTGCTTGTTGTTGTAGTTCGACATGTCGTTAGGTCGTTTGCCTCAGTTTATTGATTGTTACATGGTAGCAGAACGTCAGGTTAGTCGTTTATGTTATCATTAGTATCAGTGAACTTCCTGCATTGCATACATTGCTGTTGATCACTATAGATCAATAGAGAGAAATGTGAATTTTTTTTTATTATATATATATATATATATATATATATATGTATATGTATGTATGTATGTATGTATAATACTCGGGGGAGAGGAATGTTCTTATTGAAAGTTGAAAAAAGTAAAAAAAAAGTTTTAAATTGAACCCTCAGAGAAGTTTCTTCACCTCATCATCATCAATTCAACCAGGGAAATTAATCTGTGAAATTAAATTTTTTTTAATAAATTTTTTTTCCCAATTCCATGGTAATTTATTTGGTTTAATTGAATTTCGAAAAGGGGCAAGCAAGCTAAGCAAACGCGCGCACTTTCACACCAATGAACATTTATTATTATTTTTGTATTGTTTTGTGTTAATTTATTAATAAGAAAAAAAATAATTTTATTTGTTTAATTAAATAATTTTTTTTGATTGAGAGTTTTTTCCCTTCTTTGCACGAATAATGTTGCTACTTTTTAACCATTTTTTATACAGATGTCAATTCTTGCATTTTACTCAGATTTTGCTTTTGTTTTAAATTTTATTTTACTTTATGCAAAAGGTTTTCATATTGGTAATCATTTTGTTTTTGTTTTTTGTTGATTAGCAAAAACAAAATATTTTGTTATTGAGCTTTTTCTATTTGAATCTGGTGAATTGATGCTTTGCAAAATTTTAATAATTGCTTTTTGTTGTTGCATATGTTTTACAACATCTTAATTGCAAATGTTCACAGTTTGTGTTTCTGAAAAGGCATTTGTGTTCAAGTTCGAGGTGTATGAAGCAAAAAATAGAGAAAGTTAAATGATGAAATAACAATTGCACACTTGTATGAATTGTAATAATATAAATTTTAATTACTGGACAATAGATTTAAACTTCTGCTAACAATAATAGCAGGGTAAAAGCAATTTTGAAAATTATAATTCTTTTTTTTTCTTTTAAGTATTTGAAAATTATTCATGCATAAAGAAATTTATATTTATATTTATATATAATGTTAAATTCTATTCTATTCTGCTATTATGGGAAATATTGAAATTTGTCACATTCCATATACTTTTCTAAAATATAGAAGAAATGATTTAAAAAAAAATGAAAAAATTTGAAAATGCTTGCATATCGGTGTAATAACGAAAGATGACTTGCTTGATTGGTCTTCTGTTTTCTTATTTGCATTTTAATTGCTTTCATTCAATTGGAAAAAAGCAAATATTTTCTGTCGGCATTTAGTGTTCAGTTGACAACAGTAGGCATCATCAGATTATAATATGAAAATTTGTTGAAAAGCTTTTTCATTTTTTCATTGGCTTTATTCAACTCTACTTTCTCAAATATTTTATTATGGATTTTCTTCAATTTTTAAAAATAAATATATGCATTGGGAAAGTTTTCAGATTGTGGTTGAAAATTTTGAAACGGTATGATATAATAAATTGTTTCTCTTTTTAAAAGCATTCACATTTATTGTTGTTCAAGAGAAGATTTTTGTTATTAATTTTTATTTTACATTAATTTAAGATTAATTTGCATTCGTCTGCTCCGTTAAATGAAGAAGGTTTGGTAAATCGCAAACTTCCAGAAGAACTAATACTCAGGTCAGTTATTCTGTTTTTTGATTGGTTAAAAAAATTTACAGTAATTTGTTTCATTTCAGGATCTTTTCCTATTTGGATATTGTTAGCTTGTGTCGGTGTGCTCAAGTGTGTCGTACGTGGAACATATTAGCTTTGGACGGAAGCAATTGGCAGAATGTTGATTTATTTCAGTTTCAAAAAGATATTAAGGTAACGAATGAGTGAAAAAAATAATTCAAAGAATTTTCAAGTTTATTATTTTAAGTTGATTTTAAAATTTTCATATATATTTTTTGAAAATATTGTTGGAAAGAAAATGTATGATTGTGTTGAAAAAAATACATGTAATAATTTTTAAAAAGATATGTATAAACGTAGTTGCATGAAGAAATTCGTGAAGCGAGTCAAAAGAGTCACGTAACTTCCTGATTGTTTGTTAATTTTCTCGTTTGAGGCGGAAGTTGGTTCAGCATTGAATTGAAATTTTTATTTAAATTTGCGTTTTTATTTATTATTGAAGTGATGAGGTGTTTTATTGTTTAAATGAAATTAATTTTTCACTTACATCTTTTCGAAACACACTAGCTGCGCTTATGAAATAATTCATTTCAGCATCTATTAATTATACTGTAGATGTGGTCGATGAAAAATTGCTCGTCAGAGCAATAAATTAGACCATAAATTTGTTCTTCTCAATTACTCCCTACATTTGCATCAATAAATAATTTAATTTTTTTTTTTGTATACTCAAATTAAAGAAGACAGTAATAAATTTGTGACAATTTTAATTTTGTGACAGTCAAACGAATAGATGTTTTAGCTGATTGTACACTTGGAACGGATGTTTCTAATGACAAATTAATATAGTGTTCTGTTTTTTCCTATTTTATTGTATTTTTTATCCGAAGTAATTCTTGCAAATCAAATCACTGCTTATGATTGTAAAAAGTTGTACAGTGAACAAAAGAATAAAAAATAATTATTGAAACAGTGTTCATTAAGATAGATGGTTGAAAATGAGGTACTTTGTTTCGCCCAATTCCATTTTCCCCAATCCGCCTCCTTGGTTTTTTTTTGATTGGTGATGTGATTGGTTGTTTGCTCATAGCTGGTTTGATCGGTAATTGGCGACTGACTTCAGCTATTTTATTAGTTATTCAGTTTTGATCAGTAACTCCATTTCAGAAATTAATATATAAATTAAATCAATAAATAATCAGCGAATAGCTAATCAGAAAAATAAGGTCGAATTTTAGCGGGAAAAATATCATCATTAGGATGAGAGAAGCTAAATTTGTTGTGAACATTTGTGAAATTGAGATTGAAAGCCGTTGCGCCGTTTGACCGTGAATATTGAACAAAGAAATAATTTTTGACATTTTCAGAACGCTGAATTATTATTATTTCTTCTTATTTTTTTTTTTTGTTTCAGGCATCCGTTGTTGAAAATTTGGCCAAGCGTTGTGGCGGCTTTTTGAAAAAGCTCAGCCTTCGAGGCTGTGAAAGTGTACAAGATGGAGCATTGGAGTAAATTTTCATTTATAATTTAATATTTTGTAATTTTTGTCTTCTTTGATTAAATTTTAATTTCAAAATTCTTATAGCACTTTTGCACGAAAGTGCAATTTCATTGAAGAATTGAATCTTGAAAAATGCAAACGTTTGAGCGACAGGTGAATATGCTTTTTCTATTTACCTGAAATATTTATTGAAAACAATTATTCAAATGTGTCTATGATTTTTTTCTTTTTAGTACATGCGAAAGTTTGGGTTTGCATTGCAAACGATTGAGGGTGTTGAATTTGGATTGTATTTCTGGAATCACTGAACGAGGTTTAAAATCTATCAGGTGAATTTAAAAAAAAATTTTCTCTGTTTTTATTTTTGAATTTTTGTTGTTTGCTTTGATTTTTCAGTGATGGATGCCCAAATTTGGAATGGTTGAATATCTCTTGGTGCAATCACATTTCGGACGAAGGTTTGGAGGCTATTGCTAAGGGCAGCAAAAGAATGAAAGCGCTCATTTGCAAAGGCTGTACAGGGGTGAATGTTTATTTATTTATTTATTTATTTATTTATTTATTGCTTGTTTTTTAACTTTCAATTTTGATTTATTTGATTCTAATTTGTACTAAATTTTCTTCAGCTGACGGACGAAGGCTTAAGACACGTTGGTGAACATTGTCACGATTTACGGGTTCTCAACTTGCAAAGTTGTTCGGTATTGCTTATTTTTTGCGCTATTTAGTAATAGATTGAAATCTGAGATTAACTAACATTCACTTTTGAATTAAATTGATTCTATATGTCATTTATATTTATTAATAAATTGTATGTATGTAAATAATGTAATAGATGATAGAAATTTATATTTTGAAATTATGGATATTGATTGGAATTATTATCTCTAATTTTTGAAAATAATGCCATCTGTGTCTTTTTTTCCATTTCAGCATATCACTGACCAAGGAATCAGTTACATAGCAAACGGTTGCCACCGGCTGGATTATCTTTGTTTATCAATGTGTTCTAGAATCACAGATCGAGCTCTGCAGTCTTTGTCTCTTGGATGCCAACTGCTTAAGTAATTAAGAATTTGATTTGAATTTTAAAAAATGCTTCTCAACTTTACTTACTAATACTTTCAGAGATTTGGAAGTGTCCGGATGTTCATTGTTAACGGACAGTGGTTTCCATGCTTTGGCTAAAGTAAGTGAGACGTGAATTTAACAGTTACTTTTTGCTACAGCTTGCTCTGGTTTGGTTTACTAATGTAGCAGCAAGTTTTACTTTTAATAAGTTATATATTTTTTCTTTCCTTTTCAGAATTGTCACGATCTAGAACGAATGGATTTGGAAGATTGTTCTTTGGTATGTTCATATGCCTCTTTGTTAGTGTGATAGCAGTTTTTGATTGTTCTTGTTCTATGAGAAAATAAAGATTATCGCGTTGACGTATAATCAATTGTACATGTATATTATTTGTATATTTATTATTATTTGTAGATAACTGATCAAACAGCATCTCATTTGGCGACAGGTTGTCGTAATTTAATTGAACTGGTGAGAAAGCTTGATTATTAATAATTGTTTTTTGGAGTAGGGAGAGAAAGGGAAAGCGGAGTAAGGAGGTAGAAGAAAAATATATTTTTCTTTTACTTTTTTTAAGAGTTTGTCGCACTGCGAATTGATAACAGATGAAGGAATTCGGTCTTTGGCTCAGGGTCTTAGTGCACAAGAGAAGTTGAATGTGCTTGAATTGGACAACTGTCCGTTGATAACTGACCAGGCATTGGAAAGCTTGCAAGAATGTCGCACGCTGAAACGCATTGAACTGTACGACTGTCAGCAAGTTACGCGAAGTGGAATCCGCAGATTTAAGGTAAAATTTCTGTTTTTTTTTTCTTGTGCTAATTAACATTATTGCTCTGTGTTATGATGTAACTTTAAAAAAGCATAATACAACAAGCATATTTATTTGGTGTTTTATGATTATTGCTTTAGCAAAATTTACCAACAGTCATGGTTCACGCTTACTTTGCTCCTGCAACTCCTCCTGTTCACCAGCGTCGTAATCAGCACCGTTATTGCCGTTGTTGCGTGATTATTTGAGTTTCTTTTGCAAGTTCATTTTCGTTTAGCAACATTTATTAGTTGATGAAAGTTATCTGAATTTTTAACTATTTAATGCAGAATTACATTCGTTTAGAATTGCAGCTTTTTCATTAAGCTGACAATCAGAAATCAAATATAGATGTCAAGAAACTGGCTTTCTTTGTCTTCTGTTTGCGCCAGTTTGCACAAACAATCTTTAGTGTAATTTTCTTACGCAGCTTTTCACCTCAGTTCATTTTGCATGCAACAAGTCATGCTAAAGCCCTTGTATATATATTAACTGTCAATCATTTACAACTCTGAAAGACGCACATATTTGTTTATACAACATGTATTGCATGTATTGAAAAGCTTTATTGTGATATATCGCTTATTGTTCATTTTAAATGTTTTCTGTTATTACATTCAAAATTTCTTTAATATTAAATAATGTTGTTCTGTTGCTGTTTTGTTGCAGTACTGTTTGCATTATTATCAAGCTGTTTGCAATGTTATGATTTACTGTTGGTAAAATGAATAGTATTGTTACAAGTACAAGTAAGCATGTCAATGAAATTATTCAGTTAAATATTTGCATAAATGGTTTATAATAACGATATTAAAAATTTTTTTAATCATTGCAATCTTCCGTTGCTATGTATGCAATTTATTTAATTTATAAGTGACTTCAAAATTGTATTGTGAAACATTGCAAAGCACAAAAGCATCATACCAAATACAGAAAAAATATGAACAATATATAGTTAAGCAGTTGACGTGTCAATCAGTTCTTCAATCTTGTTGCATCAACTCTTCTGACGTTTCTGTCTTTAATCTGCTTTCTGATTCTGTTTCGTCATACACCATGATCATTTCATACCGTGACCTGTAGGTGCTGAATGTATTAACAAGCAGCCCCAGTCTGATGATCACCTGCTGAGCCGTAGATGAGGTGGACAGGCAGATTTATTTTCCATTTGTACATTATTCAATATGGCATGACAGCTGTGATTTGGAGCACAGTGCTCTCATAGATTAACAAAATACGCGTGATATTCTTATCCAAGTCACGTTGTCTTTCGAAATTTGCTGTACTGCTGCATCTGCTTTATGTTTCCAGACGTTGTCAATCCAACGTACATCAGTGCCTAAATGGCTGTGAAATGTACGGTTTGTTTGAGTCACCACCGCATCGACCTGAAGACAAACAGCGCAAACAACGCACAGTTCTACCATGAAGACTGTCCGTCAGATTAGCTTATGATCAGCTTTATTGTGTAAAATTGTTCTGTACAAAACAACTGCGTTGATATTGCCGTTTCCTGGCTAGAAACAGGACAGCCTTATTCCTTTTTTTCCAAAAGGAATTGCAAGACATCAACCAGCATAGCACAGGCACGTCTATCTGAGCCTATGATGTCTTCTGCCTGACGTAACTCTCACAAATGTGACTCTAGTCTTCTACTGTTGCATTGTGATAACATCTTTTGCACATAAATACGGACGGTGCTGCAATTTGCGCTTTCCAAAAAAAATTTTTGGTGCCTCGGAATCGGGATACTCCTCATTCACAAGGAGAGAAAAGAATAATGTTTAGGCAGATTTATTGAAAACTACACTCAAAGTTATGCAAATTGTAACATAAATATTTTGATCAATAACGCCTCTGATATTACAACCATTCACAATTAGGAATTATTATGTACTGAAATATCGGGAATCGTCAACTAATGATGTACTGACTAATGTAGGTCTCTTAAGAACTTGACTATCACTATACTTGTGCCACGGGGTAGATTGTAAGATTCACACGCAACTTCTTCCACAAAAAATGCATAATTCATTGTTTTGGTCCAGTTATATTATCTTTCTTGTTATAAGAAAAAATGCCAGATGAAATGGTTCAACTGGGAAATCATCAAAGGCTGGTATGCCATGCGTGCCATGATGCTGCATTTTAGCGTCATCAAAAATAAATGGGGATAGTTTTCAAACCAAAATTATGTAATGTTATGAGCAAAAATAAGGTGATAAACAGGACATAAAGGACAACTGAAAAATACAAGCGTAATCAACTTTTCACAAACTTATGCTGAGCAATTGGCTGTAAACCGAACTTGAATAAAACATTTGATAGTTGGATGATCAACTCACAAATGTCAAATGAAATTCATAAAGTTTTCTATATTTCTTTCAATGTTCTGTTGATTTATGTTAACAAAGCAAGGCAGATAAACAGTATCAGTATGGTTGAACAGTGGCTTCATGCTCTGTCTTACTAGCGTCCACAGGCAGTTGAAACCAATAATGACATCGAATTTTGCATATATTACAAAACCAAGCTAATGTAGAGCGTTTTAAGAAAGATATGTTGCAAAAAGTACAAATATCTGTTGATTATAAAAGAATTTTTACAATTTGATTCAACATTTGAGCAAATATGCAAAACAAAACTTATTTTGCATTATGAACAATTTTCAACAAGCATTATTTATTCTGCAATTCAGATTTCTATAAATAGCGTTGTAATTATCATATTAAGAAAAAATTGTAATTTAGACACTAATTTTATTTCATATTATTATAATAGTATTAGTTTAAAAATGTTTAAATTGTTGGTCAATTCTTTCGTTTAAAGTTGACTTATTAATCTTTCAAATGTCCAGATAATAATCACGTCGCTTTATCTGCGTTGATCACATATAAATTTTTTGTGATTTATAAAGTGTGAATGAAATATGTCAACATTGAAAGTACCAGGTGATGAGGTACATATTAATCTGATGTTATTGTGTTATTAGATAGTCTTTATGTATAATATTATGAATACGACGTCGAATGTAGGGTACTTTACCTGATATATATCATAATTGTGAAAGTACAACGTACATATTCAAAAAATAATTTAATGGATCTTAAATGAATAGCAAGCAGCAAGTTGTGAGTTATGACAGAAAAATATTGTAACAGTATTGGCGATGTTTGTATCAAGCAATAATCCTTAAATATAATATTTGCATGAAGAACGTTTTGGCCTCTGAAATTACATTATGTAATATTTACGCATGTTTTTAAGCTATTTTGCCTTCATTATTTATACTATTAATAATGAATGTTGATTTATTCATTAGTTGATTCCTAATTATAATTAAAATTTATTATTCATATTCTCTTTATTTTAGTGTTTTTAGCATTTTACGCTATTTGGTAAATACTTTCTTTTATCGTAAATTTTGACTTTAAAAAGTAATATTAAATTTTTCATACGCTGCTTTTACTTTGTTTAGTTGTTTACTTTTGTTTAGTTTTGTTATAAAAGAAAGACTGTGAAGAACTTTTGAGGAATTTCTTAATGTAAATAGAAATATATGATGCATATACAGTTTTAGAATAAAATAGGCATTGTAATTGAATGATTTATTCAATTCATATGCTGATGTTGATAGAATGTTAATCGCATAGTTTTCAGCAAAGCATTTTAAACAACTACATGAAATTATTCAGCTGTTGATTATACAGTTTTTGATGATATTTTACATAAATTCACATGCTCAGATAAATGATGCGTGATCACTTTATATCAAAATTTTGCAACATTACTCTTTCATAATTTAGATTTTGAAAATCCACTTAATATATTATACGAAATGATTGCTTTGACATGAGTCTTATCGTAAGATCAACTTTATGGGCTTGTTAAGTTAGGCAATTTTATCAAATTATTTTTTTCTGCTTTTACTTCAGGTAATGATGATTCAATAGGGATCTGAAAATTAGCCTATATTTGTCAGATTTAGGGCGTTTATCAGATCAGCTGAAATTGTTGCTAATTATCAAAGAAATTGATTTATAGCATGTCTCATAAAACAAAGTCTGATGTCAGTTTTTTATGTTGAATGTGTACTAAAATTGTTGTAATGGATTGCATATTGACCGTTGAATATAACTTTCCACAGTTCATGATGTCAATTGTATAATATTGATAATTGATGAAGTAAAAAATGTCTACTAGGTTGTTCTGTGTTTGATAACATACTATGATAAGGTCTTGCTATGACCGTTCAGTTTTGTGATTTTTGTTAGATATGAGTTTCTCTGTTTGCTTTCTTATGCATTGTTTAAAAGTACAGCTATGCTTGAAACTAAAAATATCTGATTCAGACATGTAGGTTAATCCTCATTGAATGCAATGCGGTCAGTATGACATGTTATATAAACTTGTTTTTTGAACGGCTAACCATTTTTTCATTTTCAGACAACAAAGTCTTCTGCTTGTTAGCTGCTGCTGCTTCTGTGATGCTTGCTATTGATGATTATCCTTAGATCAAGTCTTGTTATTTCCTAGTCTTGTTTATTGTACAGTGCAATTAAGTGTGTGGTAATGTTTTTTCACTTTTCTTGCTAATTTTAATGTTGCAACTGTATTTTTTGCAGCTTTTATCTTTCCTATAACAGAATCATATCAAATCCGTGAAAGAATGGTTCTTCCTACTAGAGAGTCACATCCAAACAGTGAAAGAAATAACCAAAACGTGACGTATATGACTCAAGCCGATTTGCGGCAAGCTTATGATAATATCTTGGAAAATGCTGTCACAGTATTTAATAATTTGACATAATTGCATTTTAAAGTGTCTGATTACAATATTTGCAGGAATGGTTGCATCGTAAGGGAATACTTTTGAGAAACCCGGGAGAAAGTGGGTCTGGAAGTAGAGAAATGTTAGCTCCATCATTGCAGCAGCAACAGCATCATCAACAGCAGCAGCAGCAACGGCCGATTATTCACATGTATAAATTGAACTGGCATGAATAACAGATCACCAATTTATTTTCTGATTTACAGTCCTATACCGCGTTATGGCATGCAGAGTCCATTGCAATACTTAATCGGCAATAGCAGCACTTCGACCTCGCCTTTGCAGCTGCCAGAAGTTCATGAAACAAACAGAGAAACTAATGAATTGCTGCCTCAGTCAACATCCAGCAATAACGGATCGCAAAGTCACGAATACGTTCTGCCGCCTATTGAAATGTTTCCTTATGAGAAAGTTGATTTGGGCTTACCATCATCGGTAAATTATGTTACTGAGCGTTAATTTTGGTTTTTAATGATCTGTCTGTTTGCTTAAGAGTTCCACCTGTGATCACAGTGTAGCATCCGAAATTGTATCCATACGATCAGAAACGCACTTTGTTCCAATTGTGCCTTCTGGATCTGAAGATACGCAGTCTACTGGGGAATTTACATCAGAAAGCGAAAGTTTATCATCAACTGCAGCTGAAGTGCAGCACTTTTTGTGTCGTAATGATTTGTCATCAGAAGATTCAGACACCTCAGTCAGTCTTCAGAGGAGCTTTGAAGTAACTAAAGTAGACAAAGCATGCCAGACGGACGACTGGCTATATTTGTCTCCTGTTTCCTCTGAAATGTTGTCGCCATGCACTTCGTCTGAAGAAATGTTGCTGCCAGAATTATTTGGAGGGGATGAAAGTCCTATGCCAGAATCTGCCTTCCAACTTTATCGAAGACAGAAAGAACGCGATGGATTTTCGCGGGCTTCTGCATGATTTATATTTTGATATGCTATTTTTCTTTTGTTTGTTTTAGATATCAATAGTTGTTATTACTGCCCATCATGTTTTATTTAAATAAGCATAAAAATCAATATATATATATATATATATATATATATATACATTTATTTATAAATTTATATTTATTTATATATTTTTTAGTGTGTGTAAAATTGAAATGAGGTTAACAGCAGTGAGCACTGCAGTGTGCAGATAGCTTCAGTAATACGCCAAATTTGTGTGACAATGATTTCGAGTTATTGATTTAATCAGATGACGCTGCACTTGTTATAGTAAAAGAAAGAGAATACATTATGCTTGTATTCTCTATATTATGGTATAAGTATCAACATTATGAGAAAGAGAATAAAGAGAGTTATGCTGTTGTTGTTAGCAGAGAATGGAGTTAAACTTTTTTTTCTGATGTAGTTTTAATGAAAATTGAAGTTAACTGATAAATGCAATGCAGCTTGTAGTTTTGATTGTACTTATGATGAAAGAAATTGTTACACTGAGATTCTCATTTCTTGTGCTTGCGCTTATTGTTATTCTAGTTGCGCTTATTTATACTTATCATTATGTTCTTTATCTTTCAATAAAGCTTGCATCAAGTGAATTGTTTATCTGGTTTACATTTCAGCAGTTCCTCTTCTTATTTTGTTTTTTTTAATTGTACTGTCTGAATTTCAGAATAAAAATAACGCACCAGCTGTACTGATAATATTATTGCAAATGTTTATTGGTATATATTAAGAAAACTGCATGATAAACAAACTAAAACATTATCAAAACAATTGCTTAATTGAAAAAAATTTTGATACATGTTTAATTTTAATAGAATTTTTATCTTAATAGAATTTTCTTGTTAATCAGCATAAACTGAAAAAATTTTCTGAATAATAAAAACTGAAATAAATATTAAAGGTTTAAACAATTTTTATTTTACTGAAGAATAAAGCTGTAATCTGATTTCATATTTTAAATTTATATTCAAAAAATTTCTATTTACACAATAAAATAAAGGTTTTTATTTTTTTATTGATGAATGCTGCAGTTGCAAAATTTCTCAAAATATAAAATACTGGCCTTTAGCTACTATAAGCCTAATGCACTTTTTGCCAATTCTTTTGAAAACAGTTGTGCTGAAATCCTGAGTGAAACAATTCATTTTCTTGGACGCCAATCACTAATGTAGTTACTTTCATATTAGACAATTCACTTAAAGATGACTGCAAAATTTTCATCTTGCATGTTGCATGCATCAGTTAATTTTCAAAAAAAAGCCGTGTTATCAGTTTTGATTAATTCTTTTTAGTTAAAACTATAAAAGTTTTAACCTACAAATCACAAAATGTAAAAGCCATAAAGCTTTCTTTGTTAAAGTATAGCTTCCTCTCTGTTTGCCGTTGGTTGCGGCGGTGTTAAATAATTGTTCATGCCATGTTTAATTGTTTATGACTATTGCATTACTGATTGCTGTCACTGTTTTCAGACGACGAACATATCACAAACGTCAGCAGCTTAAAACAGAAGGATGACATATTAGAGTAAGATTTACAACAAGCTTGTAACAGTATGTTGAAAGGTTATTTTAAAATTTCAGGTATTTTATATGACCACATTATATTGATATCTGTTTAAAAGTGAATAAAAATGCCTGCAGCGATAAACAAAGAAAACAAAGTTACGCAGCTGTTTTAATACTAATACTGTAACTGTGACAACAATAGCAGCAACATCTATAATGAACTACTGAACACTTACAAAAATAATAAAACCAATATAATGACGCGTATAATTTATACAGCATGTACAGTGATTGAATTATAAGCTTTCTGGATTGATATGAGCAACAATGTTCATGCTGGGCGCATTAGAACGTGTACAGACAAAAAATCCTTTGGTTTATCTTCATATTGCAAATAGCCGCAGCTTCAAAAATTCACGAAACAAACAGAATAAAGTCGCAATCAACAGATAGCACGTGGATCACATTAGGTAGCTTATTATTTTATGTTAATAAATTGTATTCTTATTGTTCAAGAGTTATAAATGTAAGCACAATTTAAGATCAGTAACCAGTATGCCTGGAAATTTTATTCAGATTTCACCTTATAATTTAGAATGGATGACTTTGTTGAAGAATTTGCTACGTGAAATAAAAGCTTAGCTTCAACTGTTGGTGATGAGCAGTATTTTGTATTTTATAATAATTTAACAGTAGAGGATTCCAACTAAATAGTTTTTAGGTAACAAAAGTAGACAAAGCATGCCAAATGCACGACTGGATTGATTTATTCACAATTTGCACTGCAGCAGCGTCGTCATCAGTATCTTTTATGGTAATTTTGCTGTAACGGTAGGTCTGAATAGATAAAAGTAATGATACACTCTCTGCCTTTGTCAAAGCAGATTAAGCTGTGTTTACTCAAGTTTTCAGATAATTTACGTTGATTCAGCTAATTTATGTTAATGTTTTTTCTGTTTATTTGTTTCAAACTGCATAGTTATGCTAGAGTTCTTCATTTTGTTTAAAAATAGATAAACAGAAATAAATGTATATAAGCAGACCGAACTGGCAGTTGTTTAACAATGCCTAACTCTGCTGCAGCAATGAGCGCTTGGAGTAACATTAGCGTTGAAAAACGCAAAAACAAACGAAGTTCACAAAGCGATGTCTTTAAACTGTTTGAACGTGGCAGTTGTCAAATGCAGTTCACCGGATTTGCCTTGAGTTCTCCAAAATCATCAAGAGCAAAGAATACTTTGTTATAATAGCAGCATTTTATTGATCACTTTACTGTGTGTTCTCTGAGTTCAGCGAATGGGCAGCATCCTGCTTTTGCTGCCAGTATAATGAATGGGCAGTTGTTATACAAAGATGGTAAATATATAAAAATATAAAATACATACATATGAAATGAAATAATTATAAAAAAGAAAAACGCAGAAATATCACTATTACTCTTGGGGTCACAACATTAGATAAATGGAGGAACAAAAAATGTTTCTTTCAGTATTTTAAATAAAAATTAAATATAAGTTTCTCGGCATGCAGGACAGTCATCTCTGATGCGTAACCATGGAAATAAACAATCTCTGTGAAAATAATGTCGACATTTTGTCACCTTTACTTCAGCCGTTGTATCTAACTCACAGTGGCAGATTGGACATACGTCAGCTAGCTGAAGTAATGTAGCTTCGTCGGCATTTTTCATTCGCATCAAACGCAAATTAACAAGCAGTTTTCCGATGAATTGTTCCACCTGAGGTCTCATCCAAGTTGGGATGCATTGCCAGCATTGTAACATGATTACAGACAAACGGAAAAGGTCAGTTTGAGAATCAGAACTGAGTGGCGTTGTAATGTACAACAACGCAAGTGTAAACATGAAATCACAGCATCGATTTAGCACTGTACAGACGTGATCTGTATTCCACAAATTAGCAGGCGCAATTAACTGTGCAGCAATTAAAATGTATGATCTGATTACTAGATGAGCTGCTAAGAAACGTCTAATGAAATGCAGCTTCATCAGGTTCGATGCATCATTTTGCAAGTACATTAACAGCAATCCGCTGAATACAAGCAATATTGGTATTATTAACAATGATGTGGACCATGGTTGAACACCGTTCTGTACTCTTGTAATAGCATGCCTGATTTGAGCGCGCAGACAGTGGCAAATAATTATCGAAATCCAGCTGAGGAAAAGGTAAATCAGTTGCACTCTTTCTGACGGACTGATGAAACATATTCTGTTGTGTATAGCGGTAAGTATAATCATAAAAGAAAACAAGCAAGTCCAATTTTTTTGGCGCATTTCTATGCCAATAATGTTGCACAGATTGTAATAGAATTTGACAATCAAATGACTGAGTACGTAAGCGCTAGCAACTACTGACACCCCACTTTCAGCACTTCTTATCAAAAAGTAATCCATTGGATGTTGATGGTGTAAAGAAATGAGCAGATTGCAAGCGCAGAAAGCTTTGAGAGCGCTGCTCAAACAAGAACGTTCCCATAAAGCTAAATATAAAAATGGATTGTTGTACATCAGCTGAATGATGCCGGCCAAATTTCTCATCTCATCCATCAATCCGTAACCCAAAAAATACCATTTATAATGAATTTGTTTTCCTTCATAAATCAGCAATGCAGTGGACCAGAGTTTCAGTGCTGTGTGCAAATCATTGCCACCTTCCACTTTAAACCCCATGATGCCAATCAGAAATAAAATGAATATCACAGTACTCGCCAGCAATCTCAAATTTATAAACACAGCTGAGAGTAAGGTGCACAAGATTAAGCTGCCCAAGCATATCCATGTGTTACTTAAATGAAAATAAAACGTACTGGGGTAAAAGGGTATATCTAATTGCATTTTTTCAACTGAAACAAAGAAGATCAAAGCTATGGAAAAAAGTATTAGTCGAATAATCAGTGTGTAAAGATTTGCAACAGCTTTCGTCGTAAAGAAGATCAGTGAAAGCATCGTAAAGGCAGCTAAAAAATGATTTTAAATTTGCTTTAATTATAAGGTACTGCTTAATATAAATAATTACATCAATAAAATTTTAATATGTGTCATTATATTTTATCATTTTAATTTAATTATAATTTTTTCTTCTTAGTAGATTTTAAAATTCAAGTCTCCAATGTTGTATAGTATTTAAATGTTTATTCCATTAAAAAATTTATGCTGCAAATATATTTAGAAAAACGGGCAGCGCCAGTAATCACTATCTAAAATTCAAATTTGTTGTGCATCAAAAATGACATCTTGAACATATACATGCATAATGTATTAAATAATTTTTAAATGTATATTACTTTTACAGTTAGTTATATATTTGATTCGCAAAAAGATTAAAAAAAGAGAAAGGAGAAAAGCATACCTGTGAAATAGATAACGCGTAATGTCATTATACCATCATTCCTGTAATTTGACCAGAACTTATAATATGGTATACGATCTTCTGACAAAAATAAATCTCTGATATATTCATATGTCGCATTTTCATATCCATGAAGACAACGAAATAGACCAGGTATGGTTTCATTGAAAAGCAAATGAAGTTGAAACAATAAAAATAAACGACTGATAGTGTCCCAGACAGAACTTCTTTCATTAAAAAATATTAACAATGGTGATGGATCATTGTCCATTTTGAATAAAGCAGAAAAGAATCAAATCAGTTTTGCAATTCCTTGAATTTACAAACAATCAATCTTGAGAAAACACCAAATTTGAATGAGATCAAATGTATAATTTTAGCTTGCATTTCTGTCATGACCTAAAATCAGATATAATGAAAAGTGGCTCATTATTATTAAAATCTGAATGCTGTTTAATAAATAAAGGAATTTTGAGAATATTATTTTAGAATCAACAAGTGTAAAATTACATAATATATTTAAAATTTATTACTAATTTCAATTATATATTATCATTTATAACTAAAATTATTAATAACAAGCATAAATATTTACAAAAAAGAAATCCTAATATTATTAAAAGGAAAAGGTTTTAATTTTGCATAATTATTATCAAAAATAAAGTCATTTATGAAATTATGTCTGAGGCTATTTATATAATGCAATAACATAATTTACATAGCCTTGCATGATAGATGTAGCTCACATATGATATGATAATAAAAATAATTATAAACTTAGATTCCTAATTAAAAATGTGTTTATTACCTCAATATATGAAATGATAAATTTAACAGTAAAGAATGAAAGCTGCATAAAATAAACTTTTCACTTCAAATTTTAAAGAATATTAAACATATGATAAAATTGTTAAGTTAATAAAAAGAAATTGTTGTTATGCAGATTAAGCTTTTCATTAAATGTATTTGTAGCAAACTGTTTAGCACATGCAAATGCATTATGTACAACGGTTCATTTTACAACAACAAACAAATGTGTATTACAATATGTCCATTGCATACAACAGTATAATACAAAATATATAATACAAATATAAGTTTGATATAAATATATACCATTCAATAATAGTGAATAAATATGCTCAGTATAAGAGTACGTTCAATACAACATACAGTCTGCCCTCAACATTCGTAGTATGTAGCTTCTCGCAGAACCACAAATGTCGAATTTCCGTAAATACTTACCGTTTCTATTTATACACTCCGCTGATGCCTTATGATCTTACGCAATTGCCTAAAAGCTGCATGGGATATCATGAAACGCCTACTGATTTTTATGCAAAATATTTATCTTGTATCTATTTTTTATTTGGTTGAGTGCATAACAGAGTAATTTGTGACTGTTCTTGCATGCAAGCTTGCCAGAAGTGTTTGTTTGGCCAGAAGCCATCTTTTTTAAAAACACTGTTATCAAAGTTGTTTCTTTCTTTTTTTATTTCGCCCAGAATTCGCTAATATGGTTTCGCAGCTATTTCCAAATCACGCAAACCATATCTGAGTCCGTTTCAAAAAGCTTTTTGCTACCTGCTTAAGTGCATGCAAAATTTCCGCAACTTTTTTTAAAGTTAATTTCTCAGCTTTATCCGTGGCACGGTCTTCATTGATATCTTTTTCTTTATCATTCGACGCAGTCATCTCTACATGTTCTTTTGTTTATGTCCCATGGCTCTTAATCCTTGTAGATGTTGTTAAACAAATTATTTCTTCAAGAAATAATGAAAATATCATAAATAGGTGATTTATTTTATTCATTGCATGCGCTACACAATACTTTAGTGATTTTATAGCTGCTACATATATATTTCTGACATAAATGGCAGCGGTTTTACGTTGATTTTCAACATCCTTGCTCTTAACATTTTGTCGCTGCATAACTGATGCCTCTAGCTTTCCTGCTTTTAGTGGCAGTCTGTAGCGGATGAAGGCATTTTTAGTTTATGCATAAATTTTTCGATTTTTGTGCCTCATTTTGATGTGTTGCTTGGTCAGCTGAGCTGAAAGCTCTTTCATAAAACGCTTCTTTGTCTTCTGATAACTTTGTTGGTGACTCATCAGTAAAATGCGTTGTTGATGCACATGTTAACGATGAGGTACAACATCCGCAAGGTGTAACTGCTGGTCTTTCAAATATAGCAAAACTCTTCTATTCTTGCATCTATGCTATCTACGCCAAGTCACTGACGATGTGTGGTTATTGTTATCAGACGTAGCATGACGTTAAAACAGCCTAAAACAGTTGTAAAACATGGCAGAACAGTAAAAACCGTCTAGTGCCATTTTGCAGATACAAATGTTCTACTGCAGGCAAGTTATCTTTGTCGGTATTTGCCCGTAGGATAATTTCCAGTAAAGCATAAATTTCAGAAAATGTGAATTCTCGTTTCTTCAAAATGTGCATACGCCTGCTGGCGTGGCGATGTATTTGTGCAATCATATTTTCATCAAACAATAGGAAAAATTTATTCTTTTCTTTCGCCGGTTGCTGACGAGGGCCGTTTCTAAATTGAATGATGTCCTAACTTCATCTCCTGACAGCATAAGGTGCACGCTGCCAGATTATTTCATTTAGTGACGTGTACTGATTCTCCAATTCACTTTCAGTCACTGCTTCTTCTGTGCAACTACCAGCATCGCTTTCATCAGAGGTATAAATAAAAACCTCATCGTCACTTTCAACTTCAAGATGCTCTTCTTCAAAATCACTTCATCAGAATCAATTTTGGTACTCTTAATGCCAGCATCTCTGAATGTACCAACAACCTGCTGAACTTCATGCAGCGTAAAAATTTGATGGAATGAACAAAACTTTTAAACACGAGTAAAAAAAGAGGATCAGAGACAAAAGAAAAACGCAAAATGGCTTTGTTGTCCAGAAATGCCATATTTATGGTCATTGAAATGAAGCAGAAGTCAAAGATGATAACATCGCGGAACAACTGTTCCAGCAGCCGTGCTATGCACGTGCAGTCAAATGAAACAGTAGTCATCACAAGTTTGTCACACCGGATTATCTTCAGCAATAAATGGCTGCATAATGGATATTACTGACACAGTTCAGCTAAAAAGCTGTAAAAAACAACTGACAGTGTAATAATTGATAATGTGATCATCAAGTTCACTTCTTCTAGCAAACTCACGTCCAGTACTCGCGCTTCACTCACTCCGGCAACTTCTTGTCGCAATTCTATCCAATGACGATCTTACTTTGATCCAACTGGCTATACAGGAAGAGAGCAGACCGCAGGTGCACAATTTAGGTCAAACTAAATTTGTTCCTTTATGTCCTCCTCACGACATCAGCTTGCGGGTCTGCCGTAAAATTTTCATCCAGTCGAGCGGCCGGTTTGATCCATCACCATCATAAACAGGCGTGTCCATGCGTCTACTGCCCTTATGCACGCCATCAACACGCAGCCATGACATGCCGTGATTGTGCAACGTCAGAAGGTCATCGTGGGTGACCCTTGATGCCATTTTTAACAACCTTGGGCGGCTTCCTTGATAGCGTACTTGACCTAGATACTGGAGTCAGGCAATCATGCACGGACCTCAGGAAGTTGCCAGAATCCTGGGTTTCTAACAGACTGTTTTTGTTACATATTTAGCTAATGAGAGTGACTCTTAGACAAACGTCAAGAAGGTCTCAGAATGTGAGAAACACTCCTGAAGCATACTGCATTATATTTTGAGATGGCACCCTGTTTGACTAATCTACTCTATAATATCCACAGAAACTTCATCTCAGATTCCATAAAGCACAAAAACATGGACCACATTCAAGAATGATCAATGTGATAACCAAAAAGCATTTTAACTACTATTAGCATATCAATTATTTCAATATAATCATCATAAAAACGAGAAGTGTTATGTGTCTACATATGTAGACAGGTACCAGAAATATGATCAGTAAACATGAAACAAAGAACAATAAGTCATTAATATATAAAATGCCATTTTAATGCTCAGTGTTAATAAATTTAAAATTTTAAGCAAACAATAAAAAAATTCAATTTTCATAACTAATAAAGCATGATAAAAGAAAGATTTATAGCTTTAACAATTATAAATTTCAATGTAAATTAAAAATTTTCAAACTTCAGTAATTTTTGAAAGATCAATAAAATATAAAACACTGTTTGTTGCCTTTCGCAGTTAGGCATTGTTAGATGAATAGATTCTGAACTTTATACATAAAAAAACCTTTATAATGTCAAATAAACCATCATGTCAGTCAGTTATAAATGTTTAATGAAATAATAAATAAATAATGAACCGATAAAAATCTTACGCTAATGTAAAAATATACAAAAAATGTGTCTTCTTACAGCATTACATTTTTTGAGTTAATAACAGTCAGAATATGAACTAAAAAAAGTGCATCATATAGTAAATTTTACAGATAAAAGAGTACAATCAAATACAATAATACCACATTAAATAACTTAACGTTGAAAACAAATAAAAAATGAAAAATAACAACAACTCAAAATGTAAATTATCTTTTAGGTCTTTTAAATTTCTTTCAAAAAATAATAGGTGCATAATTTTAAGATTGGTGCTGCTGCTGAAGATTGGATCTGAGGCCTTAAATTGATACTGCATAGAGATACGTGAAAACCATCTTCTTCAATACCCCCTGACAGCCGAGAAAGTTAAGCTTCAAACCAAAACAATAATGATGCTATAAATCATAGCAAAACAAATCAAATAAACAATAATAATGATGTACAGCACTACTTTTACTGCAGGTTTAGCTAAATATATGCAAATCAAGTAATATATAATTCGTTTAACCGAAAATAGATGGTGCAGTGCAATCACAAGTAAAATTATATTCTATTTCAAAAAAGCAATAGAATAAAAGATATTTCAAACGCCGTTCTCTAATAACAATAATAATATTTAAAATGTTTCTTGTTGTATCTTTCTTTTACTATAACGAGTGCAAGATGTTCTTGTTAAATCAAACGCAACAATTCAAAATCAACGTCATGCAAATCAGGCATATTATTGATGTTATCAACACAACTGCTACTATAAACGTTCGCCACTGCTTCGGCGTTTAACATCGACAATAGATATGTTTACCTTATTCAATATTCACACTCAGATAAAAATGATAAGCAGTAACAATTACTAAAATATAAAACAAACTGAAGAGAAACAGCAAATCAAAACCGCATATTATACATAAGCCTGGAAAGATGTACCTTATTCTGCTTTTGATAAGGTTTGAATACAGAGAGCGTTTTAAAAGGTTCCGCTTTATCCACTCCAGGTGAGCGTGAAGAAAAAATTAATTCTGACGACATAGATGAAGATGACTCGTCAGATGAAATAGTAAAACAATCCAGACAGTTATCTGTCTGGCATGCTTTGTCTACTTTTGTGACACGAAACCTAGGCTGAAAATTGCTCTGGTCAGAATCTTCTGTTGCCAGATTATCACGAAATACAAAGTACTGCACATCAGCAGCAGGGGAAGACAAGCTTTCACTTCGTGTTACCAATTCTTCAGCATGATGCTTATCTTCTGAACAGGACGGTGAAATTGTAACAAAGTGCGTTTCCGGTCGTATGGGTACAATTCCAGAAGTTGTTTCGCATTTACATGTGGAACTCTTAAGCAAACAGACAGATCATTAAAAAACAAAATTAACGCTCAGTAACATAATTTACCGATGATGGTAAGCCCAAATCAACTTTCTCATAAGGAAACCTTTCAATAGGCGGCAGAACGTATTCGTGACTTTGCGATCCGTTATTGCTGGATGTTGATTGAGGCAGCAATTCATTAGTTTCTCTGTTTGTTTCATAAACTTCTGGCAGCTGCAGGTGCTGGTATTGCAAAGACGAAGTCGAAGTGCTGGTATTGCCGATTAAGTCTTGCAATGGACTCTGCATGCCACAATACTTTATAGGACTGTAAATCAGAAAATAAATTGGTGATCTGTTATTCATGCTAGTTCAATTTATACATGTGAATAATCGGCCGTTGCTGCTGCTGCTGTTGATGATGCTGTTGCTGCTGCAATGATGGAGCTAACATTTCTCTACTTCCAGACCCACTTTCTCCCGGGTTTCTCAAAAGTATTCCCTTACGATGCAACCATTCCTGCAAATATTGTAATCAGACACTTCAAAATGCAATTATGTCAAATTATTAAATACTGTGACAGCATTTTCCAAGATATTATCATAAGCTTGCCGCAAGTCGGCTTGAGTCATATACGTCACGTTTTGGTTATTTCTTTCACTGTTTGGATGTGACTCTCTAGTAGGAAGAACCATTCTTTCACGGATTCGATATGATTCTGTTATAGGAAAGATAAAAGCTGCAAAAAATACAGTTGCAACATTAAAATTAGCAAGAAAAGTGAAAAAACATTACCACACACTTAATTGCACTGTACAATAAACAAGACTAGGAAATAACAAGACTTGATCTAAGGATAATCATCAATAGCAAGCATCACAGAAGCAGCAGCAGCTAACAAGCAGAAGACTTTGTTGTCTGAAAATGAAAAAATGGTTAGCCGTTCAAAAAACAAGTTTATATAACATGTCATACTGACCGCATTGCATTCAATGAGGATTAACCTACATGTCTGAATCAGATATTTTTAGTTTCAAGCATAGCTGTACTTTTAAACAATGCATAAGAAAGCAAACAGAGAAACTCATATCTAACAAAAATCACAAAACTGAACGGTCATAGCAAGACCTTATCATAGTATGTTATCAAACACAGAACAACCTAGTAGACATTTTTTACTTCATCAATTATCAATATTATACAATTGACATCATGAACTGTGGAAAGTTATATTCAACGGTCAATATGCAATCCATTACAACAATTTTAGTACACATTCAACATAAAAAACTGACATCAGACATTGTTTTATGAGACATGTTATAAATCAGTTTCTTTGATAATTAGCAACAATTTCAGCTGATCTGATAAACGCCCTAAATCTGACAAATATAGGCTAATTTTCAGATCCCTATTGAATCATCATTACCTGAAGTAAAAGCAGAAAAAAATAATTTGATAAAATTGCCTAACTTAACAAGCCCATAAAGTTGATCTTACGATAAGACTCATGTCAAAGCAATCATTTCGTATAATATATTAAGTGGATTTTCAAAATCTAAATTATGAAAGAGTAATGTTGCAAAATTTTGATATAAAGTGATCACGCATCATTTATCTGAGCATGTGAATTTATGTAAAATATCATCAAAAACTGTATAATCAACAGCTGAATAATTTCATGTAGTTGTTTAAAATGCTTTGCTGAAAACTATGCGATTAACATTCTATCAACATCAGCATATGAATTGAATAAATCATTCAATTACAATGCCTATTTTATTCTAAAACTGTATATGCATCATATATTTCTATTTACATTAAGAAATTCCTCAAAAGTTCTTCACAGTCTTTCTTTTATAACAAAACTAAACAAAAGTAAACAACTAAACAAAGTAAAAGCAGCGTATGAAAAATTTAATATTACTTTTTAAAGTCAAAATTTACGATAAAAGAAAGTATTTACCAAATAGCGTAAAATGCTAAAAACACTAAAATAAAGAGAATATGAATAATAAATTTTAATTATAATTAGGAATCAACTAATGAATAAATCAACATTCATTATTAATAGTATAAATAATGAAGGCAAAATAGCTTAAAAACATGCGTAAATATTACATAATGTAATTTCAGAGGCCAAAACGTTCTTCATGCAAATATTATATTTAAGGATTATTGCTTGATACAAACATCGCCAATACTGTTACAATATTTTTCTGTCATAACTCACAACTTGCTGCTTGCTATTCATTTAAGATCCATTAAATTATTTTTTGAATATGTACGTTGTACTTTCACAATTATGATATATATCAGGTAAAGTACCCTACATTCGACGTCGTATTCATAATATTATACATAAAGACTATCTAATAACACAATAACATCAGATTAATATGTACCTCATCACCTGGTACTTTCAATGTTGACATATTTCATTCACACTTTATAAATCACAAAAAATTTATATGTGATCAACGCAGATAAAGCGACGTGATTATTATCTGGACATTTGAAAGATTAATAAGTCAACTTTAAACGAAAGAATTGACCAACAATTTAAACATTTTTAAACTAATACTATTATAATAATATGAAATAAAATTAGTGTCTAAATTACAATTTTTTCTTAATATGATAATTACAACGCTATTTATAGAAATCTGAATTGCAGAATAAATAATGCTTGTTGAAAATTGTTCATAATGCAAAATAAGTTTTGTTTTGCATATTTGCTCAAATGTTGAATCAAATTGTAAAAATTCTTTTATAATCAACAGATATTTGTACTTTTTGCAACATATCTTTCTTAAAACGCTCTACATTAGCTTGGTTTTGTAATATATGCAAAATTCGATGTCATTATTGGTTTCAACTGCCTGTGGACGCTAGTAAGACAGAGCATGAAGCCACTGTTCAACCATACTGATACTGTTTATCTGCCTTGCTTTGTTAACATAAATCAACAGAACATTGAAAGAAATATAGAAAACTTTATGAATTTCATTTGACATTTGTGAGTTGATCATCCAACTATCAAATGTTTTATTCAAGTTCGGTTTACAGCCAATTGCTCAGCATAAGTTTGTGAAAAGTTGATTACGCTTGTATTTTTCAGTTGTCCTTTATGTCCTGTTTATCACCTTATTTTTGCTCATAACATTACATAATTTTGGTTTGAAAACTATCCCCATTTATTTTTGATGACGCTAAAATGCAGCATCATGGCACGCATGGCATACCAGCCTTTGATGATTTCCCAGTTGAACCATTTCATCTGGCATTTTTTCTTATAACAAGAAAGATAATATTGCTTTATTGTTACATTTATTATTATAACTCGATGTATTATTCCCTGAAATTCTGGTACTCAAGTTCACTGTTTGGGTTACTGTAAAGTTGGCAATCTGACAACTAGCTGAAATGCCGTACAACAACAAGAACAAAAAGTACATAATTTCTTTTATTTGATATAATTCAATAAACGCTAAATAATGACTCTGGCCGACTCAGAGACACGCACATGAGAGTGACATGTGTACACTTCTGAGCTGCGCAACAGCAATTGATATTACGAACATACCTAGAAGTTGCATCACATAACTTTTATTACAAAGCACTTGGAATGACGACTGCAGCTTTGAAGGAAGTACTCTGACACCATCCGCATCCAAAAGCCACTCCATTTACGCACTCACCAACTGCGTCACTAACTACAGACTATCACTTGGTACTTTGTCAACTCTTCTTACATATTGTTCAGCCTCTGGGAATGTTGCTCAGTGAAGCATACAAATGTAAACGAATGTAGGCTGAATAATGCTAGTCATGATTTAAATTATAAAATATGTTGTTCATCGAAACATACAATATGTAAATGACGTAGCTCAGCCCCGTAGCGTCAGGTGGGGGGGGGGGACATTTGAGAGCATTGCCCCCTAAGTAAAACTTTTGCCCCCTCTTAAATCCACTGAGCTTCTCTAATAAAGAGGTTTTGCGACGGTTTTACAACACTGGAAATTGTAGGCTGCAACTAACAAAGAAACTCACATATCAATTATTCGTAGTCATATAATAAAATACTTAATGACAAACCATGGTGTTAACTGAATTACGCGCAATTAAACAAAAATTGCACGTGATACACTGATGCTTACAAACTACTAAAAATAATGTTACAACGCTCCCTTTAAAATTTGATCTGTCCCTTCTAAAAAAGTAATCACGCTACGGGGCTGTATAGGCTGAACAATGCGACTAAAATATCAATTTGAAACTATGCTGAACAAGCAACAATAACTGGACCAAAACAATGAATTATGCATTTTTTGTGGAAGAAGTTGCGTGTGAATCTTTACAATCTACCTCGTGGCACAAATATGGTGACGATGAAGTTCATAGGAGACATTTCCGTTTCCAACATTCTGTTTTCATACTGTATTTAATCTTTCATTTATTAAAATATTCATTTTATGCTTCATTTTCTTCTTTGTACTTTTCAATATTTTAATTTCACTTCTTCACATTTTTATTCTTGATTTACTATTTTTGTTTATCTGTTGCTTATTATTGAATTTCAGCTGCTGATCGATTTTGCTGACAAGATTTAGTTTAGCCCAGTCTAAATAAATTTTTACTGTTTTGTCTTGTTAGTTGTTGACATCATTATTTTTTTGAACATTTATGCCGCAATCAGCTTGGTTTTTCTTTTCATATTGCTGATTGAAGCAAAGTTTTGCATTAATTAGCTGCAATATTGTTTGCTTCATTGGTCCAAGTATTTCCTTATGTATTTCCGTAAGTTTAATTGACTGCAATTGAACTTATTTGAATGATAATTGATGAAATTTAATCGTTTATATAAATACTGCTATATATATATATATATATATATATATGTATGTATGTATAATTTGCTTTATATTTTAAACTTTTTAGAATACGCCTTTTCATAATTTTTAGCAGTATTTTGAAAAACAATTTCTTTTATTATTTTATATTTTATTGTACCAGAATAAAGTTATAGCCAATATAATAGTAATAACTCAAAAAAACAGGATAAAAAATAGTAAGTAAAACAATAATTTTCATTTTTTAATATTGAAAAACAACAAAAATAATAGCAACAAATAATAACACATATCATCAGTGAACAACGTTAGCAAAGCACAAACGACGAAAATAAGAAAAGGAAAGAATACAATATATATACTACAAATTCACCACATGGATGGCCGCATTAAATCGGCTCTGGCATTTTATGTCTTCCTGACCATCCATGGCAATGCTGATAACTTCGCATGGACCTATGGTAGACAGAATATATTTCCTTGTGAAGTATTTAAAAGTTACATGCCCAGAAAATTTTCTCTTTCTCTCCTGCTCGTAGTTCTCCCTGTAGCTGATGCTTATTAATTGCATACGATTCAGATATTGATTGTTCGTGATCCTTCCGTTGCAATATTAACAATCTGCGTGCAAAAAAGTATTAACAAATGCTAACATTACTTCCGCTGATTGTTTAATCCTAAGTTTGCCTGAGCATAAGAAACCACCGCCCCGCCCTCATTTGCTAGTCAAATTGCGTTGCTGTTTAGAAAGATAAAACAAAAACCTTTTCACTCCTTTCTACACCTGCTTTTGTAGAACATCAACAGTAACAATAATATTACTTTTCACATTTATTCTTGTTTTAATATTTTTTACTCATTTATCGGCATGATATAATAACAACCGCTCATTGATTACGCTGGCAGCAAGTGCAAGTCACACATTCCTGCGCATTTGCTGAACTCGGCGGACACAGTGGAGCGATCAACGAGATGCTGCTTACATAACGAATAAGTAAATCTTCTTCTTGTTCATCTTGAAAAATCCAAGGAGGATCGGGTGAAACACGTTCCGGTCGAATCAAACGCAACAACTCGAAATCATCGTCTTGCAAATCTGAAGGATTTCTGCCGCTGCCAACAACAGCAGTGTTACCAACTGCACTGCAAACGCCCACCGTTGCTTCTCTACTAGGCATTGTCCAACAGTGCTGTGGATTCAGTCTGCACATATAAATTTACTTTTATTTCGTTCTGTTGCAATTTAAAATGAAAACCAATAGTAATAATACTAACGACTAAACTTTCAAATAGATCGATCTACTGCAAAAATTTACAAATCTACGTGAATCATACCTGATCCGGGGCCAAGACAGCTTGTTGTCCAATTTTCGCCAAGGTTTGAAAGCTGAAGTCATGCTCGGAGTGAATTCCAACTGACCAAAGCGAGACAGCCACACAACTGGTGATGGTGCTGATGAGGGTAATGTTGGCAAGCAAACTTTGGGCAAATCTACCCAGTCGTCTGTCTGGCAAGCTTTATCAACTTTTGTTACTCTAAATTTTACCCGGAAACAGTTCGATCCAATTTCCCTTGTGGTCGAATTATCGCGAAATACAAAAAACTGCCCTTCACCAACAGTTGAAGCTAAGCTTCCGTTTCGTGTTGCTAATTCTTCAACAGGGTAATGCCTCTCTTCTGGACTAGAAAGAAGCGAAATTGGAACAAAGTGAGTTTCCGGCCGTATGGGCACTGTAACGACACTTTGCAATTTGAGCGCACATCTGGAACTCTTAAACAAAAAGAATACATCTGATTTAAAAAAAACATAAAATACGCTGAGCTAATTTAATTCACCGTTGACGGTAAGTCATCTTCTTCTTCGTCATCAAGCAAATTATCAATTGCTCGTATCACATGATCAGAAAACGTTTCTTCAAATTCACATCCGTAATGTTGACTCACTGATCGTGGTGGTGGTGGTAATAAGCTGCTGCTGTTGCTGCTACTAGTTGTTTCATAAGGTTGCAGCAGCTGCGGCTGTTGGTATTGCAAAGATGAAACAACAGGTTCTCTTTGCAAAGCTCTATACATCTCCCAGCATGTTTCAGTACGAACATCACTGCTCAGAAAATAAGGTCTCACTCCAGCATACATGCTGAATAAATTATCCATTCCACCATATTGTTGCTGCTGTTGGTATTGCTGCTGTTGCTGTTGTTGTTGTTGCTGCTGCTGCAATAACAGTGGTGACATACCTGTGCTTCCATACTCTGTTCCAATTGTTGTCACCGGGGGCACACCAATTCGATTACACCATTCCTGCAAAAATTATTACCAAATATTATATAACATAACGCAATCATATCAAAATGCCCAAAACCTTAAAAGCAATCTCCATGATATTATCATAAGCTTGCTGCAAGTCTGATGGACCTAACTGCGTCACTTTTCCGTCATAAACTGCAGACAGTATTTTCGCACGTTTTGGATATGTTCCTGGTCCAAGAACTGTAGAAGTTGCAGATGATACAACAATCAAATCGGCAGGCGAATGTTCTCCATTCTGAAAGGAAAAATCGGCCACGCGCTTATTGGCACTGCTCAATATGCGATTTTTCAACATCACGGCGGTACTAGCAGCTAACGGCGGGAAAGCTTCGTCATAGCTAAAAGTACAAAACCAATTAAACAAGCATATATATATATATATATATATATAATATCATTGTATGCTGATCACACTGAATTTTCTGAGGGTTAACCTATATTTTCAGATGCAAAGAGCAGGCTAACAATTTGCTGAAAATATGTTTAAAAAGCAAAAGTCATCAAAATAACCACACCTCGGTCCTTTAAATCATATCCAGCTTATAGTTAAATTAATTCAAAATTAAAGCTAAAAAAATCAATTTTAAATTACATTAACTAGAATAAACTGAAATCTACTCGACATTCCCTCTTTGTTCATAAACTAATGTGCTTATTAAAAGCAAGCAAAATTTATATTTAACGTCAAACATTCAATACACAAAAAAACAGTTTCGTAATGTAATGAAAACAATCTTAATATTTTCAATAATTTCAGCTAACCTGATCAACAAATATGACAAATACAACTTTACCCCTCATTCGATGTTGAGTTTTGATTACGATAACTTAAGTGAACATGAATTTGATGAACAGAACAGTTTGACTTACATGAAACAGTTTGACTTTACATGCCCCTAGCGTTAATCTCACCATTATTAAACAAACACTGAAAAAACATATGCCAAAGCAATCATACCTTATAATACATGAAATGCATTTTGCTGGTTCTAAAGAAACATTGTCTTCCTTTTCTAAAAGAAAAAAAGAAAATACTTAAAACGTTAAGTAAACTTAATCAACCGCTTACCACAACAAGCAGCTTCGAAAGAGTTCATCTGACGATACTTCTCTACAATATCATCCACCAAATTTTCTACAATATCCTAAAAATAAAACAATATTACATTAATTTGAAGAATGTTAGTTAAAAAAAATCAATATTGAAATTTTACTATATCTAAACCATCATCCATCAAGCATTCGAACAAAGTCGCTTTAAATGGATCATCAGCAGCAGACGTATAATCACCAGGTGAACAATGCCATATACTTTTTTTAAAATTTTTTGATGAAAACTTCCCTTTTACCATTTCAATATCGTCATCATATGGATCCACTGAAACATTCAATTAAAACGTTTATTTTATTCTAAAAATATATTTCAAAATTCTATAACTTCATAAAAACTTATATAGATAAAATATATGAAAAACTTTCTCTGTCAATAAGTAACATAATATTACTGATTTTATTTCTTTACATTACACTTTTTATTACTACTAAATTACTACGCTGAACAAAAGATTAAGCCATAGATTAATTTATTTTCATAAAATATTAAATCAAGATAAAATAAAAAAGAGTAATTTAAAAAAATCCTTTTATTCACTGTTCAAACTTTGTATTAAACTTAGTAAAGCATTCAACGTTAAGTAATACAAATTATTTTTACCATGAAATTTTGCACAAAGATTAGCCAAAATTTAAATCTAAATTATTTTACTGCAAATAACGGAATACATTTACTCTGAATAACTGGTTGCCTGAGCACGCTAAGTATGTAACGTGTGTAAATGTATGCATCAAAACCAAAATCTTCGAGTCGACATTGCAACCACTTAGAGAAATTCATCAACCAAGGCTTCTGTTCGATTCCACTGTAAGATGCCATGCTTTATCAACAATGCATTAATAAATCATTTATTAGCAAAAACAGCAAAGCATTTCGTATCATCTGCCGACTAAAATAAAAGCACACAAAAAAATCTTCTTTAAAACAAAACTGTTCAATTTATGCAATAAACTTACGTTCATAAAAGCTTTGTTCCAGCGTCGCTGTTGTCAAAATTATACTTTGTAGTAAACAAAAAATGGCAATGCAGTAGTAAATAGATTTTTTAAATATGTTCAAATATATGATTTAAAAAATAAAATTTATAATAACTGAAAGAAGAAAAGTAAAATCTAAAATAAGAAATACTTCAATTAATAAGCATCACAGATTAGAAAACTAAGACGCAGTGAAAGAAAAATAAATAAATAAAGAAAGAAAGAAGAAAACACGAGGGACAACAAAGCCCTCTATCAAAAATTTTCCTACTGCAAGCCCACCATTGTCGTTTAAAAACAAAGCATAAAAAGACGACGATAAAACTCTGTATACCGATGAGCGGTTGTCATCAACCTATAAAACAAATAAACTTTAAATTCGTAATCTTTTTTATAATGCATACACAAAAATCCACGAATATCTGCGATCAAAAAATTATGCAAGAAAAAATACATACGCGTCTCATATAATCAGTTTTGATACGTTTGGTTAAAATGACATTAAGCAACTTTCCAAAATTCTAACTGAATTGCACAGTCAGGTCATATGAAAACTGTAATACATTTCATAGATTTGCAGTTTATAACTTATTTATAACTTCGTTTATTTTAAAAATTAAAACAAAACACTTGTGGATGTAAATTCTGTAAATCACTTGTGGTGGAAAGTCAATTCTTTTAAACTAAATTTAAATAATAAATGCTCACTCTTTTCAAGGATGAAAATCAAAACCATTTGGGCTAAAATCAGTAAACATACACCAAAAAATAAGAAAATGCTTGCTACTATGACTTTTACAAAATGAATCACAAATGCTGCAAAAACAAATATAATCTATACACATGCATATAGTGCTGAAATAATATCTACAAAAAAATGCGTTGATCAAATAACAAAGTTCATTGTGTAAATAAACTTTAAAAAGCTGAAATTTCATTTTCAGAATAATTGAAACTGAATAATTCTACATTTATTTACCGTAGAGATACTCAAAAACCTGCTCATTCAACACTGCTAACAGCCTGTTTTTTCAGCTAATAAACAAAATGAGAGTCAAACAGTTATTATTATTAGAGGAATAGTAAAATAATGCGTTGACATTGCTGTTCTTGACTGTTTAGCTGTATACATAAAAATTAATAAATAATTTGTTCATAAAAATAAATAAATAGATTACCATTTAACTTGATTTGCTATAGTTTGGAAAACTGAAAAGCCAAGCTGAAAATAGCCAATAAAATTTAATATTGACTTTCTACAACAAAATTACGTAGGGAAGCAGAAAGCAAAACTATAAAAAAAGCAAAACAACGCTAAAATAAAGCAAAAGTAAATAATACGTAAGTAGCTCTTAGTAAAACAAAAAAGCTATATGCTACATATAACACGAGTAGCTTTTTGTGTAGAAAAATATGCAAAGTCATTTTTTGTATTATTATTACTTATAAAAATCCGAAAAAACAATAAAAACCAAAAACTAACTAATTATTATTAATAACTGCGGAACAAATCAAAATTTTCAACAATAAGAAATGTGCTGATGTGCAAGTTTCACTGCTGAACGAAATTATCAAGTTTAATTTAAACCCAAAAAACTGCTTATTCATACCATCATATTTAAACTTTTATACCACAAATATACTTGAAAATTAACAAAATACATAATATTGTAATAAATAGAAAATTTGAACTCACGTACAAAAAAGTTTGTCCAAAAAGTTTTTATTTAATAAAATCTTGTGTAACACTGGTAAACTAAACAGCAATTATACAATTAACAAATCACAGCTAAAAATCAAAACTTTTTTACATACTTTTAACAGAAACACAGCAACAGCAAACTAATTGTATACATTTTCCTAAATGAAATAAACAGAGAATTTAGAAAACATGAAAAATAAAGTATCACAATTTTAAATTATCTTATTGCAAATTTAAGTATACATTCATAATTTCTGGCACATAAAAAATTTGTACTGCAAAAAGTTAAACATGAAAAAAAGCTACTTATATGACAGAAGAAAGCAGACGTGAAACTTTTAGGAAGCTTTGACATGTACTAGTAGTATAAAAAATGAAGTAGAGATGCAATACCAAAACATTTTAAGTGAAATAAAATTATGACCAGAAATTTTGGTAGAGAATAACGTCACGGCCAAACAATTCATGCAGAACATATATGCAACAACAAAGCGACTTCAAAAGTGATTTGCAAGTACTAACTAAATACCGTATAAAGCTGAGTAAAGAAACTCACTAAATTCACCAAATTAAACCATAATAAAATACCTATGAAAAAAACACTCAAGAAATAATTATTAAAAATTTATTTGGAGTTTATTAATTACTTGAAGTTTCTGTTTAACTTAAGTTTATTAATTGTAAATTTTAACAGTATTGCAAGTGCAACGAGCCGCTGCCACCAGCAGGCTCGTTCGTTTCTTCCGCCCCACTGTTCACACGTCCCTCGTTACTTGTCGACGGTCCGGTATTGGCCGCCGCTTTTCCCCTCCTTTCTGCCTCGCGCTTTAACGATGCCATTGCAACAACAAAACAACAACAGTGGGTATAAAATTTATTCACCAATCTAAGATACAGACCAACGACAACCACCACCGTTGTCACAAAGACCACCGATCCAACCAACACGTCGCTAATGATAATCCTCGGTCCCACCGTACACCTTCCTGATCTTCAAGTGCCGGTCAGCCTACGGTAGCTTTGTCGTTCTTCCTCATCTTCGTTATCCAGGGAAGCACAGCAGTTGTTAGTTGTCGGTCTGCGTCTGCTACACAAGTTTAAGACTGTTGTATATTAACTCATAAATTTAAAGTATTTTAATGCAATACAAATTATGCTAAAAATATGTGTTTATGTGACTTATGTTAATTTTTGATCATGACTGTTGCGAACATAACTTAATTTGATACTCAGGCAGTAGACGGTAATTGTTGGATTTGCGCTTGATTCACATCGATCGAATGCCAATCCTCAAGAACAGTTCTTACTGTGAGTGCACACAACTTTTTCCAGGTGGTCAACTTTATTCTACTCAAAAAACAGGGATAAATGTAAGCTCGTACAAGGAATCACACTCAAAAACACTCTGCAGCACTCTTTGCCGCCCAGTCGCCACTTTTAACCATGGACACATACAGGCCTCCTTTGACCATCCCTGACCACCTTCGGCGACGATTTGGGATGGCTTATAGAGGGACTGAAGGCGTCAAGAGAGGGGTTCTTGTAAGCCATAAATCCGAGTGTGCTGTCTTCTCAATGCCATGTATTTTGCACCATCTCGTTTCTTTCATACTGCTGTTCCAACAGCATGGTACCAACTCGTGGTACACCAAAAGCCTATCTGGATAGACAGGAACAGGAGTCTTGTAGCTTCTGTGGCCGTGCCGTATTGCGCAAGCTATCAGATGGCCGTCCAGGGTGACCTCCGTTGACGTCGTTGACTTACATATGCGGGTTACGCAATCTTCCACAGACCCCGAGGAGTTTGCTAGAGTTCTTTGTTATTAACAACATTTAAAAAATTATTACAGTAATTCAATAATACACCATAATGAACAAAATTTAGTTAATTTTTATTAAAAACTGAATTACATTTATTGTTGTGCAATTGAAAACGATTGTGTATATTTAATTTAATCTTCAATGTTCCTAATTCTGCAATAAATTAATTCATTTAATGATTTTTTATTCCTTGTTGAATTTTTTTGGAGCTACGTTCTTTGATTTTTAACATAGCAACAGAACAGGAAAATAAAATGATCCAGTAGAATTACGTATTAGCATGGTGCTGTTTTTCAAAGCCTGATTTTACACACCTGGCGCCACTGGATAATTAAGAGCAGTTTGGTTCTCACAGGGATGCTCTCTTGACAGTCAGCTTTGTCATGTAAATTATTGTTTTAATTATTTCTTTCCATGTGCTATTTGGTAACATAACAACGACGAGGAAAGCAGTACATTCCATACTGAAGATTTATGAAATCATTGGCACCCTAAAACGCTGAAGTGAACGAATCGAGAAAAGGGAATTACTAAATGTATAACTGATGAGTATGCCGTTGTGATAATAGAGACTTTGAGAATGTTGATAACTGGAAGAAGAAGCTGTTGCTCTAGCTGAAGATGCTGAACTGTTGGTAACACTCCGTTCCAGCAGTGTACAGCAAGCTGCAAGAACCTCTGCTGATTCGGAATTGTCAAGGGTTTTCCCTGCATTATGTATGTACAAAAACCATGCAACGGGATATTCTTTTTTCCCTTAGTCATCGTTTATGATTCAAAATTTGTTTTTTCCTTTTACGATTCAAAATCACAAAAAGTCAACTTTGATTTGACGAAGGAACAGCAGATTTAAGAAAAAACAATAAAAAACTGCTCTAGGCTTTTTGTAAATTAATGCACCATGCATTTAATGTGCATTGAAGCATTTATTGTTTTATATTATTATTTTATTTTTATATACACATTTTGATTATATAACTATTTTTTCATAAATTAAAAGACGTAGTTTGTTAATTAGCAATTGTAAGAATCCTATTCAACAATTCAGAAACTGCTCAGTAAATGTTTATGATTAATAATTGAAATCAGTATTTTTTTGTGAACTGAAAGTGAAGAAACACTTGCTATTTCAAAGACAAGACTTTAGCAATAATTTATTTTGTTTGGCTTTAGCTGTTTGGCATGATAATTTATAAATCAATGCCCTGACTTTCATCTAATAAGCACCAAATCAGATAAATAACATTGTTGCTTTTGATCACAAATTTTTAACATTGTTGTTAGTGATTAGTTCAGAAAGTAAAAAATGATATTGCGTTGATTTATTACAATTAATTGTTTAGCTAAAGTATTTGTTAATACAAAGAAACAATGGGCTGAAAATTTTCAATTTTTGGTGGAAAATGACAGCGTTGAACATATTTAATTGGGAAAATTTTTTACGGAAAAAACTATTATTCAAAGCTATAAATATCTAACTTTATTTGAAGTTTTTCTAACGTTTACTTTTTTTGAAAATATGCAAAAATTTATGCTTGATGAAAAGAAAATATTAATTATATTTTTTTAAATTCAAATCATTCTTTTTCGGGCCGTTGTAATTCTTTATGTTAAATGTGTATTTTTGGCCATTTAAATATTATGCTGTTTTATGCTTCACTAAGTTTAGAAATGAATTTTAAAATAGATTTTTCAGAATAATATTTGCGCATAACTTTAATAAATTATTTCCAAACAATATTAAAACAGCATATTTTATTATTCGACAACAAGCATAAACAACATGTACAATAAATCATTACAAAATATTACACAATAACATAAGTATAATGCATAATACGCATTAAGAATGCGATTAATGAATATATAGTACAGTACAAAATATGAAATATATTTGAACTAAATATAAAGACATCACTTAAATGCCTGGCGTCACATTTTAGCAAATACTAGGGCCTCTGCTTCTTCGTGAAACTTGTTTTTATTAGCTTTGCTTTGATGTCTGGTAATATTTACACATTCAATGTCTTATCTTCCTGGTTTTTCTTTATGAGCTTCAGTGTTTTGCAAGTAAAGCCGTTTGCATCACGTGCTTTAAAACGTTCATTGTTTGCGCTCAGCAAAATGTATGTTGAAAACTCTTCCGCTTTAATTTTCACCGTTTGAATATGCGTCCTTTGAAGGAACAGCAGCGATCCTGGCTCGACTCTGCAGCCGCATATTCATTACCAATTTGCTGATAATTTTCTTCATTCTTTTCAACTGTAGCGATGCCTTGATAATGGATTCTATATTATTTTCAATTACATATGTAGTTCCGACTCTTTCCAGAAGTAGAAAAAGTCGGAAGACACTCGGACTGCACTGCACTCAGGAAGTAACTTAAAATCAAGTGTAAGAAACCTGACCATTTTCATTCGATCAAATGATCAATGATTTGCCGTAATTTTGGGGAACCTTTTAGACCCTTCTTTTTGTCATCTACGCATCCATATATTAGAAACCACACAGGTCTCTGGTTCTGCAGAAGTAGTAGACGCCTGCCAGCAGTAGAAGGTTGTTTGTTAACCATTCATTTAGTTCACTCTCAATTTCATCCATCNTTCAAGTATTCAGCTGCCAGTGTTCTTCTGTTGTTGATTTCTTATTCGAGATCTTCACTGCCATTTTTATGTTCTTCAACTTCTTAACATTTTTTGAACTTCATTTTTCATTGTTTTCAACATCTTCTTAAAAATCATTTCGCCTTTTATTATACTTTTTTCAAAGTATATCAAATAACGTACAAATTCATTCCAGAATTCAAGCAGTCCAAGTTATACACTTTCCACAAAAAATGGCTGAATATCTTGTATCTATCTTGTGTTATCCAATTTTATGGTGAAACACTGCATTACAAAGGTTTAGTCTCTCTAGATAAAATTTTCAGGGCTAATGTTCTATTGTTTGGTGAAAAACGAGTTTCATTGTAGCTAATCAAAGCAAAACAATTTTAATCAATGAAAAATTTAGGCGAGAAAACCAATGCTATTACGCCACAACTTTGCAATGAGCCCATTATTAAAAATAATGCCATTAAAATTAATTCCACTTTTGCCAACTAATAAAACATTAACCCTGAAAATTTTACCTAGAGTGACTAACCCCATTACAAATAAAGCCAGCAGTTGAAAAACCAACAACCACTCCGAGCGTGCTCTGCCTGTGCTTCTGCCCGTGCTTTAAACGCGCACTGCTTTTATAAACACTACTAGCCAATCATAATGTTCAGCGAATGAAATGTCACTTTGTCAAGCATTTCCTGGAATTGCTATTCAATTCTAACGTTTCATTGGTCAAAATATTTGCTTGAAATTGCTGCATTGACCTTTCTCATATCTTTTATTTTTATCTATTGATTTAACTATCAGCAACTGCGTATGTGCCAACGTTTCCGTTTTCCTGGATAATTTAAAACTGTTGGTGCCAGACTGCAGATTTTTGAGATAAATTCTTTATTTCTTTGTATCTTACCAGGAATTGTTGCTAAGACTTTGTTGTTGAAATGCATGTACACTGACAGACAACGCAAAGTAACACTGAGAGAAATAAGTTATCTAAGAAAATTTTTGAAAAAGTTCCTCAAATATTGAACATTGTTCGTAGAGCAAGGTTAGTGTATAGCATTAGTTTAAAACAAAAATGCCTTGACAAGAATTTGTAACTTTAATTAATTAATTATTAATTAATTAGAAGGATCAGTGTAAGCTGAATAATAAAAAATGTTTTCTTATTTTGTCAGCTGAAACAATTGATAATTGTGCATTTATTTTGAAATTTCTCCATTAAAACCATCTGGGAACACTCATCAGCCAAAAGTGAAAAGCTCACCTATAAATATTTGTAAAACTGAAAGACAAAATTATATTATTTACAAAGTAAAAGCAGATAAACAATTTTTTCTGTATTAACAACTACTTGTTTGTTTTTTTTATAACATTAAGTAGAAATTTTAATAACTTGAAATTTTTTATGAAAGTTACTATTTTATCAAATTATTATTCATAAAAATATTGTTAATAAGTTTTACTTCTTTCAACGTTTAATTTCTCTTGCATTTTTAATTTTTAAATAAGCCTTTTCGAAAGCAATTTCTTTTAATATTGTGTTTTACTGTACTATAATGCACAAATCGCAAAAAATAGAAAGTAATAAATCAGCCAAAACAACACAACTAAACAATAATTTAGTTCAAGTAAGAGGTTCAAGAGTTAATATTTGAAACTTCGGTGTGATAATATATAAAGTAAAATAAAACAATACACCGCCTACATGGATAGCACATTTAAAAATTCTCTGTTCAGTGGCTCCATCAGCATATACAGTGCTGTGATGAAAGGAATGAAATACAAGCATAGCTACAATGCCTGTTCATTAGACACAAAAATAAATGCGTACAATGTACAATACAAATATAGTACTAACCCCGCAGAACGTTTTTTATTAATAAGAGGTTTGTTTAGTGAATAATCAAACTGGCAACCTTATTTTCAGATTAGCAAAATAATAGCCATATATATGTAATTGAGCAGCTCAGCAATTTGGTCTGTGTTCATGAACAATTTGTTAGTTTTCATTCTGCTGCTTAGTCTGTTAAAAATTAGAAACCAACATTTAAAAATAAAATTTTCTGTGTAATTCTATTAAAAAAAGCTACAAGCTCAATCCTATTAGGCAATTTTGAAATTTGCACCCGTTGAATAGCAAATGCTACTACTCTGTAACAAATTCAGCTTCACTACCATACATTGACTGTGATGAATGTGCAGTCTTTAGTAAACATTTTTTGTAAGTTTCAATGTTGCGCTTGAAAAAACATTATTAAAAATATGGCATAAGAAATATATGGGAAAGAAGTAAAAAGCCTGGCTATATAAAAGAATTAATGGATGGTATACTTCTATTATCTCACGGACGCTTTGTTGTGTTTTAATATTTTAGATTTTTATCATTTGATTTATTTATCAAAATTTGCATTCACAGCAAAATTGTCTACATCTTCTGGATAAGAAAATACTGGTTGCGCTAGTTTGCAGAATATACAGACAAATTCTCAATTTGTTGCATCATACCCGGAAGTGTTGCTATGATTTTCTGCGCTCAGTGCAATATTTCAACAATTGCTGGCGGTTGCTATTGACTACCGCCGTCTGGTTTCAAAAGCGTCCAAGCGGAAATTGCCATATGCTTGTCTTATCACTTAGCTTGGCTTGGCACTTTTACGTTTATGAATTATAATTTTTCAAAATTTGTTTTTCCATTGACTGTTTTATTGCACTTGTTGTCAGTGTAGCAAAATGCATTAGAAAAAAAGTATTAGATAAAAATGAGCTACAAATTATCATATAGTACTTTACTTTTCACTGTTCATATGCAACTGCTATGCTTTTCGAGGAAATATCATCAGTTGTCACCACAAGCAATTATAGACAAAACTTAACTAATAACACAGCAATAAAAGATCGACATGCAAATAAACATGAGCTTTTTATTGTCAGCATAATTTACTCATTAGACATATCACATAAATTCTTGGAATAAAATTTGATGCTGCAGATTAATGCTAAACAAATAACTGCAATGTAGGATTTGTAAAGTGTTATAACATTGTATTGTATTATACTTTATAATTAAAAAATTAATATTTTTTTCTGTTTTGAGAATCGTAATTGATTGGCCAGTGAACGTAAGAATTTTTTTAAACAACCTAAAAATCGCTCAGTATAATGTCACGCTTTTAGTGTTTTATGTAAACTAAAGATGTGAAGTGACATTCAAAATAACTCCTTTGAAGAGAATGTAATGAAATGAACATTTGCCGTTTTTACAGAGCGCATTTATGTTATATTAATAAAAGTCTAAAAACATGCAAAACAATGTTACCTTCAAAGACAAGGCTTTAACGGAAACCCTACTTTGACTTTCGCATTTCTAAAATTATGCACCTTCATTTTTAGTTTTTATAACTTTAAAATTATAAATTTGTTTTTTAGAATTCAAAATTTCCTTATATAGTAATTTAGACATACTCATACTTTATGGACATTTGCCTTTAAATTCTACATTATTAAAAATTCAACTTTTGAAGTTATCAAAACTGAAAACGAAATATTTTGACCAGTGGTTCTCAAACTTTTCTGGGCTGCAACCCACTGTAGAAAGCAATAATTTTTTGCGACTCACCGACTTGCAATGCATATTTTAATAGACAAAGGGGTTAAATAAAAAATATAAGTTTAATACTTCTAATTCTTTTAATTTTAATTAATAATTAATATTTTTAAATTTTGATAAATATAAATTTTTAATAAATTTTTTCACCTAATTATAATATATGTTTATTAGTTAAATGCATAATGAGGTGTATACAAACAATGAGTTTGTTTTCTGTTTTGACTTCCTTGACGCAGGATGTAGCTTATTTCGAAATTTGCTTTTCATTTCAATAATGCTGAAAATCCAATTTTGCGCATGTACGAAGTAGTAAAAGGAAGCAGCACCTTTAATTTTGTCGGTAGTTGAAGCAGTTGGATATGTGTTTTAAGCTGATAGTCAAAACTGTGTTAATCTTTTACGATCAAACTAATTTTAAACAAAAAAATTTTAGACTAATCGATTAATTATTCATCTTCCTTTTCGGATATGCCAACATAAAGGTGCTGTGAGAAACCGGACAGAAATAGTGATTCTCAAGACAACCATAACTGAATCAGAGTTTAATTGTCCATCTAGCAATTTTCGATGAATGAAACTCTCCTAATGAACATAAAGACCATCCCCATCTTTATTTTAGTGCATCACGCGCCCCACCCATAATTTGCTGGCAACCCACCAGCGGATTGCGACTCACACTTTGAGAACTACTGATTTAGACTAATAATACATTAAATATTGTATCCATTATATGTATGATTAACAATTATCAGATAATGAAATATTAATAATTATTGGCTAATAAAACGCTGAAATGAAATTGCAAAAGTTCTGGTAATTTCATAAAAATCTTTTTAAATACAGTGAAAATAGATTGTTTATGCGTTTAAAGTACAAAATAAAGAATCCAACAAAGTGAATATCAGTTCTCTTGATTTCCTATTAAACAACCAGATGGCGCTTGATAAATCAATAAAATGCCTGACCAATGACAATCGAAAGCAACACGTGTTCATTGGAATTAGATGGCAATTCCAGGAATTGCTCGTCAAAGTGATATTTCATTCGTCAAACTTCATGATTGGCTTTCTGTTTGTATAAAAGCAGGCCACTTGCGAAACAACAGCAGAGAGGGCAAATTTGTGTTGGTCGATTATTCAATCGTTGTTGATTGAATTTAATCATTGTATGTGCCCTTGCTCAAGTTAAAGATATAACCATATGAGACAAGATTTTTTTATTCAAGATTTTTACTATTTTTATGAAGAGAATGCTTCATATGGAATTGCTGGGCAGAAGTATTAGAAGAGTGTAACAACCATCGCTATACGGCGGCGTTGCTCATTGCAGGTCCGGCTGAGGCAGCCGCAGAGTCGCGGCAATAAAACCTCCCATTCCTCCCAGTTGAAAGATGCTGCCGGTGAGGACCGCGGGTGGCTTCTGGCGACAGACCTGCACAACCAGACAAGTTGGTACTCAATTAACCGTTGTTCAGCAGGCCGTTCAGTCATCCCTTGTACGACGTGTCATTCGGTCATTGACCCAAGGGTCCGCTGGTCGCTGATGATCCGTTGGGGCAGCGGATCAAAGCCTCTCCCCCCGCAACATGCCGCTGATTTATAGAAGGGCCGCAGTCAAGGGAATGTCAGCAAGACAGTAGGGGGATCAAATTGACACACCCTGGTGCTACCCTACGGCGAAATCCTTCGATATATTGGACCATCGAACAGTTAGAGTTCAGAGCGAGAGCGGTGACTGACGTGGAGGCGTACAATACGTCCGGAAGCGAACCTGAGGATGACAACTAGAAGATGAGACCGCGCGAGCAAGGAGGAGCCAGCACNGTGTGTCAACTTTAGTGAATAGTCACATATATATTGATGAATGATTCTATATCCCTTTTCATTACGCGGTGATGGGGAAAATTATTTTAACGAGAGGAACAAAAATTCATGAGCGATGAAATAAAGCAGAACTACCTCTGCGGTTTACCCTATGGAAGAAATGATGATTCCATCCAATTCCAGTGGGTTCTTCAAAGTTAATACAAATCATTTAATCATTAGCATTGCATTTCTAATGAAATGGGAAACAAATTTACACCTCAACTCAATACCTGCAATGTGATACTTTTGCAACATACTCCTTTGCTATGTTTTACTGTCTACTGTTTATATATTTATGTGATGCTGATATTGTTGAATTTTATTGAATGATGCGATGTTTTTTTTGAAATGTTAAATGTCCCAAATAAATATTTATTGTAGTAAAGCTTACTGGTTCATTTGCTGTTTTGATTTATCTCTTATTCAGTTGTTATCACAGTCAACACTCATTAATGTCGTTAAGGATCATGTATAATAATGATAAGAATTGCTTTCAGGAGTAGTAAGTTATTAAAATTTACAAAATGCAATACAAAAAAATATATTAATATAAAGCTGTAAAACAAAATTTCAATAAATTATAAATGTATTTAAAAATCTGCGTGGAAATAATGGTAGTAAAGTTATGAAAACTGTCAGCTGTATTGCAGAATTTAAAAAATTTGAAAATCAATGAAGGTAGGTCTGTTAAACTCTTGGCTTTGAAAATAAGACTGGTTTACATGTTTTTAGAATTTCTATAAAATTATGTGAGTTCTGTGAAAACGGCAAATGCGCATTTGATTACATTCTCTTCGAATAGTATTTTAAATTACGGTTAGTTTTATTTATTAATATTCATCCTTATTATAATAAAATGTTATTGCATTACAAAGTTATAAAAATTTACAAATCCTGCAGCGCACTTACTTTGTTTATCATGAATCTGTAGTTTAATATTTCACATGTCATTCTGAGTCAACAATTTTTAGTTAAAAGCAGACTTATTTATGGAATGGCATGATCGAAATCATTATATTATTTGATGTTTGTTGAATAAATGTAACAGTGTAATTTTAACTGCTTTTATGCACAATTGCTGTGCTATACAAAGAAATAGCACTGTCTATTCGACGTCACACATAATTATAAACACAAATCAACTAATAACACGGTAGTAAAAATCTACATGCAGATGAATATGAGCTTTTTATTGTCAGCATAATTTGCTGACCATACACATCACACAAATTCTTTATTTATTTAACAAAATTCAAATGATATAATTATTTGGATGACGTCATTTTATAAGTCAGTGGTTTCAGCCTGTGCAATTCAAAAATTTTGAAAACCGTATAAGCAGGATAAAATTTGAGATATAAAGCCACAAGTTGCATGCTAAACAAAATAAGTGCAGAGCTAGATTTGAAAATTTTTCTAATAATGTTACACATACTCTTTGATTATAGGCTTATAATTTTTTAATAAATTGAGAACTTAATTTGTCATTTTTAATAATTTGTTATTCAGTGAATAGCCCAGTTGCTTTACAACAAACTGGAAATTGCTCAGTAACTGTTTATGTTCAGTAACTGAAGAAATATGCTGTTTGTGAGCTAAAAGTGGAAATGTATACTCTGGTTTAAAGTGCTTTTAAGTAAAATACTGTCGAAAAAGTTTTTCCCATTTTCTCTAATGTTCGCGTGCATTAAAGTTTCAAATGTCATTTAAAAGAGGCATGTAATGCAGCCATTCGTTGTTTCAAAGGCACATAACTTTAACTTCATTTGCTTGACATCCGTTGGTTGGTAAGATAATTTGTTGATGCACAATCATTCATCCAGCAAAAAGCAAAAGAGCAGATAAATTACAAGTGCTGCTTTTGATCTCAAATCTTTAGCGTTCTGTGATTGTTTGAAGTTGAGTAATTGACAGATTAAAATTTGCGTTGATATATTATGTGCTATTGTTAAGATGAAGGCAGTTTTAATACAAAGTAAAAACAGGCAGAAGTCAATTTGTTTGAAGCTGCAGCTATTCAACTAACAAAAAAATATTTTAGTAGCTAAATACTTTTCATCCGGCATTTGAAAAATCCTTTTTGTCTTCTATCACAAAATTTTACCTTGCATAAAATAAATGCAGATTAGTTATTATCCGCTTGTCGGCGGATCGTATTAAGTACAATAATTAGTGTGAAAGCATAAAAAATATAGTAATTTTATTGTTTTATTAATGATGCAATTTTAGTTTTTCATTTTTTCTAAATAAAAATTGATATTACCCAAGAGTAAAAATAGTGTATGTATAAATAAAGAAACAATAGCACAAGTTGAAGCCGCAATAGAAATTTCAGCAAACTTGTTAAAAAAGTAGCAAGAAGAAAGCGTTGTAAATTTTATAAAAACAGTTTTCCTGTTAAAACATTTTTTTGTAAATGCATAAATTCATTTCCTAAAATATTTTGAGGTTTTTATAAGTGTATATAACAATATGGAACAATATTATCTGCGCATGCTTTACGTTGCTGGTGTGTTGTGCTTAAGGGTAAAGATCACAGCGCACAGATGTGAACTTTTAACAAAGTTTCTGCTTATAAATTTTAATTATATAGTTATAAACAATTAATATAATGACTTACAAAATCAACAGATTTTTTTACGTAATTAATCTAATAATTTGGCTTAGTTTCAGGAGTTAAATCTTTTTTGGTGTACGTGTCAGTTAATAATAGTATTCAAATTAAGAGCAATAAATAAAAGTGCTACAATTAACAGCAGACATTTTATCTAACTGAATTCACAACTCATACGTCCAATGGTAGCAGCAGTTGTAAATTCATTTTTCAGTAAATACTTTATAACATAAATCAAAGCAACACACAATACATGCTTAAATTGGCTTATCACTAACAACTTTGCTTACTATGAATTCCATTAAAGTAATAAACTTGTAAAAGAATATATTTTAACCAATCAAACAATAGTATTGCGGCTATTCACAATACAAGTTATTAGTTAATAAAATATCAAAAATCATCAGTTAATAAAATCCTGAGAACAAGAAACATCTACATATAATCGAATTGTGCTAACCACTTTGAACCAATCAACAAATGAAATCAATAATAATCTTAGAACAATGAAGGAAAGGAAAAACCGCTAATTAAATTCCCTTTGATTTAAGTAAAATTATACATGAAAATAAAGAAAAAATAAAAAATGATTAATTCTAACAAAAGCACTAATTATAAAGCATAAAACATTATGAATTAAGCATACAAACTGTATAATATGAAATGCTGCGATGCAAATTTTTAATTATCATTATAAATTGAACTTTCATCTTCATTTTCTCTTAAAGAAGTTGTAAATTATAACCGTTTCTGTTAATGTGAGTATTTGCTTCAACTTTGTTTATTAATTCATGCAGTAAATAATTCACTGTTATGTAAATATTTCTTTCTGATTTAGTTTACATTTAAATAAGATGTCCAATGCATTAATAAACTTCTGCTAATATAAAATTAAGCAAAACTTGGCTTCAATAACCAGAAAATATTTAATGGAAAATTTACATTTTATAAAGTTTAAAAAAACTTTTATGACCTCATGGTAACAAAAGATTAAAAGAAGATTCTATTCTAAAAATTAAGCTTCAGCAAAACTTGTACAATGCAAACAATACAGTAGATTTTAGTTATGACGAACTAAAATTTCATGAATAGAACTTTACATTATTGTATTTCAATATCAAACTAACATACACATTTATAATAGAGATATTCTAATAATATTAACTTATCTTCAGATTATCATTACTTTATTCTTTTCTTTCTTTTTTCTTCCTCTTATCTTAATGAAAGAATTCTTCATAGAATTAGTATTGCAAAATACTTATAAAAAAACGTTGTATAGGCTTGCAATCGTTTTGAATATAACTGTTTGCTGTCATCCATAAAACAAGCAGGCATGATAATCTACAGTTTTAGTTTCAAAATTTTAAAAAAATTGAAAAAGACAACGCTATTTCATTTTTTACCAGAATTAAAATTTAACTTCATTTAATTGCAAGCATCAGTACCGGTGACAAGATCATTAAATCTTGAAAATATAGTAGCATCATCGATGCACACTGCTAGTGCAGGCTCTTTTCTTTGTCTTTTCTGAAAGTAATATT
>JYDV01000052.1:0-151709 GCA_001447645.1 Trichinella pseudospiralis
TGCTTGCCACGTAGGTCAAGCAAACAAATGCAACGTTATTGATGATAAGGCAATCATCAAACGACTTTTATTTGCATAATGTAGCGCTAGAAACCAATTTTTGTGTGAATTATTCTACCGTAATGCCTTGAAATTAGGAACATTAAAAATTCATGCACAGCGAACCGCTACTCTATTAAATGCCATGCATTAGAATAGAATAATTTCCAATAATTTAAAGAAAGAATTTGAATGCATAAAGTTGAAAGTAGTTTATGTGGGATATAAATTCTTCTTTTGAAGATTAATTCTTACCTGCTCTCATTATATGAAAACCAAAAATATATAATTATACAGTAAAATATCTTATATTTTACATATTAGAAGCTCAAGCACTTAACTGGAAGCACCCTTTCCAAGCATCCCTAGCCCAACTTTATAGAAACATTATATCCAGGATATCATACATGCCTTCTGTTTTCCTTTGCTTCTGCTTCGTGCTGTCTATGGATTTTTGTACGGTGTAAACTGCATTTTTATTTTCTTCTCTTTTCCATTCTCTATACCTGCGAAAATGATATGAAATCAATTATTTCCTCAATTAGTAAAAGTTACACCAAATTGTTAAACTGAATTTTGAAGTACAATAATTAACTGCTTTTGAATTCAAATGTAACATTTACAAAATAAGTCAGCAAAAATTTCGAAGATAATTAAAACACACAAAAATTAATTACCTTTAATGAATTTTAAACAGCTACTATTTAACGCCATATTAAATTCAGAGAACATTTTACAACGCTACCACTTGCCACGTAAACAAACAAACAAATGCCCAATTACTGATGATAAGGCACCGCTATGGCGATCGTTATTTGCATAATGCAGCGCTGGAAATCGGTTTCAGGGAATTTAACTTTTTGAAGATCTTCTTCTGATTGGTCATTTCATTTTCGGTAATTAAATCTGTGTATTAAATTTAATTTTTACAATGTGTGCTTTTATAAAAATTTTCATGTTTTAACTAGAATCATTTAATTTTTTATTTTGTAGCAATTTTTTTCAATGTATGCTTTATTAATTTGATCACGTGACATGCAAGAACAACTAAATTACCCGTAGTGCCAAAGCAATGGGCAAACGTTTACCTCGCGTTTTTACTTCATTTTTTATTATTCTTACTTTTTATGGTTTTCATATCACTTTACTTATATCTGTATTTATATTTTTTTATTTTTTAAAAGACAGTTTCCATCTTCCAGACGTTTAATTGTACCTGCAATACGCTATTTAGTACAGTATCCATTTCCCGACCAAAAATTTTCCAATTCTAACATTCCAAAATTTTCAGAAAAATTTTGAGCGTCTGACGTGGATTTTAGGCTTTTAATGACAAACTTTTTTCATTCTAATTAAAAATTTCACGAACAATTCATGAAAATTTCATGAAATTTTAATTAATAAAATTCAGGTACATCTTAAATTTATCTGTCAATTGAGAAGTAACTATTCCAAAGAGATACCATAAAATAAAATATAGCTTCTAAAGAATACATGTAAAATTTACCTTATTATGTTTTTGTCACTGAAATTAGCAATTTCCAATCAGTTCAGCATAATTGTACCTGAAAATGTATTTGATACAGTATCCTATTTTTGCTTCCAAGCTTGAGTCTTATTTGCGTCAAAATTTTAAATGCAAAGTTTCAGCGTTTGTGCTGTAATTATGGAAACTTTCTTAGCTAACTATTTTCCTTCTGTATGAGCATTAATGTGAAAGGTATTCTGGTATTCTGTGAAAATTTATCGTTTTACCTCATTTTTTCAGAACTTATAATTTTGAAATTTAATCACAATGGGCTTGAAAGCTCAGCGGCTCATTACTGATTCAGAGTTAATGAGGATTTGTATGTTGTATAAAGCTAAAAAATACATGAATTTTCCATGTAACAATTATTGTCTTTGGTTGCAAAATTCCTTATTTGTTAATTTTGCAAAGAATTTTAATAAATATTTTCAAAATTAATCTGCATTTGTATGTTTGTCCAAGAAAACGAAACATGCTCGTCCCCTGATTTTCAAATAAGTGAACTGTATTTATTCCACGTTGCAACTCAATCTCAGAAGACTTACTGCGTTGGAAATCATCAGACTGAGCGAGAACAAAAGCTATCAATTCAGTTACTATAATCTTTATTTCGTTACATGACGAAATATACAGAAATATAACGTGAGCTACACTACTGTTTATAAACCAAACAGCGCTCACACGCGCCACCAACCGCATTTCACTAGCTGTGAACTCATGCACACCACTACAAATATATAAACATATATATAAATATACAACGTCTACGGAAAACTGATGACAAGAACATCGGGCGTTTTATAACATCGTAGTTGAGTACTATCTTTCCCGAACTGCTGTTGCGACTAGTTAAAAGAACACAAATTTATAATTTTCTTGAAATTGTTTGGCAGAATTTTAATTTTCACTCTTAGATTTGTCGCTTATGTTTGACTATCATATTTCAATATTCAATTCAATCAATTCATATTTCAATTAATCATCAAGCCAGCTAAGCAAACAAGCGCTCTGCTACTCATAACACAGCGTTTAAAGAAAACTTGATTTCCATATTTGAAAACAATTCTCATTCGCTATTCACCATACAAAGCTTAACATTGAATTACAATTATTTTCTGAAAGTAATTTTTTGCCTAATCTTAACAATAGGATAACCCTCACAAATATCAAAATATTTTACACATATCTGATCCTTAATAGACTGCTATTATTACGCAACATCTTGCGGTAATTACAAACTGCTTGCTAAGTTAGAGGAAAATTTTCAAAAATTACATAAATTATATTCATTAGATGCGCGAGTAAATTACTGTCTCACTATTTATTTTCAGCAACATTTTTAATCAATTAGAAAAAAACTCGAATAAAATTCAACTCACCAAAATATTGATGCTTCCTCATCGCTGAGGACCATCTTCTGTTTGGATTGCTATATTTAATTTTTTTATGAATTTCATTTCAAGTGAAAATAAAATAAATGCCAAGCTTTCCTTTGAAAACGCCATTGTACACACCGTACGCAAACAACCACTGCAACTGACGCAAGTAAGCGAACGCATAGCATTCCAATAAAAATTTGCGTACAATTTCTGGTAAACAAGTGCTTTGCCTGCTTTTCATCACTTAGAAGAAAAGTAACATTCGCGATAATTAACCTAAAATCACATCAGCAACAACGGATGAGATACAAATTTATAATATTAACGATTACATTATCATCCACTACTAGATACCATTGAATTGCATAAATAAAGCAAGTAAAATAAAATTATATACAGAGCTTAAAAGTTAAGATCACGCTGTATTGATTTCGCTATATTTTCAATCCATTACGATGTAACCATAAAAGTGCAACTCACCAAAATTAAAGCTTTTTTATAATTCTGAAGCAGCTTGTTTTGTGCAGTCCAAAATTATGATGAATCACTTTCCAAAAATACAAATTAAACAAACAAAAAGCAGTAATCAACATCATGGATGTCTGACCGTCTTTATAGTGGAAAGGCAAATGTTCACCTACAACACTCAGTTAGCCTACAATTCGTCCCAAATAAAGCTCATTAAGTGAACGTTACCTCTTGCTACTGTGAAGCACGTCAGCTAAGCAAACAGGCGATCAGTTAGTGAAATATTAATTTACACATTTGATATATAATCTTCACATGGCGTTATAGTTCTTGGAATAGAACTGCACTAAACTTGAATGCTAAACTGCCATTTTTAATGAAAATAATTTTCAGCATTCAGAAAAAAAATTTACACATTGAGTTTTCAAAATATGATTGACCACCGCCTAAAATATTATAATATTTTACATTAATCCTATCATGGAAAACTGTGAATAAGATAATTCTCGGCAAACGCCCTTTAACTAAACGTGAAATTTCAAAAATTATACACACTGTATTATTTACTTGTATGTCACTAAATTATCAGTTATTGATTTAATATGTACTTTCAGCTATACTTTCATTCAATCTGAAAGTCACTTACAAAAATACAACTTACTAAAACAAATGTTATTTTGTTGTGTTCCATTATCTATTTGTGTTATTTCCAATTTTTCATTTCAAATTTTCAGTGTTGAATATGCTCTTTTTCCAAAGCGAAAAATTTTGACTTAATGCGTTTAAAAATTATTTCAAACGATGGAATAAATCTCATCCAATAAGCTATAAATCATTGTATTGAGCAGAATGTAAATTATTTAACATTATAAAGAAATGTGCATTTTTATTTTCCATTTAAATTGCAGTCATTCCAAACACATTGATGAAAATGTTTAACAATTCTGAAAATCATTTAAAATGAAAAATAATGAGAAAATATATTTTGAAGTACCACAAATGACTGAACTATTAGATTGTAAGTGAAAAAAATAATCGAAATATTGTCAACAATTTGTTCATTTATTGCTTCATTTAGTTCCTCAAATTGTGCTACCTCAAAACAATCAACTTTGTGAAAAAAATGAAATATTTGGCAAAAAATAAGTTAAATCTTCATCAAAATCATGCACTTGTTTGTCGTAGATGAATGAATTTCCAAACGTATACATTCGAGAAAATGATCAAAATAAAAGTGCTCATTTCGAAGGATTGCTGCAAAATGTGCAATCCCTCACAGATCGTTAGATAAATTTAATGCTGCCCATTTTGGAAAAAATTATACAACACCGTATAAGGAGCAGTATGAATGCTGTTCATTAGCATAATATTATTAAATGATCATAAGTAATGATGCACAACAAATGTGCCATGAATAAAAAAAACAATATAAATGTGAGCACAACATTTTTTCACGAGGCAAATTTTTCGTGAATGCTTGTAATGTTTAAAGTCTCATTTCCTGCTAAAAATTTAATGTTAAAAATTGTTTAAATTAACTTTGAGTAAAATAGATATTGTTTAAAATAAATTTAAACAAAATAAACATGTTTAAAACTTTAAAATAAAATAGTATATATATATAATAAAGTGTTGAAAATTGTTTTGTTTTCAATTCATTTGTGTGTTCAAAGCTGTTGTTGGAACGACGTGGTAAGAATTGAACGCTTTCTTCCTTGGATAATTTTGACTAAAATGTTCTTCAATTTCAGATTTAAAAAAGAATTGTTGGCGCTCAAAAGAGAAAAATTCTACCTAAACTGTTTGACCGTATGGAAACGAAGAGAAACTTATCCCGTATTCAAAATAAAATCTACATTCGATGTGAAAATTATAACCGGCCACCACTGATCAAGCCGCCTCGAGATAAAAGAACGAATGTTGCGGAATTTATTTTATCTCCGAAAGATAAGGAAATAATAGAGTTTGCAGAACATTGCAGAATTCATCGCGAAAAGCTTGGCTTGGATAGAGCAGCTCTTGCATCAATATTAAATGAGATGTTCGATCACATTACTTTCTCTCCAGTGATTATCGCTCACTTTGAAAAAGGAATCGATTTTCCCAAAAAAATGTGGAATATGAAATATTATTTTCAAGAATGGATCAACAAATATCATGCAGTGTTCAACAGGCCGGATGGATCAGAATCACCCAACCAATCATTGTCCTAGATAATTTGAAAAAGAAACATTAAAATGTACTTTGTAAATTTTCATTTGTTCATAATTGTATGCTTGACAAATAATAAATAAATTTAATAATATCTGTGACATGCAATTATATATTATATTAATATATTACATAGAAAAACAGGCGCATACGCGAAAACGCTCACATACATACAGATAGATAAGTACGTATGCATAATTGCGCACTTTCAAAAATTATGCACGCATGTATTTATGCAACAAAACAACGAACAATTTAAGGATGAAAACAAAAATGCGCGCAAATAAATACTCGTAAATGATGACAAACTGATGCAGTATTTGAAGACTTAGAACGGTGTTCATTCACCTTCTCTTCCGCTAGGGCTTAATTTTTCAATGCATCACTTCGGCATAAAAACTGCTGCAGTTGCACCACTATGATGATCAGACGACACGTGAAGACAAAGCTCTTTCGTCGCGCTTTGAATCAAAATTCACTAAACGCTGTCCAAGCAAATATCTAAATTTTTAATACTCATAAAATACAGCCAGTCTACCCTGATAGTACAACATGCAAATAAGTAAGTAAGTAAGCAGGTGAAACTCACAAACCTTTCATTTCGAATTTTTCCCATCATTGCTTTAATTTTTTTAAACTGCCAGGCAAGGAACATGAAGAGCAAAAAAAATGACAACATGCCTGGGTAAATTCGTTTTCCATATTGCAATTGATCTTCCGCATCGCAGCCTGAAAATATTACAAAAGTTGAACGACTGGCAAAGAAAAATAAGTCTATTTTCGTTGTACCTAAAATAGGAAATATCGCATATATAATCGTATACGGTACAGCCAACAAATTCCCGAACAACAAAAATAGAGGCAATACAGCGTTGGTCATGAATGCTTGCAAATTCATATTTCGAGGACCATCTCGGTATAACTGCAAAATTGAATTTCTGAAAGCGATGTATTCTTTTTGCTTTTAAAGTATAACGGAATCATGTACTGTTTCAAAAGCACGTCGCATTCTCCAGTTCGGACCAACAGTCACCATACAAACGCAAAATATTTTGCAATAGAATGCACCAAGAAGCCAAATCTGTGAGTAAAGTAAAAATAAAAAACTGTCCGCAAAAGTACATCATTTTGATTCTGGCATACCATGAACAGGCAAGGTAAGGCAGTACCAAATCTGGGTACCCGAAGTGGAGCAACAATCATTAATTCAACCAAAAAACCAAACATAAACGCTACCAATCCAAAGTAAGAAATCACGGCCACTAAAAAACGCAGCCAACTGATGAGAACCTGCAAAACAAATGTCTTTAAATTAAATTATAATTGAACAAGTGCCTATTTCTTACAGTACTAATCCATGCCTTTGCATCATAAGCAAGCATGTTAAAATCCCGTGGTATATAACTGAATGACACCGTAAACAGGCGAATTAAGATGCAACAAATGTACAAACCGCAGCTCAAAGTATATAGCTCATAGTGACTATCCGTTCCAGTGATGCAGTGCATCAATTTTCGGCCAATAGTCACTAAAATACACGTGATGCAGACAAGAGAAATCGACTTTCAAATATTCACATCATACCTGGAACTGTCAATGCAATCAAGCTGAAAGTGATGGAAGAAACGCAAATAACTAACAGTAGTGCAATGATCTAAAAATTATAATAATTATCATCTGAAAATTTTCCATTGATTCTGGTTATTGAGCGCGCAGAAACAGATACTCGAAAGAGAAAATAAGGCGGTTTCACATATGACTGGTGTTGAGTAGACGACCGACCGCCAATAAGAAGCATATGATGCGCTGCACCTAGATTTCGATCCAAATCTTCTTCTAGAACACCAAACTCTGCGGCCAAAAGGTGTCTTCCACGATCGTTTTGCTGCTCTCTCGGCACTGCCCCGTTATTCTAAGTTTAACAATTCGTACATCATCATATTTATACTGTAAATTTTGCATCTCACCTCACGTGATAAAAGATAATCCGTCAAACCTAGCAGTTTGCCGACTACTTTGCACCAACGATAAATGAGCACTTTCAAAATTTGTCTTGTGTGGCTTTGTTCCAATAAAGTAGGTAAAATTACTTGAAGCAACAGCAGTTCCAAAAACAACGACAAGAATGGCAAATCACTGAAAATAAATAAATATATATATATATATATATATATATATATATATATATAAACTTTTTACTAGCACTTTCTTATTCATAAAATACGTTATGATGCATACATGTAGATTTGCATATATATATATATATATGCATGTACAAATCAATATAAAAGTTATTAAACACCCTCATGCTTCAAAAATAATAATCACTTTTGTCATTGAAAATTATTACCATCGACAAGAATTATCGCACACAAAATTCATATTATTTGGCGTTAAGAAACTGTTATAAATCTTTAAAAACTTGTATAATATTCCTACAACATCGCAGTATAATAACAATAAAAATTATAAATTCAAATTCATAGAATCCAAAACGTTTTGTAAAATATTGAAAAATGATAAAAGAACTAAAGATTTTGGTAATACCCTTTTAAATAATTCCAAGTAACTATTATTAAAAATAATGTACTAAAAAATATATAAAATCAAAATGTTACACAAATTAAAAATATCATTTGAATGTGAATAAAGATCAGTAAAAATGCATTACCTCCTATTTGAACCTCGATAAGGAAGTGTGGAGGGCATAAATCGAAGAATAATTCGAAATGGACAGTAAACGCAAATCAGTATGGTCAACGCAAATACCAACTAAAATATTTTTAAAAAAAAGAAGCATCATTGAATAAAACTTCTACAATAAAAAGTAATACAATAAATCGACATACCACCGAGGCAAGAAATCGACGCACATGTCGAATCACTGGATACTGCACCATCTATAATAAAAAATCAGTTTAAAATAAAGAAAAATTTTCAAACAAAACAAAAAGAATACTTCTTGTATTGGATTAAAATCGGGATCATTGACGTTGCGTAAAAACCAAAGAACACCAGGCCTCATCACTTCTCGCAGTATTAAAATGAAGGATGCAAAATAAAAAACGTAAACCATGCCGACTAACCAATGAACAAACAGTGAAAGTTCGGGTGCATCATAAAACCACTTAAGTCGACTCTCTGGAGTCTCAGCAAACAACGGCTTAAAAATATTTAAACATGAAATATATTTCATTGAAATATTAAGTCCATATTTAATGATGACCACTAACCAGAGAACACATGTCTAACCACCAGCCGCAAAACAACGGAAAAACACCAACTTCGATCAAAACAATCAGAACCACCTTCAACATCAAATAACACATACCCAATGTTCGGTGAAATCTGTAAAAAAATATAAGAATTCAGTTTAAGAGAAAATTTTTTCAATAAGCAAAACTGTAGCATACCTAACCAATCTCAGTGCGCCGCACAAGGCATGACAAAGGAAAAGCAAAAGTCCCAAAATGAAATATCCAAGCACAGTGGTTATGAAGCCATCAAAATAAGCGGCCTTGATATATTCGGCAATATTAAATGCACTTGAGAAAAAATAACCCACGTAAAAAGGCCACATTACTGAATCGACAGTAAAAAAAGCAAAGTAGAGTTAAATGCAATTAAATTTACAGCATGGCAAACTAGAACCGCTAACCGAAGAGAAGAACGAACAACGTGTTCAGAGAAATAACCCAAAACACATGTTCTAAAAATACCAATGACCCGTCGAAACCAAAAAGTCTATCCCAAGTTAATTCTTCACCAGCTCGTTCCCATTCAAATAACTGCCAATTGTTTTCTTAAAATAAAAATGTGATCATTACACTGATTTTGTTGAAACTAAATTTACAATTTAAAAATTACCATTTTCTATACCAGCCTCTTCTGCACCTTGTCCAGCAGCATCGCCAGCAACTTCACCTGCGAATGGCTGGTTAGCGCGTATCTATAATTCTTTTGCTTCTTTTTCAAAAATGTTATCTAAAATTACAAATAAAATACATTTTCAGCAGCTTCTTCTGCATGAATTTCGACGGGCATCTGAAAACCGCCAATCAAAATTTGCTCTCTCAGCCAAATTAGCGAAATAAAAACACAAAGCGCTAGCATTATGACCGTCAAGCCTTGTATGCAGTCAGCGTAAACATCCTGTCTGAAACAAAAAAATAATTACTATCATTATTATTATTATTATTATTATTCGATAAAAACAATTAAATTAGGTTAAACGTTTATAATGTATAACTAATAAGTAAAACATCTACAGTTTTACTTACGCCTTAAACAAGTCCGCTGTAAAATCCCAAATCCAATATGACGGTCCTTTGAACAAGCTGCGATTAATGCGACCTTAAAATGCAAAAATAATATCAATAAGTAATGACAGCAATTTTGTCTTACATGAAGCTAAAGGAACAACGATTAACCAAGAAAACACAACTATAGAATAATGTATCCAGCATCGCACTGCTTTTAATAATGAATAAGCCATTCCTGATGCAACTTCTCGGATTGGAAGAATAGTTGGCATGTCGGGATGGTACACTAACAGAATAAAACAAGTGCATTAAGAAAAGTCTTAGTACTGCTGCTGTCTGTTTTAAAGAAACAAGCTGTATTGAACAAGCAACACCAAATACATCAATATTGTTCACAATTTTGATGTCGCTAAAAGTTACCTGGTGTAAACTTATACTGATGGTTACATAATTCACAAACGTCTTTTTTGCTGTATTTTAACCATTCAGTTAAGCTAAAATTAATTAAAATGCATAAAGGTTATACCAGCATATTGCTTTACCATTCTTGATGAATGAATTTAATGCTTCCAGTACAAAGACATGGATAAAACAATGGCCTTTCGTTGGTTGATTCCATTCGACACACGCGACACATTTCTACAAAAAATTACTTTGTGTACATCAAAACATTTAAATAACTCTGAATAAAGTACCAAAATTATTTTCTTCGCTCAATTCAGTCATTTTAATACTATTTTTTCTGGCAATCGGACCAGTCTGACTAGCCATTCCAAAAAAAAAATTTACTCTGTCTGCACAGCTTAAAAAGGAAATACAATGTTTATCCGCTGATCACTGAAATCTGCACTATCACAGGAAGAATTTGAAACTGTACTTCCTTCATACTTCGTATTATAGAAATATTGCTTTATGCGATGATTTACTAAATTAAGACGCAAACACACTTACAAAAAAACATGCAACTGCACGAAATTACTATTACAAATAACAATATTACAGTATGAACGTATTAATTAAGTTCAATTTTTTCATTTTAACATATTACTCATAATTAGCACAAAAGACACTTAATAATACAATGAAACCTCAACTAATCAAAATTTACGCTAAACTTTAGTGGAATTTCAAAATAATTTTCTATTAAAATCATTAAATTATCCCCATATGCTACTTGTTATTATAAATGCTATCGGCCAATAAACAAGATTATTCAACTGATCAGAAGTTCAACTGATTCTATTTTAAATGCGAATTTTTGCAAATTTTATCATTTCCTACTTCTGCTGATGTAAATAAATCAACATTTCTGCGATATGTTCTTAATTTTATTAAATTCAAAAATCATGCAATCAATTAGATAATCTTTAACTGCTAATCTATTCTATCAAGTGATTTTTCTCATTTAATTTTCATAAATTCTATTTATTTCATTTGATCTCAGAATTCATTCTTGCAACTTTTATTACAAATTGTTTCAAAATTTCAATTTTCAAATTTTTAAAAATAATTTTATATTGTTAAACAACATTAATTTTCACAATGCAATATTTATATAAATGAAAGCAGATTAAAATGCTTTTCTTAATTCCAAATTTTCAGGCATACTGTGTCATACGGTGTTTTGAATGATTTATTTTGATGTTTTCAACGATTTTCAAGCAGAATTGAGTGATTGAGAAGAAAGAATCCCCATTCGAGATAGGATAGTTATTGTTGGCTTTTTGTCTTTTTCTTGTAGTAAATGAAATCATCCATTCTGCTCATTTCTTCAAACATTCAAAGCTGCTCGTTTCCAGCTATTGTTCTTCTGTTTACGTCCCATTACACGTGCGCACAGATTGTATCGTGACAGATTCATAACTGAACGACAGATTGCAACTGAAAAACAATTTCTCATTGATGAATGGAGATCAATTATACGAAAATGATGCGCATGAAGAGAAGTTACAGCTGGCCATCAGTGTCTGAACAGAAGCAGTATATATCAATGAGACCAAAATCTGAAGAAATGCGAACGAATTCCGCCAGTGCACTTTACCAAATTGACCAGAAACTATTCGCCAGACCAGACAACAGAGAAATAGAAATTTCATCCGGATCAAGTGATGACGATCCTACACTATACAGAATACGAGAAACTTCCGACTTGTTTGATGCAAATTCATATTTTCTGAATTGCATCCGACCACTGTGGTGCAATACGAAAACCCACGGATCGCAACCGCAGAAGGCGAGCTCAGCTCCCGCCGCCGTTTCTAAATCCAGTGATGACAGCTCGGGTAAGCTTTACTTGACTTTCCACAAGGAAAATATTCGATTTTGTTCACTTCATTTGTACATGTGCAGAATTTGCCAGCATCGAACTGCTTTCCAAACGTCGTTGCAGCGAAGAGGCGAAAAGAATTGTGGTCGCCATTTGCGCCATGCATCGCAAGGTGAAGTCGAAGCCGATGAAGGAAATTTTGTCTCGCATTATTGAATACTACGGCGACAAGATGTACATAATTGTTTTCAACGAAGCGATGATCATGAACGATCCGGTGGAAAAATGGCCGATCTGTGATTGTTTTATCAGTTTCTATTCACAAGGCTTTCCAATCGCCAAAGCGATCGATTATATTCGATTACGTAATCCTTATGTTATTAACGATGTGCACCGTCAGTATGATCTGCTAAGCAGGTACAATTTTGAATTAAAATTTGCATATGTTTTTTTTTCTTGTTTATTTAATTTTACTTATTTATTTATTCTACCTTTTATTTTATTGTTCATTTTTAGGATTAAAGTATATAAAATATTGGAAAAAGCTTATATTGAATTACCACGATATACAGTATTGCATCGAGAGCCGACTTCTTCGAAAAGTATTTGAAAATAATTTCGAAGATTTGCAATTTATATAATTTTAGATTTAAATAAATTTATGTAAATGTTTTTAGCGTCAACATATATCGAACATGAAGATTCAATTGAAATTGATGGAAAATGTTTCAACAAGCCGTTTGTTGAGAAACCAATTTCCGCTGAAGACCATAACATATACATTTATTATCCTTCCTGTGCTGGCGGTGGCTCGCAGCGACTCTTTCGCAAAGTTTGACATTTTATTTCAGTATATTACTTGTGGTAGTTGAAAATAGTTTTATGAACATTTTTGCGCATATGATAAAATCAAGGAGTGTATGTGTAAATATTTTAAAATACGTTTTTTTTTTCAAATTGTGCAGGTAGATAATCGAAGCAGTATATATTCTCCTGAAAGTCACATACGAAAAGAAGGCTCATATATTTATGAAGAATTTATGCCTACTGATGGAACTGACGTGAAGGTTATTGATAAAGATTCTTTTGCATTTTCAAAAATCATGAAATTTTCATATTTGCATGTAGGTTTACGCAGTTGGACCGGACTATGCTCATGCGGAAGCGAGAAAATCGCCAGCTTTGGATGGAAAAGTGGATCGAGATTCCGATGGCAAAGAAATTCGTTACCCAGTAATATTAAGCAGTCGAGAGAAGCTGATAGCTCGAAAAATAGTTTGGGCATTCCGGGTAAAGTCTCTTTAATTGAAATGATGTTATTTATTTTAAAATTTTAAAGCAAACCGTTTGCGGATTTGACTTGTTGCGAGCCAATGGACGTTCCTATGTATGCGATGTGAATGGATTCTCGTTTGTTAAAACGTCTACACGTTATTATGACGACTCTGCGTTGATTTTGGGCAATATGATTTTACGGTATTTGGCTCCGACGTTGCACATCCCCTGGGTTCGTCCATTTCAACTCGGTTGGTCAGTTGTATTTTGTTTCTATTGGATTTTTATAATACTTTAAAACAGATGATCCACCACTGGTATCCACGACGTACGGCACCGTAATGGAATTGCGTTGTGTGTTGGGAATCATACGACACGGCGATCGGACACCAAAGCAAAAATTGAAAATGGAAGTATCCCACAAGAAGTAACTATTTCTCGTTTCATTTTAAAGTGTTTACTTATTTATTAACATGCAGATTTTTTGATTTATTCTCCACCTATGATGGTTACAAATGGGGCGAGCTGAAGTTGAAACGACCAGCTCAGTTGCAAGAAGTGCTGGATATTGTAAGATATTTGCTTTTGCAAATTAGAGACAATACAGATCAGAGGCGTTTCATTACTGAACAAGAGGCTAAATTGGAACAAGTGAAGACAGTGTTGGAGATGTTAGTCATTTTACTAAAAAAAAAAAAAAAAATTAAAAGTTAGCATATGTAAAGTATTGATAATTTTTGTTTTCGTTACACAGGCATGGTCACTTTTCGGGAATTAATCGCAAAGTGCAATTTAAATATCACAAAAGAGCCAAAAGTGGACCTGATGGTTTGTCGACAGATGAAAAGTCGAATAATGATGAGAATAAGTGTTTAATTTTGATCGTGAAATGGGGTGGTGAACTCACGAATGCTGGAAAAATTCAAGCTGAAGAACTGGGCCGAGCGTTTCGTTGCTTGTATCCTGGTGGCCAAGGGAAGGGTACAATTTTCTTGATTTATTTTTTTCTAAATCTACGTATTTTAAGATGAAAATCCTTAACAATTCTAGGCCAATCCAATAATGACAGTCGTGGACTTGGCTTTTTACGCTTGCATAGTACATACAGGCATGATTTGAAAATTTATGCTTCAGAAGAGGGCAGAGTTCAAATGACCGCCGCTGCATTTGCAAAAGCAATATACATTTTCTTATAAATGTACGGTTTAAAAAAAAATTTCATTAAATTTTTAGGGTCTCTTGGCTTTAGAAGGTCAGCTTCCGCCGATTTTAGTGCAAATGGTTAAATCAGCAAACACGGACGGACTGCTGGATGATGACAAAGATGCGCGGCTATATCAGAATCGTGTTAAATCATTTTTGCATTCCTTTCTTCAGTGTGATGCTGATTTAACTGAAGAAGATTTTGAATGGGTAAAAAAAGTCGAATTTTTGCTTGTGTTTGTTAAAATTTTAAAATTTGCTTTGATTTTAGCTAAATCCGACCAATTCAATTACAATGCATAATGCATTGCGGTTTATACAGAATCCACGTCAGATGTGCATCAGAATTCACGAGATGATTAAGAATATTTTTGAAACGATTCAACTACGTCGAACGAAACTGAAAAATAATACTCTATACATGGGTGAAAGTTGGGATTTAATCGAGCGACGATGGGGCAAATTGGTGAAAGACTTTCGATGTGTGAAACCTAATGGTGACGTGGTATTTGATATTTCCAAAATTCCAGACATATACGATGTAATAATATTTGTTTGTTTCGAAAAATTTGTCCTTAATTTTATGGTTTTTTTAAAATTTATTTCTTACAATTTCAGTGTATAAAATATGATTTGGAGCACAATGCCAGTGTACTACTGGTTGTTGAAGAGATGGAAGAGTTGTACTTGTGTTCTAAGCATATGGCCGATATTGTCGTTTTTCAGGTAATCATCTCGATCAGACTGAACATTTCTGTATGTATTGTTTTGAAAATCTTTTTTTAGGAATACGGCATCACTAAAGAAGAAAAGGTTTTAATTGGTAAAGGAATCTGTACACCTCTGATAAAGAAATTGCGCTCTGATTTGAATCGCTGTATTGATGGTATAGTAGATGAAGAAAACGCTACAAGACTTGATCCTCGGTAGGAAAAACATTTCAATTTTACTATTCATTTGGGATGAAACTTTAAACATCCTTTAAAAATGTTCATTTAATATAATAAAATATAATAATAATAATTTTCGAATCTTACATTTTAGAGCTTCAAAAGATATTGCCACTCCATTCAGACACGTTCGAACGCGACTGTATTTCACTAGTGAAAGCCACATTCATTCTTTGATGAATTTGTTACAGTTTGGAGGACTTTTTGAATATGTAAGCTACAACTGTTTTACGTGTGAAAAATTTGGTGAAATTATTTTATTTATTTTTTGCTTGAGCCTTATGATAATCAATGGAAAAGCGCGTTGAACTTTTTGTCTTCGGTGACTGAATACAATTATATGGCACAGTTGGTATTGATGCTGTACGAGGATACAACCAAAGATGCTCGATCCGAAGACCGCTTTCATGTGGAATTGCATTTTTCACCCGGGGCACTTCCTTGCATTCAAACTACTCACGTTGCTGGTCTCGGTTATCGGTATGTAATAGTCAAAAAAAAAAAAAAAACAAGAACCATTCGTTATTCAAAATTATTTTGTTTGCCTTTTTGATACAGTTTATCAAATTTATCTCAAATTACTCAAATTTCTCTTTTAAATTTATCTCAATCCTTTAATTTATCAGACCAAAGTCTTATCGGAACGCCATGAATGAAACATTACTGAACATCAACGACTTGATTAAAGCTCTTGACGATGAGCGGGTATCAAACAAGAACAAGCTATCAATTGATCGAAATGTAAGTAGCAGTTTATATTTTGTTGACCTATTTACTCATATACACATACTATCTATATCATAGTTTAAATTAAAGAAAGAAAAGCAAATTTCTCCAACGCAATCTTCCGGGACCTCTATTGGAGTTGTTGCTATTGGTGATAAAGAAAATAAACCAATCAGTATGATGATATTCATTTTTCTATTGTCACTTATGATTTAAATGAAAGTTAATCAACCAGTAATGCAAATTTAAAATATTGCAGAAAAAATTGTTATACTATGTTGATCTACAAATAAAGTAAATATTTTAAAGAACAAACCAATAAATTTGTTTAGGATTGTTTCTCTAATAATAGTAATAGCTAGTGTTCATGACTTTAATTTGGGGGAGGTTAGGAGTGAGGTGTTTCAAGAATTTATTTAAAATACATGTACTGTTTTATTTTAATTCAATTTATTAAAATGCTTTATTGTTTAGCTAATGAAGAGCTTGCACTACATTCCCCTGATAGAGTCCCGTCGCCAGATCGAACGCTTCCTGTCATCAAGTCAAGTAGTGACATTAGCTGCTTGAAAAGTAGATATTTTTCTCACACTAGTACATATATTATACATATTACTTATAAATTTCGATGAAGATAAATACAAATATACGGAATTATATATAATTATTAAAAATTGAAACACTGTTTTAAGGTTGTAAGAAAAAACGGACTTCCACTTTAGGGAAGAAGAATGAAATTGAAGAACAGCCGAATTATTATTCGAATATAGTTTCAGTTGAAGAACCTTTGGGAGGTGATACATTTACTTTCGTCTTACTTTTTCCCCAACGTCCAATGCTTATATTTTGTGCTTCAATTTGACAATTAAAGGGGAAGTTATATGTTTATTTTCTGCAGTATTTAAACATATATTTTGATATTTTAAGCTAGACAATATCCTCACAAACGCGCAATATATCAACGTCAGGCTGTGAAATATCTCTGGCGTATGAGTTTTTCCATGTTTTTAATTGCACAAATTGTCGTTAATGTTTAATTTTAGAACAAGATGCAAAACTGATCAGTACAGCTGTGATCAGCGGTTCGTTTTCAGTAGCTAGAGACGGTAATGCAGTTTTATAAATAATTGTTGATAATTGAAGAAAATGCATCACTTATTTATTTACTTATTCGATAATTTTAGCTGCTCCAGCATTACTGAGCACTGCGGTAGTATCGAGAGGTTCAAGTGCACCGGATTTAAGACTTTCATCGCGTGCAGAAGAACTCGACAAAAGCGGTATAGATACAGGTTTTTGAATTATTCTTTTAAAAAATTACAAAATTTTTAACTAAACGAAGTACTGATCAAATAAAAATTTTTACGTTCTGTTATGATACATCACTGTAGTCGTTCTTGTAACTTGAAGAGAATAAATGTGTTTTTCATTACAGAGCTGTAATAGCATCCAGAGAATAATAGCTCAGAGAAGAATGTTTCTTTTTTGCATTTTTGACCATTTACACTATATTTACTTATCTATATAACTCTCAGTTGTGTTCAAGTACATATATATATATATATTTGAAGAGTTTTATAAAACAGTAGTTATTTAAACAATTACTGCCATGGTTCACTTACCTGAAAAATTTAGACATTGCCTTTATGGTACCGCCGTTGCGTTCTTTGGAAACGTTGCATAATCAGCTGTCTCTGAGGCAGATTGACGATTTCTTCGAAGCAATTGTTGCTTCAAAGTCTCCAGATGGAAAGTTACCTGAAAATTCATGTGAAGGTCTGTATGACGTTACGTTAAGCTTTTGCTTGAATGTTTGTTTGTTTATGAAATTTATTATTCTAACTTTTCAGAATATTTAAAAGAAGAAGAATTGTCTCAGAGTTTGCTCCATCAGATTGAGGATGTGCAGTGTGAGAAAAGTTTAGACAGCTATTCACATGGTCTGGAATGAGGCTGATGAAATGAATGCATCTCTGTTTCTGACTTCGAGTGTTTTTCCATTTACTGTACCGTAGAGATGAAGATGTGAATGGTAGTGTTAAATAATTTTTCTGTTTAACGGAATCTGAAATTTCAAGTACTGTTCATGTTTAACATAAATTTATTCACATTCTATTGATGCATACAAAACTTTAATGTCAAAGGTATCCTTGTTTTCCAAAATATGTAGTGTTTGTTGTTCTAATTTGAAGATACAAAGAATAAAAGTATCCAAAAATATTTCATATATGTACTGCTCTGTTTCTGATAATATCAACTAAGGTGCTATCATCTATTCATATAAAAAAATAGTGAACGAAAACAAGTTTGTGGATACTGTAAGATTTATGATTTTCAGGATTTATTTGAGGTAATAGTAACAATGAGCAACACACGCACACAATGTAAAATTATTGTACAGATGTGCGTACTTTCATTCTGCGTAAAGTTTTAATTTTTTCAATTTTTAAATGTATATACTGCTAATCATACATCTCTTTGCTACAGTAATCTATAATTGCGCTCTTCGAAAACTCCTCTTTTTTGTTGAATGGAATTTGCTTTTCCATTGCAGAGATCGCATATGTTGATAAACTGATGTGTTAAAATGGTCCGCTTAGCCCGTGTTTTAGTGTGTGGTGCGAAAAAGGTTGGCAAGACTGCTATATTAAGTCAGATTGCAAATGGCATAAACTTAGTCGGACAAGTTAGTTTTGGAGTAGCGCTGTTTGAGGTGTTCAGTTTTGATATTTTTCAGCCCTACTGTCCTACTACAGAGGATACTTACTTTTTGGAAGTATGTACCGAAAAGTCGACCGACACGCTAATTCTGCTTGACACTGCTGGATTGGATGATTTGGAACCGTTGCCAAAGAAGAATAAATTTCAAGCCGCAGACGTAAGAATTTACAATTGATCTTTTGTAAAATTCATCAATATCAAATTATTTTGTAGGCTGTAATATTAGTCTGCAGTGTAGATCAGCCCTATTCTACTGCTTTCTTGGATGTCGTAAATGAGCAAGTTCGTTCAATAGCTAAAGACAGGAAAGAGGCAACACGTTTATTTGTCATATTTTTATTAATGTTTTATAACATTTAAATTTTTTAAGTTTCCTTTTCTTGTTTTTCTCAATAAGATTGATTTAAATATCGATGGACAATTCAACAATGATATATCTACGGTCGCGAATTGGTGCAAAAAAGAGAAAGGTGCTGCGTGTATTGATTTCAATAAATGGTTTTACTTAGATGAAAACTTTACAACTGTTTAGTGCGTTTCTTTCAAGTTGACGCTAGCAATGTCAATGTTTTGGTAGAGCCTTTTAAATTTCTGGCCGGAAAACTGTTTTCCACCAGTAAAATTCCATACAGTATGGCTATACGTTTTGTATCATAAATTTGTTTCAGAAGACAGCAAATTCTCGCTGCCAAAGAAGGCTAAAGAAAAGGTCCCTGGCGCAGCTATTCTGCTTGATTTTTGACTAAAGAAGCACGCAGAAACAAGCAGGGATCAACAGTGATTAACATGCATTGTATATAAATTGTTAGAATTCGAATCAAATCTGAACATTTATTTATGTTTGCTAATTTGTGAATGGGAAATTTTTGGAATAATTATCGTATTAACTTTTGAAAAGGACAACTACCGACTTTTATTGTATAATCTTTTAAAGAGATTGTGTTTTCACTCATTTTCTACTGCATTTTCAGTTTAACTTACATGTGCACGGCAAATAAAATGAAAATGTTTTTCAGTGTTTTTCTGAAAATTTAAATATCATACCTTGTTTTAAAAGTGATGTTAATTCTAAAATTTGTTCTCTAATAGCGCTTTTGCTGCACAACATTCAGATGGACCGCATTTTTAAAACTGCTCTGCTAAACAACGTGGCAAACCGCATTACAAAGATAAAACATGTTCACGTCATTTTCACTGCTCTTCAGATTTACCTTTTGTGCTTTTGTTTACATTAATGTACTGTAATATATATATATATATACTTTTTTATTACTTATCAATGTTAATTTATTTTTCTTTATATTTGTTTTTATATTTACATTACAGTCAAGATTTACTTTTAGAAAGAATACTTTAAAACCTGCTGCTGTCAACAAACAGTCAAAGTACAGTATGCAATAAATAAATGGAAGTACATATAGATCGGAAAATATTTAACAAGAAATACGCTGTTTTTATAGCTTTTTCAATTTAACAAAATATTTTTGAATTTTACAGTTACATTATTATAAATATAAAAGTTTTGCGTTTGAACATACATATTAGTAAAGTAAACGGAAGTGGCTAAAAATATTTGTGTAGCCAATCCGTTTACCACATATTACAACAGTAAATCATAGAAACATACAAAGAACAACTTGACCATAAAAAAATCAATTTAAACAAAGATTACAATCTTACATTTATACATTTTAGCTGGTTATTATAAATAGTCAAAATCAAAAATATTGATTAGCTACGAATTCTTTCTAGTTTTTGCATTATCCTTCTCTTTTGTTAAACCTAATTAGCAGAAACTATTATTAAGAAATCAATGATTCATTACCAGATATGGCTATCTGCCAGAAACACAAAGCATAAATTCAAGAATTTGAATAAAGACAGCATAAAATATTTGACGTATTTTAAATAGTATTTGATTTATTGATAAGCTTAATTTTGTTAATAGCGTGTTTGCTCAATATTTCAAAAGAATTTCTTTTTCAATTGATTGTTTAGTACAAATATGTTGTGTTGTGCAATGAATAGTTTTACCGTTCAGCCTTAATTAGAAACCCGCCGAAAATTTCAATGAGATGAATCAATGCAAATTGATTCATGAACTTCAGCTGAACATTATTTAACACTTTCTAAGGATCTTTCAAATGTAGAAGAATATGTGTAAAAGAATTGAACAGCTTGGCATCTGCAGTTACAAATTAGCTTGTCGAACAATAGAATTAAGCGGCCATTGATGATTAGGCACAAAGAGCAACGTTCAAACCTTTACTAGCACGATCGCACATATCTGATTACAACATTGTCAGTTGTGTTGGAAGTAAAACTTTTGAAAATAGTTTGAGACTCACAAAATCACATTCCAGCATTGATCTGAATGCAGATCAATTTTTCTATCTCCGGCTCATTTACTAAATACTTACTTCTTTGAACATATTTGATAAATGACAATATTTCATATTTTCCATAACTCTGTTTTTTGCATTCTATTTCAACAGTGAAACTTGTTAGGCTAAATAAATAAAATCTTTCTAATAAAATAAAAGTACAATTCCTATAATTTATAAATAACATTCTATCAATTCGTGTAAAAACATAAATGAAAACTGTTCTGATTTATGAAAGTTTAACAGAAGTTGGTTGCTTTGTTTCACAACAGAAGTAGATCTGATAATGTATATTTTATTCATATATTTTTTAAATTAATAATATTAGTAAAGTCAAAATTTTATTTGATATATATATATATATATATATATATATATATATATATATTTATTTATTTATTTATTTATATTTATATATTTATAGAGAGAGAGAGAGAGAGAGAGAGAGAAAGAGTTACATTTAAGTATAGCCGCCTAAATTAGTATAGTGCATTATGTGCGTCTGTTACAGTAATAATTATTTATGACGTTTTGATTTCAAATCATTATAGTTGCAGTAGCAATTTTCGAGCAATTGCACAAATAATTGACAAAAGCATTACAGCACAGTCAGCTTTTGTTGCACACGCAAAGCAACATAGGCAAGAAGTGATATAATAATTGAATAAACACGAAAGATATAGGAAGGAAATGAAGTCAATGAAAATCTTTTTATGAATCAAAACTGATACTGTACTTTAGAAGAAAAGAAACAGTAAGTATTTGTATTAGATTTATGCATTTATTGTTTCTCAAAAAGAAAGAAACAACAGATTTTGTATACGGTGATGATTTGGATTAAATTTCACCGGACAAATTCTTTCTTTTCTGAATTATGATAATTGATTATTAAAAAAAAAAAAAAAAAATTTTTCAGTCTAAAATAGAAAATTCCGGAAAATGGTCGTCGCTTCGCGAGCAAGTTGTCCATCAATCTTGGCAGAGTGCCGTTTGCCCAATGACAGTTGAAGAGAAGAATCGTGCTTTCACGACTGCTTTATGACGTAATATGTTTTTTGTTAAGTTTCAAATCTGTGAGCAGTACAACGTCACGACAATGAATGCAGCTTTGATGATTTGAAGAGCAAAACTATTGGAGCACCGTTTCAAGCTTTGAACTTGTGTTTCAGTTTGGTCAAGTTTGAAATTGTCGAATGTTGTCATTGTATCGTGTTAGTCCGATTCATCACCAAAGTTGTTCGGTTATTTTTACTTTTATTTACACAGATCAGCCAGATTCTGTTTCCAAATGTCCAATTGTATCCACTTTGCCATTCAGCTATTCTGGACTTCGCTGGAGGGTTGTACTGTCGGAAAACAGTGATGCATACTTTGATCCACTGCTTACACTTCATGAGCCAGGTGCAAATGTGCGCTGCGTTGTGGACTTCGGCTTCACGTTGATCAATCAGGATTCATTTACTCAAAATGAAAGTTATCAACTGAGCAGGTGCAGATTTGATCAAAACTTTCATTCACAAGGCAAAAGATGCTTCATTGCTTACAGTGATCTGCGCAGAAGAAAATTTCTCAATTCCGCTCGACAATGTTTGATAGAACTGAAATTAAACAACGCTGAAACCATTTTTGAAGATCATTTAAAAATGATCACTCACGATAATGGCCAAGTTTCAACTCGAAACAAGCTAGATTATCAATGTTACAATACTTTACCGTTTCATTATGGAGATTTTGACTGGTCAGTACAATTTTTATAATTGCAAACTCTCACTTTGTAAATGAATCAATTGTAAATAGAAATTTAAAGTAATACTTTTAAGTTAATATTCTTTCTGTTTGAATTCATTACTGCCAATGAAACTCTGAGAATCAATTGAAGACAATTCAATTACAAAACTAGCCATTAGCTACGTAGCTTTTAATTGCGCATGATTCTACAGGCTACTGTTAACATTTGACAATCTGATCATAAATTTAGTTTTAAACAATTTAAAAACTGTTTTTATTTTTAATTTAGTTTGTTCACACATTTCTGTTGATCAGAGCATTTTCATTTCACATAATCAAGGATGTAATTTTATATGAATAACAGCAATGCGCTGAGCATTGAAATTATCATTTCACTAAAATGAAAAAAAAAAGTTGATTTTCTCTTATTCGAACATCTTTTAATTTCACATCTGAAAAACACTGACGTGCTAACTGGATTTTAGAATTAAAGATCAAATTGTTCTTCAATAAAAGCGGAAGTAGTTTTTTAAGCACTTCATAAAATGATGCTTGTCAATCGATGTCAAATCTGTAACTTAATTATTTTCTCTTGCAAAAATATAATTCAGCAAGTCAAAGGTTTCTCACTATTATTTGAGCCATGCAAATTATTAATTTTCAATTTTGAAGTTAATTTTTAAAGAACAGTTTTTAATTTGAAAAAAAATCCATAAATATACATACAATGCATGCAAATTAATTGACAATAAATGTTCATCTGTGTTCAAGAATTGTTCATCTACCAACTCAACAACAAATAGCTTTGTTCTTTCTTAATTAGAAGATTTTTCCAAAGGTTTCATTTCACAAATGTCTGTGTTCATATTTTATCAGCGTTCACAATTAGCATCATTATTGCAAAACACATTTCTGCACAGATAGGCATATTGTTTTGCAGACGTTTTCTTTAATATTCAAAAATTGCATTTCACATTCACGCAATATATATTTAAGCTTTGTTTTCCTCTTTGCTGATGTCATTACATTTTACGTTTACTCGATCACATACAATTACAATGCCAAATCAATATTTATGATCATTCATTTACATTTACATCACTACTTTCATTTTAAAATGTCACTGCTTTTAAACAAATATAATAATTCTATTGTCACGAGACACCAAAAAAAAAAAAAAAAATTGTCATTCTTTGGCTTTTCTCAGCTTTAAACACTGTATCTATCTATCTATCTATCTATCTATCTATCTATCTATCACACACGAATTTCATTTATCTCACATTAATATAAAGAATAAGAATAAGAATAAGAATAGCAATTCTTTTCTCATTTTTATAAAAACAACAATATAATAAGTACATAATAATAAAAAGTTTTTACTTACATCATCAGTGCAAATATTGCAGTGCATGAAGCTTGTTCTTAATGATATTGGATATTTTTCCAAATAGCTTCAGTTGCAAGGGAGGTAGATATGAACGTTCACAGATGCAAAAAATAGACGACTGCTCAGAAACGTTAGCAGCTGCTGAATTAAAAATTAAAAATTCAACTTTCAGGTTTTGTGTGTTTTGTCCAAACATGGACGACACTAATTTGTTCTCAAAGCACATGCTTCAACTGAATCGTTGCAGTTCAAGCAATGTCCTTTGCAAGCTTCGATATTGCATTTCAATTGGTGAAAGTGATGAGAGAGCTTTTAAATTTGTTTTTCAAGATGAAATATTCGGCTTCAATGGTACCGGCGAAGGAATTTACTTTACGGAAAACTACCAGAAATATGTGAAAAAGAATGAACTGAAAATTACAATCAAGCTTTATCACTTCAGCTATGTTTGTCAGCTAAAGTTGGGCGTGCCGAGCTTGAACAATCCATTGCATTCGATTTGTTACGATCAGGACAAAAGACCTTGGCATGTGGTTACCCGTTGCTCACAGAATTGCAATATCATGAAAGTTACTGTCATATTTGTCGGGAGTTTGCAGATTCCTAAAAACTACTGTCGTTTGGTTACTTGGTCATTTTGCATTGTCCCGGCGAAGCAGGAAATGCAAAATCAAGATATCAATTTTTCTGAAAATCCAATCAGTGTGTGCTACTTTCCTCAACATGATCCTGGTATTTCATTCTTCACCTCACTTTCTATACAAACGGTAAAGAACAAATACTATACACAGCTCTTCCTTTAACCCACTATTGCATACATAACATACATACTATACATAACATACAGCTATATATATTGCATACATAACAAGCAAAATAAAGGCACTTACTTGTTTTACGTAATTTAAGAAAAAAAACATTTTTTTTTTCATTTCAGCTTCGATCGAAAAATAATCCATGGATTGATTCATCGGACGGAAAAATAACCAGCTATCTAGAATGGCATTCGTCCTATTTGATTGCCTTGCCTGCGTTTCAGTCTATGGAATCAGCAATGCAAAAACAAGTCGAACAAATGAGGTAGGAACAAATGAGATGTTTCGAAGAATTATGAAATCATTTCAGATATTTTCTCGACAACACCTGTCATTTCTCTAATTGACATCCATCTGACTTTGCCCACTCTCAGTGGACGTCTCAATGATGATGATGATGATGCATGTTTGCAAAGAAGCTATTTTTGCATTTCAGGCGCGAAGTGAAAGCACTGCAAGATGAAAATTTGAACTTGGAAAAAGAACTACACCGGTACCAAATGATGATCGCCCACTTGTGCAACAGAAAGCAAACTGACATTCTGAAGAGTCGTTCCGTCTCGTCGAATAGCCGCGGTGAGCAGCAGCCAATGCTGATCAAATGTATGAAAGAAAAGGACAAGCAGCATTCAGAGTTCGAATCAAAGATACCACCGACTAGAGAAAGCAGAAGATTTTCATGTGTTGATTTTCGAGATACCAAAGCATCAACGTTCATCCGCAGGTCATCGATGCAAACTGCAAAATTGCCCAAAACGTACCGTACACGTTTGGAAAGCGTTGATGATGTGCATTCAATTGCGTCGTCAAGTTATCTATTAAGATTAAGATCACCTGATTTTCGAAACAAACATCGAAACAGCTTCACAACAATTCCCCCGGACAACGTCTCCATTGTTGCTGGCACGAGCCTGCCGAATACCGTCGAACGGCAATCCTATTGCAACAAAATAAGAGAAGTTCGCCCAAAATTGGGATATCACAATTCCTCTGACTATTCAATCTATCCAAATTCCACTCCCACTTCTCAGTTTGCGAATCGTCAGAGGGCCAAATCGTTCAATCATGCATTTCCAAACTTGCCCAAATAAGATTTTCCAACATTCGGCTCCATATGCACATCATTACTTCTTTGCTTTTAAATCTGTAAAACAACAAAAATGATCTGCTATGCCAGATAATTAAGATGAAATTTTTATCAGTTTAAAAAAAAGCATACTATATATATCACTTGATAATTCTTTTGAATTGAAGATGTAGATTTGCTGATTGAAGATGCTTGCTTACGAGTAGCGTAGTGGAAAAGAGTAAAAATGCTAATTTATTCTATAATAATATAGAATGAGAGAAATACAACTTTTTGAAATAAGTTTGGCATGCACATCAGTCACCACTAGCCGAACGTGAGCGAAGAGCTGAAATTGAATGACAACTTATTTTTATTGAACAAAAAACAAAAGAAAAACAATAATATTGTTGCACACGAACAAACTGAAGCAGAATAATGAATAAAAATAATGAGTAAACAACTGGAAAAAATTGTATGAATGTAATATAGGTAAAAAAAACCACGTGTAAGCCAAGAAACGTCAGCTTTAGTGTATGAAAGCCACAACTGGATGAACATGAGATGGAAAATCCCGCATAACAGAAATTGTCGTTGCTGTTATTTGCTGTATGTAAAAAAAAAACACTAAATTTAGCAACAACAATATGCAAATGACAATTGATGAAGAAGTTGAAAATTATGGAAAACCGTCATTTTTGAAATTTCAACTATGCTGGACTGGAGACAACGTGTCAGGCTTGATTCAGAAACAAGGAGCAAAGATGAAGCAAAGAGAAAAAAAAATTTTTTTTAACCGGTAAAGAGATCATTGTGAGAGTGATGAGGACAGACAAACGAGAGTGAACAATGCTTTTCTGTCACCAAAACTCACAAAGAACTATTCATCCAAACACATTCACCACCAGTCAGAAAGTGAAAAAAGAGAAGTACTTTTTTTCACTTTTGACAAGGCAGAACAGAGTTGACAGAAGTGTGAAGTAGACGAGCAAGACGGAAAGTGATGCTGTTGGAAACTGAACGAACATCCAGTGTATTAAAGGTATACTTTCTTTGTTTTGTAATCACGCGGCAATGTTCCATTTTTCACAGTGAGCAGATCTTTTTCATTTCGTCTGTCCGAATAAGTCATCGTCATGCTAGCTTCGTTCAGCTTGCCAACAGTCAAATGAGACATGTAAGCTTCGCTGTGATCAGTTCGACTGTTCAAAGTTTTTCTCAACGGTGAGTCATAGCTCGGCACCGCTTCAAATGGAATTTTCCAACGAGCACACCGATAGCCAATCAAAAATGCCACTGCAGATGCTACAACCAACGTGACCACAACCGCAATTACCATACACTCGGCTGTATAAATTGGCCTTGATTCCACTAACGGGTATGCGGAAGTGAAGTCTAAAACAAATTGTGCGCTCGTTCAATTTGGTCCATTACAAGTGCAGTAGATTATTTACCGTTCGGATAAAATCCATCTTCTTCTAAAAATTCTACAAAAAAGAAATCAATTGCATTAATTATGTACATTATTATAAAGTTGGAAAAATAATGTTAAAATCGCATTACTGTCCATGCACAACGGAGACTGACCCGAAGAAACACTTTGTGCAAAATCGCTTTCTGACCAATTGCTGAAAAAAAGTTACCATATCATAAAGATTTCAGCTTTCAAATAATGTCTACAATTTTCTCATATAAAAAACAATTTATCAGAGATTTACTTTTTTTAATATGATCTATGAGGGTCATGGCCACAAAGGTCAGGTCAGAAGCATGGAAGAGAGAGAGAGAGAGAGAGAGAGAGAAAAAAGAAAAGAGAAAAGCAACAACAACAACTGCTACCAGTAGAGCTACAACAAAAACTTACCCACTGACAGTGCTCACACACTGACTACGAATCAGATCCCACGCGCAATATGGATCTTGCAATTGTGTGCACGTTCTACAGCTGGTCTTATTGGCACAATAATGTGCAGGAACCAATTTCAACTGATCATTGGTAGATATCAAAAGTGACACCGTTTTTTGATTCGCTTCATCAGATGAATGCACAACACGAATGTTGGAGATTGCAGCTCGGTCGGCAAAAAAGTGAATAATTTCAATCAAAACCGAGTTCACTTTTGTATCTTGTGCAACATTCACGTATTTCAGCACCCGACCGTCGTTTGTTCCCACAAACAGCACACTATACTGAAAACCGCTGACTGATTGGACAACATCAACAGCAAGTGCAGTAAACTGATATCTGAAAAAAAAAATACAGCAAATTTTACCGATATCTACTACTACTACTACTACTACTACTATAAAAATGGATTATATTCTTTTTAGCTTTGGGAAATATGAGCAGCAAAATGTTTACGAGCTCCAATTTTCACAAACACTTCAGGCCAAGGTCAGCTTACCCTAAAGATGTATCCACTACTAATGGTTGTTCAAAGTAATTTGGTACGGCGTCGCTCAGCAAACTATGCATGCGAACAAAATTAGCCGCACGTTCTCCGATGGTTTTTGAATTGGCTTGACACTACAACAAAGATATGAAAAGTACAATAAGAAAAGTAAAATGCATAAAAATTCATACATCGCCAGGTCTAGGAGTGGGCAAGTTTGCTTGGTATATGGGCAACCAAAGCGAAGATGGAGTCTTTTGCACTTTGAATGGACCGTTGTTGAAAATATAACGCACCTCTTCCATGCTGAAGGCACAAATAGCCGACGCTCGCAGAGCGCTGGATGGCGTGTTGAAAATTGCATAAATTAATTCTGTCTTTTTGCCGTTCCGTTCTGTGACTACTAAATTGCTCGTTGCGGCTGAAATTGAAAAATAAAACCTTCAACACAGTGAATACGTAGACAAAATTTTTACAAGGCATAAAAACTTTCATAAAAGAAGTTGAAATATAGATCTGCAAAATAGTAATGGAATAAAACAATAGTGATTCAGAAGAATGAGATTCAAAGCTAGAATGAGAACACGTGTCAATTTTAAGCATACAGATAATGAACAGGTTTTGCTTAATCTTATCATCATATCATGACGTCATGCTTTATAAAGCCAACAGAACAAACAGTAAACTGCTGCCTTTCGTATCTGACGCACTTAGCAGAGAATGAGCAAGCAACAATGAATGAGCTTTGAACGGCTTTCAAAACGTTCACAAAATTTTCTTTTTACTAAAAGCCTGAAACTGATTCTTAATTTCAGCTTATAAATAAATAAATCATCAATCGAGCTGTGCTGCTTTTCAGAACTTTAAAATGCTTTTGTTTTTACATTCATTCAATGCCATTCAGCTAAGCGTATCTATTGCAAAACACTTGAACAGAAAACTAGTAGTAGTAGAAGTATGCAAATGGCGCAGTGCAAACAACACCGTAAGTCCTGATCTTAATAGCTATCAGTTAGGCAAACAACAACCAAGCAAATTAAATTCCTCAACGTAAGAATGAATCGAAGAGTCTTATTCTTATTGAATAAGCAATTGTAAGGTGAATAAAAATAATAATTCAATATGATAATCAATTTTACCAATTTCATTGAAGTAGAACGGTACTTGGCCTGACAAGGAACAATTCAGTCGAGCTTTGATATAAGTGGTCCAAGTTTCTGCATCAGCTTTGTAATCGCCCTGATCCGACTTGCAAACTCTGGCAATTCTGCTGAATACAGCCGTTCCACAGTTGTTATATTCAGCTGCTGCTTCGCGGAACCAAAAATAAATACTATCGCCATCGTCCAAGGATGAAATAAAGTGTGGATCTTGAATATTTTTATAAGTAGAAATATTTAATTCATTATTTTTGTTCGACAAATTAATCTGTCATTATTATATTACCATTCAAAAATTTCGTATCGTATCGTTTTGTACGCAATTCAGCCGTTGGACCAGACAATGGCTTACGATAAATCAATGGCGAACTACCAGAAAAGTCGGCAAATGTCGCCGTGTAAATTTCGTCAGTTTCTGGTACGTACAAAGCAGTTCCATTCTGCCTCGGATCAAAAGGTACAATAGCTACACCGGAAAACTCACGCACTATTTCATAATCATTTTTCTACAATAAAGCAAAAAGAAAAAACGTAGTTTGCTAAAATATGCAAAGAAATAAGTTATTGTAACATACGGCAGTCAATTGATACTGACGACAGAGAGGTTTAAATGCGTTGGTACCACAAATTATCATTCGGTTGTCAGGTTGCTTGTACATCAATCGTATAAAATTATGACAATCATTCTATAAAAAAAAATAATAATAGAAAACGGCCATCAACCATACGGTTAACCATCATCATCATCATCATCATCATGTGGATTCATGCTAAGAGCAGTCAGGGGTCGTGCAGGCTTTCTTTGTCTGCAAAAAATGCTCTTCAAATTTCTATGGACGGTTCCTTCTGACCAACTATGGCAGAAGGCACCCACGCAAGGCGAAGGTCACGCGCTTGGCGAGCCGTTTCATAGCCAAAGCCAACTGTAACGACCAACGCCATTATGGCGATCCAACGCGGTATTGTAATGGGATGAGGTGAGAAAAAAATTGGGTTAAGAGAAGGTCAGAATAGTAGTCGAGGGTGCAGTGCTCAATGGTCGGCTTAATAGCCAATAAAGAAACAAAAGCAAGTCAGGAGACAGCCCAAAAAGAGAAGCAGCAAAAGCAGCAGCAGCAGCAGCAGCAGCAGCAGCAACAACAACAGCAGTAAGTAGTAGAGTACATGTCGGCCTTTCTCGAACAAATGCCCAGCCGTGCGCCAACACCTGAGTGCAATTCAATAGCTCGTGCGAAAATGAAGCTCTCCAAAAATAAAATAAAAAAAAACTATATCGTGCTATTTTTTCATTCATTCATTCATTCATTCATTCATGCATTCATGCATGGACGCAGAATTTATTAAATTTTGTAACAAAACCTGAGTTTTGCCTTTCACCAAACACAAGCTCACATCGTCTGCCGTCGGTGGCCATTCAAGTGTCTAAAATACAATATAAATTGTCAACTTTGCAAAGAGTTGTATGTTTTTTATCCAAGCAGCTAAACTGGGGCTTGTTATCAGTAACTACATACAGTTAAATTTCAGTAACATTGTCTAAAATAAAATTTAGAAAAACATATATGTAGAAGCTTAAATTCACAACAAGCTGCCTGCTTGAACAACTTTGTAATCTTTTATTGTTACAATTGACAACTAGGCAGTGTTAAAAAAAATCAAATCAATTGTCAACCAGTTGTGTTCACTCCGTCCCAAATTTGGTAAAGAGCGGTTGTAAAAATTTTAAATTATGATTTATAACCAAGGACAGGTGATGCAGTAGAATCCTATTTTGCTAAGAGATTAAGTATCTGAAATTAGAAGAAGGCGGTGCGTTATCTGACCGGGAGGACAAGCTACTGAAATTACAGGCACTCAGCTTAGCTAACCAAACGAGAACAACTGTTGCAAGTCTGCTAGTAGTAATCCATTAATACTAGATCGGCAGATGCTTGGCGCCAAAGCTGAGCATCTGCTAATGCCGGGTCAGTTGTCTATAATTTTCCAGGCGCCGGACGCGTCAGCTGCCTCCCCTTCCCCCTCCCCAAACTGAAACCGTAAACAAACTCCTCTCCCTCTCTCTGTTGGTAAAGTATATTAAGGAAAGAGAGAAAAAAAAGTTACTATACCTTAATAACAGACAACGTTGACAAGCTGACATTGAGCATAGCATTCCTGTAAAAAGAAAAGAAATTATAATTGAAAAAACACAGACACAACAGAAAAATATGACGCTCTGATAGCATCAGTACAGTCAAGCGGAAAATGATCGATGCAACTGCCAACAAGAACAGTCTGACGCATCGTTGGAGCGTGAATAATATGCGATAAGTTTTCACAATTGCAAAACTTACTTTGTTCCAACAACAATTGTATGATTATCTTGAGATAAGAATTGCAAAAAATTAAAACCGGATCTCAGAGCAGTCGGGAAAAGCGTACGTCCAACGTTGACTGAAAAAGTTGAAGTTAATACAAAATGATATGAATTAATTTTTCACACAAAAAAACTGTGGATAAGATTCTATTTGAATAATATAAATTTATCAACCCTTCACCTCCATCTATTGGCGTCTTAGTAGCCGTTGGCCAAGTGTACACAACAGTGAGCATCACTGTGATTGTAATCCAATAATAATATTCAAATTTACGGTGCATGGTTCGTTTTCAAATAATGCACAGCTTTGTATCACTCTGTACTGGCCTTGTGACTGTGGATTGTGATCGACGTATGGAACTGAAATGAATATATTTCTAAAAAAGAAAGTAAATGATTTTAAGAAATTGAACTCAAATTTTCTCCTCCTCTCCCCCTCCCTCCCTCCCTCTCTCTCTCTCTCTCTCAAATGCTCAGAAATAGAAACAGTGTCATCGTATATTTGGTGACCGCAGAAAATCAACATCATCAACAACACACAGAATGAGAGAGAGAGAGAGAGAGAGAGAGATAGAGAGGGAGAAAGAGAGATACATGGAGACACTTTTGGTGAAGCGCGCGGGCGGGCGAGAAACACAGACATTTGAAGAAGAACACGAAAAAGAAACAAACAGGGAAAAGTGGAAAAAAGAAGTTCAGCTTCGGTTAATTCAAGCTAGTCACATGGCCAGGGGTCAGCACTGACCAACTAACCAAGCCGAGTGGCCGAGAAACTGCACTGAAGGCTAAACAGCAAGCGGGCCAAGATATATAGGCCGAAAAAACTGTCAACGCCAAGCATGACCCGGAGTCGGGTCAAGTCGCAAGTTTTAAGCCAATAGTCCAGCAAACACACACGCATATAGATGCACGCGCATGATGATCACTGATGCCGGCTAGATTTCTAATAGTTGACCAAACTAACCAGCTTACTACAAGATCACATCGTATACACAGACACACACACACACACACACACAAGCATGCACAAGCATAAATCGATATATGTGTGTGTTTTCAGTGTAGCTCAAATGAACAACACCTGCGCTGCGTGTAATATTTTCTACCATAATTCCATGCCACACCTCTTAAACCGGAAATAAAAAGCAATCAGCAATCAATCAATCAATCAATGAATACAACGATAAAAAGCAAAAAAAAAAAAAGCAAACCTCTTCAATGCTTACAACTGACCAACGGCGGCAACAGGTAGACGGGAGAAAGAGAGAGAGAGAGAAATATATAGTGTGCACTAGTCAGAGAGTTGAGGTCGCCGCCAGATGCGCTGAGCAATTGCAATTGACCAGTGTAAAAATGCTGCTACGCACACCAAAGCAGAGTAATATGGAAGAGATATCAAAAAAAAAAAAACCAAGCATGCTGCACTCGTACATAATCTCATAAGCTTAACCCGAGGGTACCAGCTGCAGATGTTAAACTCTTGTTCAAGTGGCGCTCAGATAATTCCGAATAAGCTCAACGCTGCTGGCACTTTAAGAACAAAATGGAAAAAGATCAAAGCTCAGCCGCCGCAGCTGCAACCCACACACATTAGCCAACAGTCGTCGGTAAAGTGTCCATCGCAATATACCATCGCGTTCTTTGTTTTTTTTATGTGTGTCTTTTTCTTTCTCTTCTCTTTTCACCATCTTGTCAATCGCTCTGACCCCAAGGTCGATACTTTTTAGTAATGGGACAGACAGCTTGGAGATACGGCCCGTCGATCCAGTTCCCATCGAGGACATACACCAGCAACATCGTTCGTTTATGCCTGAAAATCGGTGCAAGATATAGATAGCAATATGACTCTGCACACTTCTAGCTGGTCAAAATTGGCACAACACACTGACACTAGTCATTTGTTATACAAAAATAACCTGAAGAGTAATAAAATAATACTGACAAATAAAAACAACAAAAGCTCACTTTATTCTTTTATTACAACTTTTCAAATTCTATCCCAAGCTGAAATGCAGCAAATGCTATATATATATATATATACTACAGCAGCACAGCATCTTCTTATACTAATTAATGTTTTATTATTCAATCCTTTTTTTGAATGCATATTACACATATACTATTTATTCATCACCTACCGTAGCATTTTAGATGATACAACCACGTTCGCTTCTATATCGCGTGCAAACAACACACACCACACTAAAATTCTGTCGACTATTTGAAACGGCTAAAACTGATGATAATAGAAAAACACTTTTTCATTGTTTTTTTTTTTAATTTCAAGTTGTTATCACCTGTCACACCTTGCCAATAAGCAATTTTAAGAAAATGTTCAAAATACAACTTTCAACCGCATAGAAGCAAAATCTACATTTCACAAATGGGAAGTAATGTAAAAATCAGAACACATTCTCATCCATGCATATAAATGTATATATATAAAATCAATGCTAACATTTTTAATCATCATTGTCACTTTTGAAACTGTAATAGGTAAATTACTTTCACAATTTCTTTCAATAAAATTTGTTTACTATTTCACCTGATCATCATCATCATCATCATCATCATCATCACTATTATGTTCGTAGAGATTGAATGAATAATCTCAGTTTATGAATCTTATAAATAATATTCATATTTTTAACTAATAATTAAGTCGATTAATAAAAAGAACAAAAAGAAAGAAAACTATTGAGAAGAAATTTCCATCTAAAATGTAATTACATTTTCGAAAGTAAGCGATTTTATAAATAATAGTATGATTTTAAAATTTCAATAAAAAAATGTAAAAATCATAATCAAAAAACAAAAAAATAAAAGACTAAATGTAAAAGTATTATACTATTTAGATAGGTGCATGTACAGACAGAAGAGAAGAAAAAACATAACATCACAATTGTTTGTTCTTCTTAAAAAGCATAATTGTATGTTCATTTTATCTTCAGTCAATAACGACAAGTCTTTTTAACAAATAAAAAGGTGTTTAAGCAAAATAAATAACTGACTTACACTATAAACATAATGACTGATTATTCGCCGCCTGATTTTTCTTCTTCTCTTTCTACTGCTTCAGCTAAGTATAGAAAAAGAACAAACGCTATGAAATGTATGTATAGTAGTAGTAGTAGTAGTAGTAGTAGGGAATAGAGTCTTCTAAATTTAGTGTAATTATTTCATCTAGTAAATTACTAGACAAAATACCTGCCAACCAAAGTTGTTTTTAGCTGACATTAAGCAACACATAAAGATTATGATCAAAGGCCGATTAAGATCAATGATGCAAATTTAAAAGAATTGAATCAATGATAAAATCCACCCGCGTTTTGTTAAACGACGCTTCTGTTTCAGAAACTAAACTACCATTGCTAGCTGAAGTGATGTATGCAAAAATCAGAATTTGAAATCAATATTCCCAAATCGTCGTTAACGACACAATTGTGAAGAAAGATGACATTACATTAGTAAGACAGCGATATAATTCAACGGAAACAAAATCAATGTTTTCCTTTTCGCTAATGCACACTCACTCACTCACTGATCTTGCCATCATCAAAGCCGCTGTTCCAACCAAAGCTACATTATTGAAACGCAACTATAAAATAACGACATTTCCAACACATATCTCATCAAAATTTATGACTACTTTTTATCTTTGCGATTATAAATAAATTTCACTGAAAATAATAACACGCAATATATATATATATATATATAATAAATGTGTTGCATTCTATTTGACAATCACATACCTCCTATTAAATGCTAACTCTTGAGTGTGGTTGTTATTGAACAGTTTAACGTACACAGAGACTTCTTATTTATTCGACCATAGTTCCGGATGTTGACCAAGTACACATGGAAATGGCAAAGCGGCTAATAAACGCTGTAACAGTTTTCAGATCATTATCTATAATGGGCGCTTAAAGTGACAAGCAGACGGTCCTCCAGCGATGTTTTCCAATGTCTATCAACAACACTGCCGCCACCAGTACTCCCAGTTTATCCATTCTACAAGTTTTCAATTGGCTAAAATCTAATCGGCGCAACAAATGTCAAATCACGATACTGCATTTTCGTGCAGGCCAATTTATGACACTAGAAACTGTGTGTGTATCTAGCAAATAAAATCTAAAACTCAGAAAAGAAGAGGTTATCTTTCTCAAAAATACACAGATGACAAGTTTAACTGTAACGAAATATTGTTCCTACTTGAAACATTAATGAAAAATCATATATATATATATATATATATGTAGAATCCCCTCTAATTATCATTATTAAAGTAAAAATAGTTAAAAAGCATTGATTGGCTCCTTCTGCAAAATCAAATATCGACCAACTTCATTCACAAATCATGATGATGCTTCAAGGCAGCTTTGTCTGTTTGCATATTTAAATAAGCTTAGTTCAAACCAATACTGATTGACTACTAACAAAAAAACAGTGCCATACCAAAACTGTACCCCAGTAACAGTAGTAGCAGCAGTAGTAGTACAGAAAACCAATCTTAAACAACCCCTCCAGCAGAGTTGTTTTAATTAATGGATAGAGAGTGTCGTTTTCTTGATCAAGCAGGTGGAACGAAACCAATGCAGAATGGCTTGGCGTGACCTGCATTTATCTCCCTGTTGGTATAGATAAAAAAAGCGTCATTGGTCAATTCACCAATCTGTCTTCTGCGCTGGCGTTAATGGATTTTCATCATAAAGCCCGTGGCGTTTCCTACAGGAAAAAATACAGACCATGCAAGATCAATAATACTACCTGGCTGGTAATTGTCGTTGTTTCTCAATTGTAACCAAATTTAATAAATCGATGCACGGTAAACTGGCATGCACAACACATCAACGATCCTTCTATATACCAAAAATTCAGGCAAACTCAATTGAAATATTCAAAATTGCCTTTGCTTCCAGTGTAATGAAATTCAGTGATGAAATAAAAAATTATTCTAACATACATCTGAATCTTATCAAACTGTAAGAAAAAACAAAAAAGCAAATTATAAAATTAACAGAAAAATCAAATTATAATATATTATTATCAAAAAGTGTTTGACTTGACGGCAAAAGCACAAGGAAAAACGAATTACACTAACAGCTTGAAGTGGCATAAAAAGATGAATAAGATGTTGACGCGCAAATGATGCAAATGAGAAGATCAATGTTCAAATACAGTGCGTGGATTGTACGTAGCAAATAGAAATGAAAATGAACAATCAAAGGCAACCAATGTCGATATCAAGTTTACAAATTGATAAGATGAAATTGATAGTAAAGAGAAAAAAGTGTCAAAAAGAGAAACTACACGCAAAGCAATCATCACTGTATACTGCATTAAACAGTTCTGTATGTAAACCGGACAATTTTACGTGGACTTAAATTATAAAAGATTAAATCAGATCTTCCACCACTTCAATATAACACCAGCATTTTATTTATTCACTACTGAACTTATATACATTAGTTAAGGTTTTTGGTGCAATAATAATCTTCAATTTTCAAAAATATGCTTTTGAAAGTAAAGTTAGAAGACGAGATTTGTAAAGTGCAAAAAAAAAACACCCTGATGTTTGTGAATTATTCAACGCATGCTTTACTAGAAAAGCATGATTAATCTAACAAACTGCACACAGCTCAGCTCAGCTCAGCTCAGCTCAGCAGAAGAAAATTGCAAAGCTAAAAGTAAACAAAGGCGTGTTTAACATTCTGCTTATCAGCTTTTATAAATGATCTACTGTAACGATAAGAGTGAACAAGATGCGAAGAAACGCTCAAAAGCAAGTGACAATATGCTTGAACCACACAATTGATGCATTTTGCAGCAGTGGAATATGCAAAATTTTTTTTTTCAAGTCCAGCAAATTTAAGCCATTTTCCTCATTGCATAACAACAATTGCTCGTCAAATAATAATAATAATAATGCCAGCTTATATTGCTAACAAAGCTGTTGGTTGCGCTTTTAACAAGATTTAAAAAAAAAATTTTTTTTTAAACTAAGATTTTCGTCTACCAAGAAACTTTGTTGAATAATAACAGTCGTATTGTCACAGTATTGCAATATTTGGAAATTCATTTAAATAACTTACTGACATTTGGAGGAAAAGTTTCAAATTTATTTGCCTAAATTGAAGAAAAGTCCAAATGCTAAAACACAGATGCGCCTGTTGATATGGAACTTGTAGAGAAAGCCACCTGCCAATAGTAATAACAAGACCAACTCGGCTAACTGATCAGCAGCAAATGAACAGCAGTAGCGATCAAGCTGACTAACATGAAAAAGCTTTCTTTCATTTTATGACGTAATTTAAAGAAGATTTATTATTTCACAACTTTTTGTAATAATCAAAGCTACACTATAAAGTGGATCAAATGAAGCATTCAAATTGCACTGGAGAAGAAAAGCGAAAGAATGAATGCTTTTAATGGCTTTTGAAAAATATAAATTGCAAATTTCACTTTCAAAATGTTACATTTCATTTGTAGCACGAAATTTTACCAAATACTAAAATTGAATTTGAACAACCAAAGATAAAAATAATGCGAAAATCATCATCAATTTTTATACAATATATCAAGAGTAGATAAAATCAGCATTTTTTATTGTAAAATTTCTCTTTTCTGAAATAAACAAAATTGTACACAAAACTCCCACTTTAAATTTTTGAATAACATGCAACAACAAAATGCTTCTTTTTTACTTACTTACTTCTGCATACATTTTCATGAAATGCAAATCAACCTACTTACGTACCGATATTATTATTAATGAGTTGAAATTTGCATACCAAAATTGACTAAAATGCCAAAGGAGAAATTAGCACCAACACAACACAGCCATTCAATTAACTAACTAACCAACTAACTTCTCTGAATATATTTCCTTTTCTACTCCGGTCAATATTTACAAATTATAAAATATTCAATTTACGTAAGATGTTGAAAAAAATAAAATGAAAATGCAAAATAAAGCAAGCTATTCTTAGTTGGCTTGTTGGGAGAAGTTAATCAATTCCACCAATGCAAACATTTTGCAAAAAGGTAGCAAAAGTTCAGAAAAGAAAAGTCAACTTTTGCTTAATGAAAAAATGGGTGTGTCAAAGAAATGACAATGCATAATAGTAATAATAAACGTACGTATTTGAAAGCAATTTACAATTGTTGTAAATAGTGTGCACTTTGACGCTGCAAGGCACCAAGTTGGGTGTATTGAACAAAAATTGAAAGTTAAAGCGTACATATAATATATATCTCTATATTATATATATTATACATGTACTATATATATATATATATATATACATAAATTGAATTTATCCAATTGGTTAGATAGACAGACAGACAAAGAGAAGAGAAAGAGTGAAAGAGAGCAACTGACATCATTTTTAACTGAATCTGCTTTTGAAGAATTTGATCAAGCAAAGTGCAATTAATCTCAAATCTCTACTTGCTGCCAAAACAGAAACAAGAAAAAAAGAAATGCAGTTTTAGCGGATGATAAATTTCACAAGAAATTGCAAAAACACTGCACGCAAAGCATGGCAACCTTTTTCAAGCTTCTGCTTGGGATGATGGTCAAAAAGCTAGCTGGGCTCTTGATTAGACACGCCAGCCAGATGGCTTTAATGATCACAGCGAACAACGAGAGTCGTGTTTACGAAGAATATAGAATAGAGAAAATGGCACATGCTTGAAAACATGTCGACAAGCTGTTTGGATGGCCAAATCGCACAAATCTTGATCTACACAACAAACCCCATTTCACCAGGGAAAGATGTAAGAGCCATCTCTCCGGGACTACTTCCCCCGCAGGGTTGATGTCCACATATCCCCCGTTTCAATGTTGATCATGGTTTGTTGAAGCACATTCACAAGTTGTTGATTATTATTCAAAAGCAACAACTTTAAAATTCATTATATTCTTATTCTCGTGTGTATGCTTCTTCTTTTTTCTCAAATCGACGTGCTTTGAACGAATAAAAAAGATCAAGTATAACAATGATGAATTGAAAAAAAAATTTTTTCGAAAGCAAGCCTTGAAAAATGAAAACACCTCACATCTCATTTGCCAAATGGACAACAATATAATAATGGAGATGGTTCAATTAGTTGACCCGCACCCACCGGCGTTGGAACCAGAGTACAAAAGCAGCAAAAATGACCGCTGAACATAAATAAAAAGTCAAGGGCACGCGGAATACTGAAAGCATATACAAAAGTGAAAAGCAGCCACGCAGAAAATTAGCTGTTAACCAAACTGAAAAATATTAACCTGCTTTAGAAAATCGGCTTTACTTCTTAATTTTTTTTCTTTTTTGAAAGGAGGGGGGGGGGGGGTAGGAAAGAGAGGCCAAGAATGAAAATACTTGACATTATTGGAAAGCACCATTATTGATTGTATTCTTTCAAAAATAATTATTCAGTATTGTTTTTCAAGAAACGTTTCAAACCTGAAAGATTTGTTCAGAAGAAATACAGTATTTCCATTTCATATATATATATTAATTATAATAAGATGATTTGTTCAGAGCGGTGAAATGAATATGTTAAATGGAAAATAATTTAATTGAATACAGATAAAAGAAAGAAGCAGATGTGACATGCAATTTGCAAAATTGATCTTATCATCAAAGTTGGAACATTTTCACAACCGCCTTATCAGATAAACTACACGTCCTTAAAATTGCATAAAATCAAAACAGATACTGGTTGAAAAGTTCTGACAATTGACAATTAAAAACAAATATTTAAATTCGATCCTATACTTTATCAAACAAAAATGAGACATTAAACGTGAAATTTTAAAACTATTTTTTACCCAACAGCATAAAAAAAATATATTTTCTGAATGTTCAAAAGTTTAGAACTTACTTGAAACATTATTGCACATGTTGAAGAAAGGTTTTTCTTTCATTTGAAAATAATACATTGTCTAGATGTAAAAGAAGTGAGCTAGCTGTCTTTCAGGACACATCTTATTGTCTGTATTATTGAAATGCAAAAATCTACAGTATGGAATTTCATTACATCACACACATGAAGTGTAAACGAGGAAGGAAAAATACGAACGATCTGATTGATGCTTTGTACGATGTGATGAAATAGGAAAAAAAACATGAAACATACTGAACATCACCAACAACAACAACAACAACAACAGCTAGCTACAACGGCAAATAACAAAATGCGGATGAATCAGTCTCTGTGATATCATTGTATTGTATTGTATTGCGTGTCAATAAAAACAAGCGGGTTGGATATAGATGCAGCTAGTTAGCCAGTTAAACAGGTCAAAGTTTTCAACACATATTCATTGGATAAATAAAAAAAATATTTCTGATCAACGGCGAGCGTAAGAAGAGCTCAGCTGAAGTGAGATATTTTCACTGACCAAAGTGACAAAAGGTCGAAAACAGGAAGCGGCTTTTTCTCCACTGCCAAAGAAAAACCGAAGCCAATTGAACGCAACCAACAATCAGACCCCCTTTTCCAACAGAGATGACAAATCACATGCCACCGGATACATTAATCCCTCTTCCTGCTTCGGTTTCTTCAAAACAACAATTTTGACAGATAAAATGAGGCTGTGTCAATATCCGTTCTATTGAATCATTCGCTTTTCAAGTAGTCGACGCTGGTAAACGAGGATATCAAGCAAGGGTCGGGTCATATCTGTTATTACAGAACATGAACATAAAGAAGAAAAAGACAAAAAAGCCTGATCCTACTATACAATTTCTAGTCGACTGGTAATTTCTACTGAATTTACCTAATGAATGAATGAAGCTGCTTTAATATTGGCGAGCAAGTTTGTCAAGGTTAACTGAACAAGCTGCTAAAAACGTGCCGCCCGCCAGACAGTTGACAACTTGATCAAACGTATATATCATATATATATATATATATATATATATATATATATGATGCATAAAAGATGTAAAAGAGAGAATTAATTGTCTGTTTTTCAAGCTTATTGCTGCTTCAAGCTTGAGAAAGTAGCTTTGATCTAGCGCGCCCAGTCGACTTGCAACAAAGTTCGGCTTTCATGAAAAGAATTAAACACTTGTGAATAAAAGCAAGCATCTGTTGTTGATTTCTGTATTGAATATTTTTTGTTCAAGTTTTTTTCTTTTGAAAAATGTGATTTCAACAGAAAAGAAAAGAAAAGAAATTTTTTCATGTCATTCAATTCTACCGTTTGAGAACAAATATGAGATGAAGAATAGAAAAAAAAAACTAAAGTCTAAAACAAAAACCATTGATCTTTACAATTTAGATATTTAAAATAATTGATCATTGTTAATGTTTGTTTTTTTTTTCAAATGATTCATTTATATATTTCAACGAGAGCTGAACAAGGAATAAGTTCTTTTTGATATTGAAAGAAAATTTGAATTCAAACCGACAATTTTAATTATTCAGATGAAAACAATGAATCGACTGGTACAGATAGTGTTATTTTGGAACCATTATAAGTTGAATTGAAGATTTTCTGCATACACAACAATACTACTTTGTGAGAACTTTCTCATAAACAGTTATTAAGAAGAACAAATTTAAATATGTAAAAAATTGAGTGAAAGTGAATTATTAATAAGAAAAAAAAATGAAAGTTCACTTACCAAAAAAATTTCTTCATACTTTCAATGATGATTGATGATGATGATCTTCTGCTTTGACAAGCATGTATGCATGTATGCGTGCGCGTGCGTGTGTATTAATGTGAAGAAACTCCCTCCAATGATGATGATCAAAGTTCGACAAAATTTGCATCCAACTTTTGAACATTTTCAAGCAATAGCAAGCACAGTTGTTGAAACCAGTTTAGAAAACAGCTTCAACAACACCGAATGATGACCCCATGGTCGAATAGATTTGATCAGAAGAGGAGAAAGTATGCGCTGTGAAGCGGACGCTTTTCACACGTCCTCTGCACACAACGAGCACGCATGCCAGTTTTGTAGGCAACAAAAAGCAAAATAATGTGCACAAGTGTTGATGTTGTTGTTGTTGATCGACCGTTGAGATTGATTTAATTTTTTTCCAATCAAAAATCTGTTTCCAATTCTATATGCAACAAAGCTTCCATGCCATCATCGTCATCTGCAAACCTTTCATCCTATTAGCTATTCAATCAGCCAGTATCGATCGCATCGTCAAAAATATTCAAGCTAACAACAAAAAAACCATATCGTTGTTCTATTCTTCACTTTGTATTATAAACATTTTTACAAAAAACAACAACAACAACAACAACAATAATAATAATAATAATAATTTCGTATCTGATAAAAATAATCTGCTTCATGTATTAAGCTTGTGCATGATGTTTCTTTTTTGAAGTTGTTTTATACAAAATGACATCATTTTGTGATAAAAATGCGGAAACTGTTTGTAGACCAGTATGATGATGATGATGATTCATTTCAACGCTTCGATAAGATGTGGGAGTAGATGAGATCAATATATCCGAATCATTTTGACAACATGTTGAAATAAATCGAAAGAATGAAGTCGATGATGAACAAAACTTTTTCGCGTGCTCTTTCTCATTGATCAATCAATACAATTTGCTTGCTAAACCCTCAACAGCAATATTATTTATCATTATTATTCCACTTTTCATTGTTCTCTCAGGTAAACAATTTCAACAGAAAGAATCGAATTTGAGAACAATCTTCTGTTTCTTTAAATCTTCCGTTTCTTCTTCACTTTGTTTCACCAAGAAAATATGCTTACAAGGCAGTGTTTGAAATTTTATCCAGTTTAATATTTTAAACTGTGCCAGTTGTTACGCTTTTTGTCACATGCAATTTTAAATACGCTTGTAAAGGACGGACAATTTTCATACGTTCTGCATTGGCACTTTGTGAAAACCAGTGCCACAAAAATTGACTAGCCTTGACAAGACGGTTATCTCTGGAGACAGAGACACAGAGCACTTTGACATCTAGTAAAAAGGCTGTCCAGATGGCAACAGGAAAGCACGAATCAATTGGAACAAAATTCGCTTCTTCTCACTGAATAAATTACTTTTCTCTTGAAATTTTGCTTTGCCATTTTCAATCAATATGCACATTACAACTTCACATAGGGAGAAAATAAAAATTTACATTATTAATATCTAAAAATTCATCATAAAAAGATAAACTTTTTGTCCAATTTGTACTCGTTGTTGTCAATGAACAACCTCTTCTATATTAAGCTAGCATTCTTTGGTAAAATACACATACAGTACGATATAACGTATACTTACCGTGCCCCTTGCTCGAATGCTTGCATACGCTACAAGATGCACAGACTATTGTTTTCCACAAAGTTGCAAATTAAAGCCAACAGCTATTGTAAATGTACAACTTTGTGTTGTTTACTAATCAAGGCTACCGCAGTTTTGGTAAACTAGTTGAAACCCTGCATCGCGACATACTGTAAGTAACCGTACTTTCTACAACAATAACGTCACACACTGTAAAAATCAGTGAAACTGACCTGTTTCAAAAAATTAACCACATTGGAAAATTTATTTTTCCACATGTACATACGTGTGCTAGGAATTCTTCTCGACGATAATTATTCTCTTTGTTCCTCATTCAAAAAAATTTAAATTTTTAGATGCTCTCAACTGAACGAATGCAGAGAAAGAAATATGCTAATTCATAATAGGCAACAAGATAGCATGCGGCTGCTGCTTCTGAGATTTCCGCGTGCAGTCGGCGTCTACGTTAATTTTCAGCTAAAAATAAAAATAATCAGACTCTCATTTGAAATGAATTTCAATTGCCACAGTACTGACTTTCATTTTATCATGCGTATATATTTAAATGCAATTTTCCTTTTATATTAAAAAGGTTTGCCTCTGAAATGATCTATTATTTCAAGCAGAATATAAATTTCATGAACAGCTTATTCACAAGGTCGTTCGTCCATATAAAAAAAAATCAACTTATAAAAATTGACATTAAAATTTTATTAACTATTTATGATAGTGCAATTTCATTCGTAGAAATCAAATAAGCAACAGAATCATTATCAACTGACATTGAAACTTAATCAGCCGTAAAAAGCAATAATATGTACGAAAAATACATAATAAATGTATAAAATTTTCAACATCTGCTTCTTGGAAAAAAGAGTCAAAATTGATCACAGTGTTCAACCATGTCTTCTGCATGCATGAATATCATCTGCATGCATGCATTCAAGGCACGATCAATTATTATATATCATGATTTTATTCATTTACAATGAACAACATGGAAACAAAATGAAGAAAACAATTCAAATCAGTAATCCCATTTGTAAAAATAACCAGACTATATGAAAATTATTTTTATAAAAATCATAATTTTTATTTTGAAACTGAAAATTTGGATAGTAAAACAATTAGATAAAAGTATCATTTTCATGCATAGATGATATTTGATAAAACATTTTGAAAAATGAACAAATAACATTTCCAAATTTGGTTACTTAAAATATATGCATAGAATAACATACCGTATACATATACATATATATATATATATATATATATATATATAGGCAGCCAATATGGAATTCTTGAAACTAGCTTAATAACAATAAACATGTGCTAAAAATGGAACTATGCATCTTTGTGATTTAAAATTGTAACGTAACTTGCAATTTTGTAACTGCAATTGCAATAAAAATGTTACTTTCATATTTATAACAACTTTCACACGTCACCACTCCCAGTAGAAAACTGTGATAAAATTTTAACAGGTTGTAAATCGCGTCGCTGCGAAGCACGACGTATCACGCCGTGGGTCTGATGGTTTCCAGAAACATCTTGACGCATAAGCATTGGTTTTCCGTTCGGTGTACGCATTTTCCAAACCACCAACGAAGACTCTTTCGCCTTCTTCGACGGATACTGTAATACAGTACACAACGTTCAATAAATTATTCGCATGATTAAAAAAAGAGAATGTTTCAATTGCAAAATAAAAAACATCTGAAAACTTACCTTGGTACTAGCAATGTAGGCTGATTTCACTGTCAACACAACCGCATTAAGCAGATTTTTGGCAGCCTGAATAAGTGACGTAGCCGATTCCAAAGCGCTTGCTATGAGCTCATTGCCGACCTGTTGAACGTCGGCTTTCACTTTGGAAGTGATGTTCAACTGGTGACAATAAAGAGTAATGCGTTGCAAGTATGCAAGCAGATCTTTCTTTGTTTCAGATTCCACGCACTGACATTCACAAGAGCAGAAGAAAAAAAAGAAAAAGAAAAAAAACAATAATAATACAACTAGAAGATCAAATTTTGCGGGTGGAATAAAAAAGAAATTACCTCATCGGCAATTCGTGTTGCCAAAGCATTCAACTTGGATCCGGCTTCAGAAATTTTTTTAGCAGCGTTGATCACATCCATTGTATTTTTCAACGGACCACGCCCTCTGCAAAGCCAACCATACGATTAATAATCAAAAATCAACTCACCAACAAAGTATACAGTGAAACAATCTAACAACAGTCGACCAGCATAATACAAGAAGAAGCCAAGTGGCATTGTGAAAAATACCTCGTAAAATCAGTCATCTGCAACATGATACAGCACATGTACTTTGCCAGAACAACAATGTCATTGCCAGTTTCGTCCCATTTGGCAACTTCTCGTTCAAATTTGTGCTGGACAACCTTGAAAACATCAATCTGCTCTTGGATTTTCTTCTTCTCCTCTTCAGGTAATTGGCGCATCAAATCGCGTCGATTGTCTTCTTGACGTTTCGCATCATCGGTTTTTTCAACACTGATCTCCTTGTCATATTCGTACTCTTCGTCTGAATCGATATCACCAGGATCTCGGTTCATCAGCACCGCATGCCGAATATCCTGCACCGCACGATGCACCAAACTGCACACGCCGATCAAGTCGTCCACGTCCACTTGACCGGCTGGTTTGCGGTTCAATTTCTCCACCGCTGCTTCAGCTTTGCGTGCAAATTGTGGAATTGCTAAATGCAAAAATAAATAAATAAATTCAGAAATTTACTACAAAACAAAGCTTAACACAACAGCAGGCAAAACATTGAAATAAAATGCCAACATACGTACGTACCAGTGTTTCGTAATACTAGAACAGCTTTTTTGACATTTTCAGTATACAGATCCTGAGGACGGAATTCCATGTCAGCATCAACTACTTGGCAAACTCGCAACGACCGTCCTCGAATCGCACCTGCACTGTGATCCAACAAGTTCAAATCTTTCTGCACTACCGCCTGTGTTGAAGAGCATTGAAAAAAGAAAAAAACTTTGAAAATGCAAATTATACAAAATAAACAATCACAACAACAGAACCAACGCTCACTTGGATGCAATTTTTAACGTCTTCAACAATATGCGCCTCCGAGACAGCCAGAAAATCGTCCAATGTGATGATCGAATCGACAGCCAGTGTTAACAAATAAACACGCTCTTCCCAAGATTCTCGAAACGCTTGCATGTTCTCCAAGGCTGGCTTGCTCTTGTGCCTGGCGGCAAGGAGACGAGCCGCATTCACAACCTGGGGAGCCAGCTTTTGCACTTGCATTGCCGCATAGCGGACCATCTTGATTCCATCACATTCGGTCGACATTGTACAAGTCAAATTGGCTACCTGAGATTCAAGCAGCATTAAAGTAGAAGTTGTTCATTAATTCATTAACTCAACCAAACAACCTCAACAAGCTTGTTAGCGTGGTCTAAGAAATTCACCGCATGCTGTTCCGTAGCAGTGCGATCACCTTTCGAAGCGGAATCAATCATCAACAGCAACGGAATTTGAGTGTCCAAAAAACAATCCGACACGTGGTCAATAATGGCCCGTCGCAAATGGCGCCGCAAATCACGTGTCTTGTGACCAACGTTGACCAACGCCATATCCAACGTTTCCAATTCTTCCTTGCGTCCAACCTTGGTTATGATTGGAAAAAAAAACAAAATAGATATCAACACAGAAACAATATAATCAAATATTAAGCGCGCATACATTTTTCTCGTATTCCGTCAGTAAATCTTGCAATGCTTGTCGCACTGCGTTGCATTCTTGTACAATTCGATTTTTTCGTTCATCTCTAGTATTAGCACTGTCCGCAATAGCAGCCGCACCACTGATGATCGCTTCAAGCTGTGCTTCCAGAGCTGGGCGCATCACTTTGCCATTGTAACTTATCGGATCAACAAAAACGCGTTGCTAAAGCCGAGAAGCATAAAATATGCAATATAACCATCGACAAAAATCTTCAAAAAAGAAAAACATAATATTAATATAAAATTCGCCTACGTCGAATTCATTCAGAGCGGAAATTAGTTGACCAAGCTGAGCCGGTGGAACAGAACTATCCAAGTTTGGCTCATTTCCATTTAACAACTGTTCAATGTTGGCCAGAGCGGTGTTCATTTGATTGAAAGTAAATTCACGATTATGTCTAGCCGGGTCCACTTCCGGGTGACGAACAAACGCTTTGCAAGCACTGTGCAACATCGGGCAGGTTGTCTTTAGCACAGCGCGAGCCGCCTACAACAAAAAAATAATTACATTCAATCTTGAACAACATATTTGCATAAATATCCTTGTGCGATGACACATGAATGCAATGAATACTTGAATGCAATCGCTATGCCAGGGATCTTTCAAATCAGCAGCCCGTCGGCCTGCATCACGATCTAACTGATCAATTTTTTTCTGCAAATCACGAAACCGCTCTTGCACTTCTTGTTGACTGTTCGCTTTGTAAAGCTTGTTCAAAGCCGAATTAGCCCCTTGCATGCTTTCCAAAATTAACTGCAAATCGACCATATCAGCAATGATCAACAGTCTAGTCACGCTAGACAGCAACGTCCGAGCAGCTTTGATCATCGCCACACGCAAAGCAGACGCGGTTGGATCTTTTGAGAACTCGCGCGCTGCTTCTACCATATCCTGCCCTGCAAACAAAACTATCAATTTCTTTTCCAATATTCATTGAAATAAGCTATACTCAAGTTGCCCAAATTTTATGCGATACAAGATACAATATACACATACAAATCAGCAAAGCATTCCATATTAATAATACAACTTAAACTGAACAACAAAAACTCATTTTTGTCATCAGAAATCATCAATGATCAATAACTCTGTTACAAAACTCAACAAACTCTTAATTTCCTTTGTTAATATTTCAAACATTTCTTCAATGTTAAACTGAAATTCACTTTTACAATCATCAACGTTTAATACAGTTTAAACATGTCTGTGCACAAATCAAATATTACAGTACACAGTAGAATATATACAAAAGCAAACGCTATTAAAATCACAAACAGTCAGTTGACCAACTAGTTCTAAATGATTCTATTCAACTAATGAATCATCAAATTGAATAGGCAAAGTATGAGTAAGAAATTGATTATTCTCTACTACAACATAACCACCCACCTTTTGTGCACTTTTCTTCACCATCCCATGATAGAAAATTCATAAATTACAGACATAAAAAAACTAAAACCCGTAAAGTTGAATACTTTTTTCATAGTTTTAAAATCAAATTTATCTACTTCACAATTCTACAGTATGCTTACAAACACGAGTGACTAATTCAGTAACAACAAACACTTCGGCATCACAATGTATCAAACTAAAATACTAAAATTCAATGTTCAATTTTCGTCAAATCGATGTGCAATATAAAGCAAAATTAATATTATAAAATAAAACCTAATAAAGGAAAAAGCACAACAGACCAGAATAATGTTAAATTATAAGAGAAGCAAAATAAAGCGGAAAGTTTTAACAAAGTACCAAAAAACTGAAAACAGCAAAAGTATGTTCGTTTACTTGAATATAAACTCATAAATACAAATCAACTGGCACAAGCAAACAAATAAAAAACACTAGCTAAACAAAAAATATCACTTACCGGTAGTTTTAACTTCGCCCAAAGCATTGCCCAATTGTTCAGATGCTTCAGGATTGTCGTGAATGATTTCGGATCCTTTTTCGACAAACTTTTGTATCGCTTTGTCAACGGCTGCAACGAGAATCTGCGCTTTTTGCACCCGATCCTTTTTGCGTTTCCCAGTCGGCATTTTATTACTTCCATCATTCCTAGCACACAACGTTGTCACTTGAGCAACCAGCGGCTGCAGTGTCCGTTCGATGCTTTTCGTTCTTATTTCGTGATTCTCCAAGTTCCATTTCAACGAAACATTGCCTTTAGTATTATTCTGCAAAACGCGGGACGGCATTTCCACCAGATGACTATTGCTTTCGAATGACAAGAAATTCAAACAGAAAGCAATAAAAGGTGAACAACCTCGCCCACCAAGGCTGTTCTAGTATATCAACACTGGATGACCTTTCACGTACAGTAACCAATAAAAACAATCAAGCATTATTTCCGATAGCACTATAGCGAATAACTTTTCTAAATTCTAAATGAAACAATGAAAAAACTTCAAACTAGAAAAAATTACTTTCTTTATTAAAACCAAATATTCAGTCAAACAACACTTTTAAAAGGGGAACATATTTTGGAATTTCTATCAACATAGCTTAAATTCTATGAAACAAAGCACCCTAGCGCGTTAATTTTCACCAGTCGTACTTTCTTCGCAACTATATACAAAATATAAAATATATAAACATAGTTCGCCTGCTTTATACTTCAGACTTCTGTCACAAAATGCTGACGTCACAACAAACAATTAGACAAAAATCAAAACTCCACACAACAACTATATGCACTCTACAGTTAATGTAGAAATGACATTACAATTTTAAAAAATGCGTTAATATTAAACAACTGTCGCTTGCACAAAAATCAAAACACACTTTTTGCATTATTTTTCATCATTGAAATTCCTTCCAAAGCTGCATACTGGAATGAGACGAAAAATCACAGATGAAATAGTTAAGAAAATACTGCAAATCATGATGCTCCGTTTTGTGTATAACAGCACCCTCATACATAAAAGAAAATACAATTCTTCCTAAACAAATTCAAAATAAAACACAAAAACAACGAGAGGAAAGCTGGAGTCAAATATTTATAAGCATACAATCAATTACAACGAATAACAACACAATCAGAGTTGCAAAATAGCTGGATTACATTATTTTCATGAAAGCACAACACCCAGCAATATCGCTGCAACAGACCGAACTTTATAAAGAAAGAGTAAAAGCAACACATCTTAATAATTAAAATTGTATAAAATAGTTTACACATTCTTCAATCTATTCAAAAGTCTATTAAATACGAGTTCCTGGCACTTAGCAGTAGATTATGAATGTAACAACGCTTACTTGTAAAGAAAATTATCGTTAAAGTAATCTGCATAAAAAAACCATAAAATATTTAATATTTCGAATAAAAATACTAATAACAAAAAATGTTATAAGCAAATTTTTTTCATTACTACTGGCAGGTGGAATGGTAGAGTATTCTCCATCTACTGCCGTCCGATATGGCAAAATGAGTACGCCTAGCCGGGCCCGTACCTAAGCCCAATATAACTAAATAAATATGCCTAAAAAAGAGTGTGCTAAAAGGCATAATAAAAATAAGATGCTACAAAAAATAGCAAAATAAATACGCCTAGACCGGCGTATGTTCAGCTGCCAAATGAACTTGCAGAATTCCCTGAATGCCAGTTCAGAGAAAGAATCAAGATCAGGCAACAACACCTTTAAAAAGCAAAACCAACCCTTTTTCAACAGCCTTAAAACACTTGCCAAAAATTTGTGCTTCAGCTGAACATTACAGATAGAAAAGTAAAAGCAAGACTGCTAAATAAAGAATATAGGAGTTGAATGAAAAATTATAATACAATTGTAGTCGACTACTGTAGTGAATAAAATGCAAATTTCCGGTAAAACTGATAGATAAGTTCAAGTTCAGCAGGATGGAGATGAGGAAGAATGTGGTCAGCATGTTCATGCTTATAATCATTCCCAAAAGAAGGTAGAATATTGCATGCTGTAAAAAATAGCTGCATATTTGATCTTGACCACTGGAAACCACAGCGTACGTTAACACAGCGATATGAATTTTTACAAGTAGATTGTAAAAGTAACAAAATATCCATTTTCAAAAGTGAGAATAATTGGATTAATTTAGTTTTCATTGTTTAACAAATGCCACAATCGACTTAATGATAATTGATTGCATTTTTGATAAATTAAATAAACCCAAACATGAAGCTTTCACAAAGGAATGCAAACAAAATCCACTTCACATGTAAATGTTCATAATTTCAATGATATGATAAGAGAAGAACTATACTGCTTTTGTGTAACTTATCAAAAAATGAATTTACGTTCAAATCTAGAAATGATGTTTCATTATTTGCAGCTTTGGTGTATAGTATGATATTTACTGTTGTTTATTAATCTTATTTGAAATATTACAATGAAAAAAATCAAAGAGCAACCAACAGCAATAATAACGATCAATATGTGGAAAAAAATAATGTAACAATATCTACGGTTTGATAAAAACAAAAAACATTCAGATGGACCAGTTTAACCAATGGAAATTTCAAAAATTCAAAAATGACCTAGATAAAAGTGAGTCAACAAGAAAAAATGCGCGCCAAAGTAAAAACACTCAGGCAACGCGCGTTGACAAAAATAAAATTCAAATTTACCCAAACAGAGGAGAGAGAGAGAGAGAGAGAAACGGTCTTGAAATTTCAAATTTAAATAATGCTGAAAATGGCTGCTCAATTCTGTACAATTAAAACTCGCTCGAATCAATTAAACACGCAAACATCCAAGCTGCTGATAAGATAATTTGCATAATACAGACACGGACTATTGCATTTAAGTTGGTTAATCTAACCTGCAACGTTGCAATTTATTTGCTTAATTTTTACAAAAAGTTCGTCGATTTCACGTGCAAAATGTGAAATATGTTTAAATTTGCAGAAGCATATTGAAAATTAACTGTGAAAGAGGAAAATTTTAAATATTCCTTACCTTTAAAATTCGCCGTTTTCCTTTTTTGCTAATTCTTCTGTGCTGCTGTTATTCGAAGTGACGATTTGAAATAATGAAATCAATTAAAATGATTTAATGAATAAGTGAAGAAATACTGTTTTGAAAACTTGCGGCCAATTCAACTTGCCTGAATAGGTGGAATGCCAATTCTGCCAGCGCCTGCAACTTCTGTCTACTATTCTTTTGATTGGTCCATTTATTTTTTTGTAACAATGCAATTTTATAATTAAGTATTGATTGTGATATTCACCATAATTACATTGATACATGATTTTTATGAAAATTAAACTCTTTTTGATGAAAATATAAAACCGACTGATATTTATACTATTATGCATACATTGATTGGAAATTTGCAAACTCACTTTTCTATTTTAGTGGCTATCGTACAAACATACATTGATTGGAAATTTGCAAACTCACTTTTCTATTTTAGTGGCTATCGTACAAAGATTTTTGCAGAAGTAGAAAAAGCATTCTTTTTAAATGAATTTACAGTTTTGGAAGTCAGAAAAGTAATGATAATTGTATACTTAATGGAAAAATTATTGAAAGTTTTATAGATGCTGTTGCATATTTACATATTATGTACATTTATTGTCATAAGGTGTTGTAATTAAGATTGCACTGAAAGATCAATATCAGATGTACAGAGCTATCAATAGGGTTGTTGTTGTTATAATATGAGTTTGTTTTTCAAAAGCTTTAATGCTTATTTTTATCGTTTATATTTGATATGAATATATTTTGTTAGCATTCTTGCTTGGGCAGTTTGATATTGCATTTTTATATGCATATGCTGTGAATATTAATTATTTATTTGTTGCATTGATTTTCATGGTGAAATAAGTAAATGTCCTTAACAAGTAAGTAAGCTAAATTCATGTAGTGAATAACTTGAAAGATAATGGAATTTTGTAAAATTTAACAACGTAGATCAACACCAGAATAATGAAAAAAAAAGTACAAACAAACACCAGACGGTAGAATGCAAAAGCAGGTCAATGCAAAAAAGTAGGCGCCAAGACGAATCAAAATCGACCAATCAGAAAGGCCTTGTTTTATGTGCATGCATTTGTTCAAACTTTGTATTTATTTAAATGCTTCACATTACAAAGAAAATTTTTAATTCACAGAATTTAAATTGTAAAAAAATGTATGAACAATAATTATGATAAAATAGAAATAAAGTTAGAAAAAATTTAAAAATTATTTTCATGGCGGTATCCTCATTGTCCGCAAAGTGAACTGTAGATATACAGTACGCACCGGCAAATTGGTAAAACATTAATTTGTTGCATGGTGACTGTTGGTATTTGAATTTTGCTTTTGCTTTTCTGTCATATTTTGTTAATTATAATATAACATTTGATTTACAAATGTTATATTCATAATTTGCCAAAAATGGCATTTGCAGCAGTATTTGGTTAAAATACTGCAGAACCAATTACAATAGATGAAATTATGTATGGAATTGTTTTTGATAAAATAAAACAATTGTATAATTTTTGAATAATGGATCATAATATGAAAGTCAACTTACAAAAGTGAAGATATTGTGGCAAGCAAAAGAAGCAGATATCGATGCAATGAGTCATGCATGCAGAAGAAAAAGAAAAGAATTCAGTAAGTGATTATTATTATTGTTGCTTTTGCTGTTGTTGTTAATGCCTATAAGTGGAATAGGTGAAAATTGATTTTCAAACTGTTTTATTGTGGAAATAATTTTTTCAATTATTGTTGAATCACTGGTAAACAGTGAAGTGATATGATTCATGTATATGTATAGTTTGGTTATGTAGCGTTGAAGAAGAAATATTGAATTCATTGCCACCGAGAGAACAAATTTATTGTAGTGCATTAAAGTTAATAAATGATGACAAAGCTGAAAAATAGGCTATTGAAAAGCTTGCTTTTATGGCAGCGAAAGTAACAACATTATTGAAAAGGAACAGCGGGCGAGTTTGTAACTCGACTAAAGAATGTTTTTTCTTTCTTTTTTGGTAGCTAAGTTAATGGAAAAATAGAAGCTTTGAGCCAAATTTTTGCATGATAACAAAACGCCGCTTTGGCAGTGACTCAGTAAGAAATCAAAAATCATTGTATATAGAATTAGAAATGAATAAATTGAACGATTGGAATAACATCAAAGCAAAAAAAAAGAAAAAACCGGCGAAAATAAGGCAGTGTAATTGGAAAGAAAAGAAAAAGTAAGACAATTTTGAATTAAATAAATGAAATATTTATGCAAATGGCAGCAATAAGAAAAAATGTATAAAAAATTGTCGAAAAGCAGAGAACCGTGGCTGGAAAAGGTAAATTGATTGTGTTTTTCTTGGCAATTGCGACCGGCCGGCTTGGATATGATGTGAAAAATGATAGATGAAAATGACTAGCTTATGTTAGTTGAATTATGCTTATGTTTTGTTGTGCAGATCAAGCCGAATCGCTGGTGAAGAGTTTGTTCAAAAATTTTCTGATCGTCTATGCAGGTGACGCAATTTGCGCAACACTTTGAATTTTCTTCTGCGCTTTTTGCTTCCTTTTCCCCAAGCGCCAATGATAAACGATTCTATATCGCAGTGGTTTTCACCACGAACAATACGGAATAGTCCATTTTCACCCCATTCTTCACCCCAAGAATTTGCACAAAGCTAAAATAAGAAAAATATTAATATTTTTAACTTTTTTAAAAAACATTTTCCATATTGCAATATTAACATACCCAATATTTAATAGGAACTCCAGTTGAATGATCGACACCCCAGCTGAAAGAAAACAAATATCAATGTATGGATGTGATCGACACTGCATTCACAGCTTACCCCAATATGCGAACTGAATGGTATCCAGATCTTGCATAAGCAGGTCCTTTATCACTTGCATATGGAAGATGTTGATAAACGCCACTTTTGTACATAAAGAAATCTTCATGTACCAAAAATGTTGCTACAAAAACGTAAGCAAATGTTCAACTGTCAGCATTAAAACAGTTCTACTATTTCAAGACTTGTTAGTTGAAAGCACAGTGTTAAAATTATATCGATGCACAAATTAACTGAATAATATTAAGATTCTTTTTTATAAATAAGTACGTTCGATTTGGAAATAAAATACAGTTTACCAACCTTGAACAGGTCCATTAGCCATAATTTCAGTCATGATTTCTCTTTCCTTAATAAATGAATAAAATCTATTAAGTTCAATTGTTATTTCACTATAGGTTATTGATAATTACGTTCGTGGAAATGCGATACGGTGGTGTCATTTTGTAAACACGATTGTCAGTTGAACCAGATGGACAACGAATTTCACCATCCAAGTATGCAGTTCGTGGAATATGGCATTCTCCTGGTTGATTAGTTTTACCGCTTGTATATGTGTAACATTCATCAGAAACAACACTAAAAAAGGTACGATTATTTTTTTATTTTAATTTTATTATTATTTATTTAATACTTAACAACAGAGGGAGAGAGAGAGAGAGAGAGGGGGGGGGAGGGGGAAGAATGCAGTGAATATGAAAAATGAGAAAAATTATATTTACCCAAATTTTCGAATATACCACCAAGCACGATCTAAATAGCCTCCATTGCAACCTCGTTGTCGAGCTTGATTGCATGAGAGAAGTTGTTGAACTGACAATGGATTGTAAAATTTTCCGCCAGATTGTATAGCTAGACGGTCGGCTGATACGGCTGAAAGTATGAATTAATTAATTGTTTGATTTTTTTTTTAAACTGAAGCAGTTGAAATGAAAAATGTACATTTCAATGAAATTGGCAGAGGTAGATTGTGTGTGTGTGTGTGTGTGTGCATTTTTTTCTGGATGAAATTTTACCAAAAACTTTTCCACTATTGCAAGGAATTTACAGTCATGTTATCTTAATTTATGGCGTGTCAGAAAGTTTAATGACAGAATGCCAGAGTTGTCATTAAATCTTATTGCAAATTTGAATGCAGTGATTCACATAGCTGTGTGACTAACGTTGTGTAAACAAAACAGGAGGGACAAATATATACAGTAAAAGTAAAAACCCCTTTTATAGATGCAATGAATTTCAGCTTAAATTATAAAATTTTATATTTCAACAGTAGCAACAGCGATGATAGTGAGAATAATTATGGATTAATTTTGAAAGAATCTATTTTCAATGTTTAACTATTAAATTCAACGGGTTTACTGTTTTTCATTTTGTGGAGGAAAAATATAGCTTGTTGATCAGTTTAATTTTAAAAAAGGAAAAGTATAAAAGGCCATATGTAAGATGATGCTCAGAATGAATTGAACTCTTTCAATATTCTTCAGTGTTTACTTTTACCACGTGAACATGGTAAACAGAGTTGGACGTTGAACATTTCAGAAACGAAGTGAATTGACAATGTGTTGCACGAAATTGAAGCTGAATTTGACACGATTTTGCAAGCTGAAAAAGTCTCTTCAAATTCCCATCAAACAGATTCCTCAAAATTGATATTCAAAATTTTGTCTGCATTTTTTTCACATATATGTAGGGATATTTGTGACTTTTTCAATGGAAATAGATATAACTATCATTTCAATAATTGTTTTGGCGAAAATGCTAAAAACTTTCAACAATACTTTATCATCTATATGAGCAACGAAGAAGGCATTGTTGGTTTTCTTTAAGAAATACATTTACGATTATATAATAGTATATTGATGATATGGTATGAAGAGTGGAAAATTGTGCTATGTAAAATTGGACACTTTGTTATAATTATTTATACTTTTACATGTTGGTGAGATAATTTGGCAAGAGTTGAATTATTGTTTTACCCTTTGCAAGAAAGCACACCAATGATATGAAAAAAAGTTTGCTAAATCTCGGTTCATTTGAAACTGTTTGAGATTAGTTTTATCCTACTCTTGGACAGATTTGATTTTTTGCTTACCAGTTGTTGAGAAAGCCCAAGAGGAGGCACAGTCTCCTTGATCACGTACAGGATGAATGAAGCTTGGCCAACGTTCACGAGCATCAAATGATTCTGGTAAGAAGTTGCTCATTTCGATCAATATTTCATTCATATTTTTCACGCTTTTCTCTGGTAATAAAGTTCCCAATCTGTAACTGAATCCTTCGTCAAGTGTTTTTCCCCAAAATGTTGAATAATTGGCACTTGTCCAGCTGAAACAGAAACGCACATATTATTGGATTGCATAGTAATTTCAAGTGATGGGATTTTTCTTTCTGATTGGCACATTTCATTCCGTCGTACCTGTTCCTTTCGTGTAACATTCTTTCCAAGATATCTTCCTGAATAAGACAGACAGTTTTGTTTCTACATTGAAATTCATACTTGTTGCCAACTTGAATGCACGAACTGAAATATTTCGACTCTGTATACAAAGAATGAACTTATTCTACAACATCATAAATCCAACCATGTATTGCAGTTTATACGATATGGTCCACCAGGTGGATATGTAGCTCCAGTGCTATCTTTGCAGCCGTCTAAAATGAAATGAAATGAAGAAATTATTCAAAATGATTTTCCTGTATCCTTGGGTAAAAATGCTTCTTTGATGATATAATCCATTTGAAATTTTGAAATCCTTTGTTAAAAGAAGTTGATGGTAAATATTGTCGTCGTTGGTACAAGTTTATTTATGAAGGGAGAAGTGAATTTTTTTCTCATTTTGTATTTTAAATCAACAAATTTGAATAATAAGGAAAGAAAAACTTTACTTACAAGTTGCATGCATGCAATTGTTTACGACTGTACATTGTAAGCTCTGAATGGATGTTTAATTTTAACAGTAATTTGTTTGCCTGTTTTATTTGCCGAACAGTATAAAAGGTGTTTGTTTGCAGTGCTAGTGATTTAACAAAACAAAATAGATTAAATGAACAAGCAAGTTGTGAGCATTTATTTACTCAAGAAATGGAGGAGCCTAATTTTCTTTTTACTACTTTTTCACATCTTTGTAGAAATTATAATATATTTATGACGTAGCTGTTGAAAAATCTAGTCATAAGCATAAAAAAGCTTTTCTTCATTCCGTGTTCTAGTTATCAAGAACTTGTTGTCATTTTATTTTTGTCGTTGAATTTTAAAAAAAGAGCAGAACAACATCAACAACAATTCAGAAGTCAAGTTTGCATCCTGGTGAACGTATTAAAACCAACAAAACAGTCATTCATCAAGTTGAACGTATTTATGCAAATTCTGACTTTGCTATCTATCTATCATCAATTACTGGGATGGATGATGATTTTATCTGTTTTATGAAAAAATTTCTCTTCTGCTTCTGAAATTATGTTTTTAAATTAGAACTTCTTTTATGAAGTTATAAATGTAAAAAAGAAATTAGCAATTAGAAATTTAAATTTAAAATGCAGTGTATTTATCTGATCAAAAGATTTTCTTGTTTGAAGACTGTTTTTTTTTGCTTCTGTGATTTCAATTCTGTTTTAATTATTATTATTATTATTTGAATATTGATTGATTTGGCTTAAGCTTTGAGCAGAGAGAATTGGTAAAGAAACTCAATGTAGAACAGAACAGTTTAGCACTTCCGCATTCTTGACTGTTTTCTTCATCACTGTTGCTAGATAAGGGTTGAAATTATTCAAATTTTCAGCTAAACAATAGCTTACATGGCATTTTATTTCCTGGTTTGGAAAAGAGAAAAGTTGACATTGAATGAAATTGATAAGCCTTGCCTACGCAAAAATTGCTCTTCAATACCAACAATAGATATGATATATATATATATATATACAAACAGTTTTCATTAGTTGATAGCATATTTTACAAATGGAAGTTGTTATTTAAAAAAATCTTTTTTTTAAATTATAATTACAGATGAGAAAGAATTTCATTGAATTCTTTATTTGAATTCATTGAAAAAGTAACTTCTTTCTTTTTTCTTATTCTTTTTAATAATTGCCATCTCGAATTCTGACGAATTGGTTTTCTCGTGCATCAAATGCAAATTTTGTGCATATATAGGGGGACATTTTTAAACAATTCCAATTGGATTAATTAATGATAATGAGAATAGACGAATAATAGAGGTGGATTGTTTGTTTTTAAAAAAATAATTTTTCATAATGAGCAACTTTTTTATACTTACCTAATATGAAAGGAGTTGGTGGTGGTCGAAAGCCTTCGCAAACGTATTTAAAATCAGGGCAACAATCATCACCGTCTACACGCTTGCAGAAGTGATCACAATAGCAGAGATGATTTCCCAAAATGGGTACGGTACATTCGTCATTACGGCTTGTGCAACATTGTTCCGGCTGTCTAGTTAAGCAATAGTTACCCGGTATTCCTTGAAATCCATATTCAGCGGCAGTGCTTAGCACGAAGGTGAGAAATAACAGCAACATTGGCGGCAGTGTTGTAAACCTGACAAGGGCGAAGCCTTTGGGTTCTTTTCGGTCGCAGAGCATGAGCAGATGCGCCTTATTGAATGGCAGGTTGAGCTTGGCTCCAAAATTTGGCGGGTATCTAACCCCCAATTCTGAAAATGTGAATAAATCAATCAAACAAAACAATTCAACATATATATACATGTGTGTGTGTGTGTGCGTGTATGTAGAAAATCAAAGAATCTCAAAAGCACCCGTTCTGCGCAAACGTTGCTCTTTGGCAGCTATTTGACGCGTCTTGCATTATTTAAGTAGACTTTTGATAAGAAAAAAAAGCTTTAACCGTGTTGGAATTCTGGTAGTCATAGAGGACTATGATAAACTGTTGTATGACAACTAGTTGTCACGTACACAGACAGGCGTCAACCACTGAAACGACTAGGCAAATTTACGGATGCCACGATAACGTCATTCAGAAGCTAACGTTCTATTGGTACAAAGTAGAAAACTGGAAAACTTTTCATCGCATGCATGCTATCCACTTATACAACAGTAAACAAAAAAACAATGATAAACTTTTATAATAATGTTAATGAAACTCAGAATTTGGAAAGCAAACAATTGACTAGTTTCCTTGCCATGCAACTCTAGCTGAGACACCTCGGAACCATTGGTTGAAAGTTGATTTGTCCAAAAGTGAACTTGATGCAGCATGTAAATTTTTAATCACATTTCAAATATGAAAATAGTGATTATAATATGCTGATGATAAGAGCATATGGACTTAGAGAGAGAGAGAGAGAGAGAGAGAGAAGATGAACAAAAAGAAAACAAAAAAAAGAAACATCTCGTTCAAAGTGATTAGAAATATAGCTGTGATCTTGAAGTGAAAAGTTAGATCTGATGCTTGAAGTTGTAATATAGAGGTCGTTTCAACGTTCACCATTGGTTAGAAGCAGCCGATGGCGAATCAGATTGAATTGTGAAGCAATTTTGCATAGGCAGACTAGACAAACATACTATGTGCTAACAGTGGTCATCTATGATTTGAGCATTTCGTGCGGCCAATATCACTTCGACGCCTACGCTTCACAGCTTTCGCGCTGGGGCCGTCAAAAAACTCCACCACTGGCAATGAATTGTGGAACCAGTATGCATCTGTTGACAGATGAAAATGCCGCTTTATATAAATTAGCACCGCTTTATAAAATTTTGACTCAACTTTTGCGATTAGTGAAGCAAGCAACGTTCAAATATTAAATAAAAAGCACGTTTGCCACATCGGATCTGCTCACTAAATGGGCAAGATATTTGAATACATATTTCAATTATTCATATGATGCTTTTTTGTTGCAAGTCACATCAACTATAAATAGCAAAACTAAGTTAAATATCAGAAATTATTTTTCTGATGGAAATAATAATGGAAAAAAAAATATAGATGGAATTGGTCCGACTAGAGACGAATAGAATGAGATGATAGTGCAAGATTGAAAGTGACAAAAGGTAGTGAAAAAAGTGAAAAATATCAGAACGATCTTGAACTGTCTGGATTATGATTAATAGTAAAGTTTGCACTATTATAAAGCATTTGCTGGAAGATTAAAAGAGAAAATTAATAGTACTGGATGAGATAATGAAATTTCAAGCCTACGTTGACAAAATGCTTCAGTTGTCAATAATAGAGGAGGAATGTATTTTTGAATACAATTTTTATTATTATGACCAGAATTAGAATTCCACTATAAAATATGGAGTGTTGTCTACGTCTATGTCTATGTCATGAATATATCTTTTTTCACATTGATAATTGTGAAAGAATATATATATGTATGTATGTATGTATATGTATAGAGCAAGTTTTGCATAAATAAACTCATCTACTAGCTAGATTGATTACATGGCAACCATAATTAGTGTGTGTGTGTGTGTCTTTGAATTCAGTCGTAGATTTGAACTTAAGCAAACATGAAAGGTTATCAATTGAATTGTTGGTACTGCTGACTATGGACATTGAGACCTAATGATTACATTTGATTTGTAATTTGTAAAAATTTAACAATTTATATGCAATAATGCATTTTCATTTCGATAATGACCATACCGCTAATTGAAATGCACTGTGTGCTATGAAAGTTTAGGCAAATTTTTATTTCAAATACATTTTCATAATTCTGAATAACAGTATTGAAGAAATGAAAAAGATGTACGTTCAATTTTTCTTTTGTTTTTATTGAAAGGTTGAAATCAAAATTCCAACACAGAAATAGTGATTGATGATGCGTGAAGAAATGAACAGAAATAGAAGTATATGAAAGGTATCCTTTTTTCTTTCTATTTATAAATAAATATCCAATTTTGTGCAAATTAAACAATTGTTCCACCAAATGAGTCAGCTGTTCAATGAAATGTTTGCTTTAATAGCACTGTCTGAAATAATTCTCATTTGCAGATGACGTTATAAATAAAGGTAAACATGGGACAGAAAAGTACGATTATTCTTTTTTACAATTTATATCTATTATCTGATAAAGTTTGATCATTTGATGAATAGAGAGAGCTGTTCCTTTGAGAAAAAATACCTTTCAATTGAAAAAAGGAAATTGCTTGTTTTCTTTTATTTTTTTTTAATCAAATGTTGATCACATTGATGATCCTTTGTGGACAATCATCAACAGCGACGGTATGTCTTTGTTACTGACCTTATATGCATGCTATTCTGATGATAAATGTAAAGTATTGGGGGGGGGGGGGGGGGGGGAAAATAGATCAGTTGAAAATAGAAAATGATTAGCGGCACACACACAACTGATGAATGGAAACAGAAAATGTAAATGTAAAACCTTCAGAAAGGTGACGTACTACTGTTGTCGTGTTGTACTGCATAAAAATGATTGAATCTTATTATACTGACCCTGACATGCATATATATATATATATATTTATTTTTTTTTTATCAAGTAATTTGTAATTTAAATTTTTATAAAAGTAAAAAATTTGTATTCTTAAATGAGAAATAATATTTAGAAAAAAAAACAAACAAGCATTTTTCGTTGTTTGTTATTCGGTGAGCATAAGTGATGAATTGACTGAATAGATTTTGATCATATTTGAATAAGTTGCAAATCAAACTGAGCGATTGGTTCATTGAAAAGCGTTGATTTTGATGAAAGATCATCATCCTATTACAAATATAATGATATTTTATTATTGAAAGCAGTGTCTTAACATCTTGGACAACGTCTAACATTTGAACGAATAACGGGTACACTGGGGTGTTCTTGTTTCATCATTGCATATCTGAACAGTTTTCATTGCTCATTTTTCAAAGCAACACTAACATTGCTGTATACATCTTACATGTTCTATAACAACACATCCGGATAATATATGGGGAAACTTTATGTTTCAATTGAAAAGCTTTTATGACTACTTTTTTTTTGTACTCTACTACCACATGCACAAGTTTCGTGTATACTTATCTAAAAGGATAGAATGCAAGATTAAGAGAAAAAAACTTGCACTTTTTTCTATACTATATTTGTTTTTGAACAAAAAATTATTATGCATAATGAAAAAATACACATGCTTTGAAAAGTTGAAAATCACTATGCTAACGTTAGATTAGATAATAGCAGTCGTAAGAAGAAAGAAGTGTAGGGAAAGATTTTTATACATTAAGTGAATATCAATTTTCCAGGATAAAACATGAAATGTGAAAAAGATATACTTATAGATTTTATTGAAACCAAGATTTGCGAATAGTTGTTCAAGCTTCAGTTTTTCTTTTCTTTTTTCTTACTCCACTTTTAAATGAATAAATAAAACATGTATATATATATATATATATATATATATATATATATATATATGTAAATGATCGTAGAGTGAATTTTGAAATTTATTAAATAGAGTGCAAAATAGATGAAGCAAATGCTAAAAATTCTGTTTATTAAATAAAATCATGCTAAGTAGATGTTTGAAAAATTATCAAGTATGTTTTGAAGAAAGAGAAATCAGAATTATAAGAAGAAGGAATTGCTGGTGTTAGTTTTTCAAAATAGCAAGAAAAGAATCTAAATTCCATTGGAGTCATTATTTGCATATAAAACGTAGGTGACTTTGGTAAAATGTGAAATCACACCATTCGCGGTGAATTTGCATAACTATTTGAATAGTTTAAATATTGGAAAAAAGCAATACGATGACAAAATTTATAGAATGATTTATTATAAAATACGTACTGTTACTGAATATGCAGTTCTATGTCAAAGAAGAGAATTTGAAAAATTTTTTTTTTTTGAAAATTGAAAGACTACACCAACTCGATTCAGTTAAATGGCTATTTCACTGGAGCGGCATCTTTTTAAAGCAAACTACAACAAACAGCATAAGCCAACAGCTGGATGAATCACGTTGATGCCATTCTTTAAACCAGAAGGGACATTTGTTTAAGATTGGGCTCTCTTTTTTATTAAAAACAGTTTAGCCAATCATTGTCAACAAGAAAACTGGCCGTCAAAAGTGTATTAAAGTTTTTAGCTAAAGTCTGGTCAAAAACTGGCGCATCTGGTTCACTTTTCAAGGGTTAAACAAACCGCCGCCTCCTTCCTACCAGCTGAAAGCAAACCACTACTTACTCTCTACTACTCTTTGCTCCAACATATTGCTTCAATGCAGCAGACTTTTTTTCTGAGAATTATTTTTTTCCCTTGCACATTTGCTTGTCGTCCTTGATTAGATCCGATTGCATACATGCGTATGATCGATGGTCATTTGCAATTTTTTCCAAAGTAGGTACAAAATTCTGTTGACATTGGCGTTGACATCACATCCCAGACTTGGCAATCCTTAATAACTAATACTAATTTGCACTACAGATAAGATAAGTTTGTAATAAGATGAGCGTCAGTGGAAAAGTAAATTTCAAGAAAAAAATTTTTTCAAAATTTACTCCTTAACTCTAACTAATCAAGATTTTGAATGAAAGAATGAAGGAATATTGCTTCAATTTCAAATTTTCAAATCAAATCCTCTGATCTCAGAGCATCCAAATAGTCAACAGTCCCTTTTTTTCTGAATATATAAATTTTTAAATAACATTTTTCAAATTTAATTCTATTACGCATTTGAAAATGTATATAACTGTGGTTGTGTGCGTCTATGTATGAGATTGTTTTTTCTTTTTTCAATTAATATCTACTGATAATTTTTATTGTGAATTAAAGAAATATAATTATTAATTTCACGCACTGATTGTTGATTGAAAAATAATATTGTAGTATTGTGTCAATTGTGATAAAAGAAAATTGAAAATTCCATTCCAAATTAAAAAACTCTTATACAAGGGACTATGCAGTAAATAATAGAAATGCGAATGAAGAGACGTTCAAAAATTGCACGTTGTACACTACATTCAGTAATGAAATCGATGCGATTTTTCAAATGAAAACTAACCTGAACGGCGGACTATTTGGAGCGGAAAATACTGATTTTTGCAACTTGACACAATGCCAAAGATTGCAGATAATTTCTTCACGCATTGCAAAGTTTGTACATTTTTATTTCCCCAAATCAGCCTATCATCATCACACTTATTATAGTACATTATTAAACTAAAAGCATGCTATCTATCTATCTGTCTGTCTGTCTGTCTGTCTGTCTATCGTATGCTATAATTTGAAATGCTTTTTTGAAAAAAGAAAATCGTCATAAAATTAACAGACAAGTAATATAATGGTAAAGTGAGTAATAAAAATCTGTTATTGTAATACGAACAAAGTTGAATATTTATTTTAAGCATTGATTAACAAGACTGAAAGCGCTCCGTTTTATATGTAAAAGAAAAGCAATTGACATATTTTATTTCATTTCAATATGAACTACTTACTCATCTATGCAAATATTTGTAATTTCTTTGAATCATATTTAACATTATATTAAGCTGAACAATATAAGAACAAAGTTATTTTAGTGATATTTAGTTTGAAATTGATAAGTTGGTTATTATGATAATATTAAGGGGAAAAATTTGCATTTAATATTTACTATAATCAAAAAACACCACAATATATATATATATATATACACACATATATAAGAAAAATTGTCACCCTTTGATGATGCATGTAAATTGGAAATAATTTGACTTGAATAAGAGAATCAAAGAAAAGTAAAATCTTTTGCAAAAGCAAATTATCCGTGTGGCTTACATATATATATATATATATATATATATTCATGGTGTGGTTTCATTCCGTTCCGGGCACGGCGGCGTTTGGCGTTGGAATGTTTACGAATTCTGAAATTTAGCTAACATTGCCATCTAGCGACACTTATATCGAGTTTAACTTATGCGCATTTGGGGAAAAGGGTAAATGTTAACTGCTCTTATTTCATTAGGCACTTTTGCAATTGCGCTGTTTTTTTTTCCAAAACATGCTTTGTCTAAATCCACAGCAGTTACACTGGCTTATCACATTTCATGCTTTATTCTTATTAAAAAAAAATAGTTGTCCACATTTGGAGCTAGGCTCAGGGCTGTAAAGTTCGTAATGTTTTCATCGTTTTCGTTCATGGGCTCCAAGCATTTCAAATGCATGTCAACACATGTATTCTTTTGGACATACGAACAGAGCCAACCACCTAGCTTGGGATTTGAATGCACATGTTAAAGCAGAAACGTGAAACAAACAACAAATGCTAATTCAGCTAATCAAAAGTCCACTAGAGTCAGTGAGATGTTCTTTCAGTTCTTCTTTCATGCCAAAGCAGTTCACTTTTATTCACTTTAATTGATAATTTTGATAATGTGGTTCATATTTGAAAACAAAAATTACAATAATATTTCACATCATTTTCAACTTACACAATTTTGCATAATGATGCGCTTTTTTTTTATTTTGAATTGATTTAATAAACATAAATTAGGTTGTGCTTTTTAAGATCATTCTTGTCAAATATTTAAATCTCATCAGTCAGGTGCGAGTATATATAACATATATTCTTTTTTAATGTTAAGGCAGAATACCACTGTTTACATGTACGCATTATCTTATGAAAACTTTCTTATTTATCAGTGATATTGAATAATAATGATAATAAAACATTTACGATAGTGATATTGTTATGAACAAAATGCCGGTAAAGCATTTCTGATAATTTTATGGTGATAAAATAAATTTTAACTTTTCACTGTGTAAATAGAAACATGAAAATGTAATAATCAGAAGATGAAATATAAAATTTACACTGCTTAAGTAAGCAAATTAACTTTTGCATCTGCCAACATACAGCAAACTGATAACATTTCAGAGATTCAAGTTAATTATTTAAGTAAACAGTCGTGACAATCAGCAGACAAAGTTTCAGCATATGAGAGCGCATGTTGAAGCAGAAAATGTTATCAAATAATTTGATAACTTTTTTCTGCACATGAATTTGATATAAAGTTTCACTTCACTGATGATTGTTGAAAAGTGATAAATTTTTACTTATTCAGAATTGCCAAGAATGTTTTATATTAATTAATATAGATTCTCAGATAATTGAAAACTACGAATTTGAATGAATGCACGTGATGTCATGCATAAATCAGAATAATGCTTTGCGCTGTTTAGCAGGAAAAATTATATGATATGCGTCGCCAGAGCTTCTTTGTTCTTGTTTTTTTTTTTTTTATCATTTCTGAACACATGGTTTTCATATAGCTATCGCACAAGTGTGTTATATTAAACCCTCCGACTGCAAACAGCTCTAAGGCATAGGAAAATTTTAGTGAGTTAAAAATAACAAAGTACTTATTTATTTATTTATAATTCGATCATTTGCGTTTCTTTGAGCCGTTAGTTATATTTTATAGCACAATGCAAAAAATTGAAATATTGAATTGTTAATTTTGTTTAAAAAATTGAGCACATCTGCTTTTTAGCTTGAAAAAAAGCTGCAGCACGATGTTGTTTTAGCTTCGTATGTTTTGGGTATTTGCAAAATCAACATGTATGAAATAAACTTTTCACAAACAATAAAATACCTCACAGATGTACACATAAGCAGCTACTCGTATGCAAATATGACGATCGTGTTGGCAATATTTTTAGGAAAATTAACAGTCACTGAAGAATGTAGATGATCCGTTTTTTTCTTTTTTAAGCCAACGCCTTGAAAAGAAAGGAGGCATTTACAGGCGTGGTTGAACCGCTATTGCCATGGGCACTTGGAACACAAACCAGCTAGTTTATAAAACACTTCTACTTATGTAACTGCAAATATGAACCATTTTTCAAGGACAGCCACGCTGACAGTTTTATAAATTAATTTGTATTGGTGCCCAACTTGTGCAAAACAGATTAATTTTCTGGAAAGTACTGTCTACTGTTTTATATGATAGTCTACATGATGACAGTGTTGCAATTCTCATTTCAAAGCTTTTCTTCTTTTTGAAGAAAACTACCTCCTCTCTTTTTAACATATGAAGAATTTTGAATGCATTTGCTAATTTTGAAATTATAAATTACTTGAACAGATCTGTTTTTGAAAAATATAAATTTTAACATTAGACTACACATGAACTAAGTAGATGCTTGTGTTTCTAAATCCGCAGTTGTTATTTCCAGCAGTGCACAAAATATCCTTTACTGGTAATTCCAAAGGCTAACATGCAATATCACACCATTGGCGTTGGAGATATTGCACCAGAAAACCATAAATTGCATTTTTTAAAATTAATAATCGTAATTTTAGTAATTGATCATCTATTGTATATGATTTACAGTGAAGCTTTTTGATGTTTTCTTTTTTGCTGATAACTTTTTCATTAATATAAAAATGTTGATTATCCGGGCATTGTATAGTTTCTAAATTCATCAGTATTAACATATTTTAGTGTTTCATAAATATACAGAAGATAACTTATCATGTGTAACTTTAATTTTACACGAGCCAATGTAGTTTCATCTGGTTGAAAACAGCATCAGAATTAGAAAATGCCTTATTCTCCAGCTGCAATGCTCAATTCCCATTGTCAATATTCCGTGTTTTGAATATTTATTGAATCGTATGTTCATTTTGTAAAATATGCTTCAATTGTTCAATAGTGATAATAATAATAATAATAATAATTCATGCATTTTGCTTTTTGCTTATTCAAAGCTTAAGGGCTAGTTTTCTTTCAAGCACATGTTTATAAGAAGGAGATGAACTATTTATAAAGTTAAGCAATTAGGCAATGCCCTGATAGAATTTTTAAAATTATTCCATGCTCCTCATACAGAATGTGCCATCATAATTCAACAATATTTATGAAGTTACTTTAATTAATTTTCTGACAATTGCTGTACGCATTTATGGTGTGTGTGTGTGTGTGTGTGTGTGTGCGTGCGTTTGTGTTTGTGATGTATTCAATGAAATACAGTTATATATGTGTATATATAAGTCAGTTTAAAAACTTGTTGAAAGAAAATATTAAAATAGAAAATATACTTCGTCATCAGTTATGCTGCAAAAGTTTATTGTGTGTAGCAAATTAAATAGTAAAATAAAAAAAATTGTTTTTTTACTTACCAGTGAAAAAGGAGTTTAAAATGTCTTGGGAAAGAGTTTCAATTAATTGCAGAACGTTTTTGAATTATTTCAGAAGAGCAAAATAAAAAAAATTAAAAATTTTAGCAGTGGAAAGTAAAAGTTTTATGTAATTAGCAAACGATGTCACAACTTCTGACATAAAGCGAATGAATGATGACGTGAGATGGGCGGCCACTAACTTTTGTGGCAGGTTTTCCAACACAAATGCAGGTCATGCCCGGCCAAAAATACGGCATACAGTGCATTTTCACTTGAAGAACCTTTGATGATGCTGTTTATTAAGCGAACTTATCCAAACCAAGTGACCCTTATTTATTATTACAAGGACGATATACATATATATATATATATATATATATATATATGTATATGTATATCCTTATGAAAAAAGGCAATTTGTATTGCATGCACAAGCATGTCGCATATGTATTTATTGCCAAATTTTTGAAGCAAGACAAAATAAATAAACATACATGTATAATTTATCAGTTTAATAGTGTGTGTGTGAAAAATAATAATTTAAATAACTGACACACTAGTAAGTATAAAAGTTCCCACCTGCGTTGATAATCTGCTTCAATTAAGTGGTCGTCAACAACAGCTAAGCAACATCACAGAACGCTCGCTGTTCTGATGACGGAACGCGGTCAGCTTGTCACCAACATGTCGACATCGTTGCAAATTGTCAGGAATTGAATATGCAATGCTTTTTGTAGAGTATAAAAAGTGCTGAACAAAGCTAGGTGGAAAGTTTTAAAATAACAAAATAGGACTTGTAAAAAGCTTGGTTATTGGGCTGTTTGGTAGGTGATTCTTCTTCTCGGCTTAAAATTCAAACTTTTCACTTTTCTCAAACTGATGTTTGTGCTAGGTCCGTGTGGAGGAGGCAAGAAGCCGGTCTTGATTGCATTTTTCATTTCTACTAGAAAATAGAACCACTCGATATATAAATAGATCGAAAATAGAACCAAAATAGACCCAGCCTGATCTGGCAGCAGAAAATACCCCTCTGCCCTTACCCCTCTACCTTCTTCACTGAAAACGACATTTCCTTTTCCACGTGACACATGAGACTATTTTCTTCTGTTTGTTTTACTGCTGTTTTCGCAGTGTTTACAACCTTTTAAATTTACATGAGAAAAAAAAACATAGTTGCTTTATTAAGCTTTTTCTCCAGTACTGTACAACAACAGTTCAAGATCTGTGATAATTATCAGTCCATCTACTGCTTGAAGTTGTGCACATAGGTTGGATGGAAGTGAAGAAATATAGAATTGCATACGTGAAATTCATACGGCTAGATTTTACAAGTTTGAAATATTTCATTCTTCAAACACAGAAGAAGACATTTTTCTAGATTTGCTGCTTGCCGTCAGTATATTTTTACAAATCGGTTATCACCGCTAGCAAGTTGATCTACTTTTGGTCAACTGTTTTCTGGAAGCGAAATCCTATTTATTGTTCTTAATTAAGATAAATTAAATGCAATTGGACGCAATTTTCCCTTCGCTTCCAGTTCTCAAACCAATCCTTGAAATATTTTCATTGGCAATACTATGGTTGTTTTTCATCTGATTTCATAAATCACCAACTTTCATCTCCATTCTCTGAGACAGTTCAATCGTATCTATCAGTTTGTACCAATTATTTCAATTTCTGTTGTTTTATTTTTGTTTTGTAACTAACTTATTGCAAAATTTCACATCTGAATCGCTGATCATGTTCATTTATCATTTAATTTCAATTCTTGATTATGATGTGACAATGACAACGGCAAACTTGAAAATCAGGTGAAAAATCATCAAGTACAACGATATATATATATATATATATATAATCACATACTGTATACTTTATACAATACATATACTTTTTCAATAGATATAAATTATACTTTATACTTTTTCAGTATACTTTTTCACACACTGAATTTAAAAAATGAGAAGGGAATTTTTGCATGAAATTTAGAAAAATTAATAATACTAATAATAATACAACTTATTTTCAATTGTAACTTTGATCAACGTCAGGTCAGTGAACAGTGTGGTGGTGCAAGGATGAAATTAAAATATCACCAACAGTAACGGTTCTTCTGCCCATCATCTCGCCAGTGCTATTGTATATCAATTCCACATCGATAACAAGAGGTTGCTGAAAAACAAACATAATTTAAACATTTTGTTCCATCTCTTCAAAGTAGTGTTTTTTACTTTTAATTTTTGCAACTGATTCAGCTGAGTTTTCAACGTTAATCGCTTGCGTCGCCCTAATTCAACAACAGAAGAGATGGGCTTCAAAATCTAAAAATTTAAACAATTTTTAACTTTCATTTATATAGCACATAATACACAATTTTTTTAAAACAATTTTCCACATTATACCTCTGGAAAGATTAAATTTGTACTGTATTTTTTACTGTAATCCGGATTAGATGAACAGAGAGAAAAAACCGAAGCATATACAAGAACGAGGTTGCTAAAGAATGCACAAAAGTCAAACCAAATCATAATGTACACGTCAAAAGTTTCGAAGACAACTTGAATCGGTTCTGGAAGTTCTGCAATTGAGTTTATATCAAGGAAACGTGCATAATTTAAGATGCAAAAATAAAAGTAAAAAATAAGCATACGGTGGATTTGTTGCCATCGACAGGTTCTCAAGTCGAATGTTTCCGTATGCCCTGTGTAGATCAGTGGGTCGGCAAGGCTACGAGATTTGCTCAGGTTGGTACGAATTTCTGGAAACTGAAACTTTCTCGCTCGATCATCCATTTCTAAGTCTGTTGAGAAAGAGATAAGCTTTCATTTGACAAATGATCTCATTGATTTTTCGTTGTAAATTCACGATTACATGACAATAACGAGAAAGACATATATATATATATATATATATATATACCTTGCATGACAAGAGTCAGAACTTCAGCAATAGGCTTTTCAAGTTTTACATATTTTTTCAGATATTTCATGAAAACTCCATTTGATTCGCCAACAATTTCATACGCACCTTCTCCAAAGCTACTGAAAATATATTATCTTGGGCAAATGTGAGATGAACTGTATTTAAAAAAAAAAACAAAAAAACATGAAGAAACATACGTAGCGTAACCAATTATACAATTTCGTTTGACCCGAGGAGTGTAACGTTTGAAATCTTTTTCTGGAATTTCAAAATTTTCTTGTCTGTCAATAAATTTTCAACGTTCTTAATTCTGTAAAGGCTTAATACCTTAAAATGCTAACCTTCGACAAATATCTAAAAATATTACGCTGACAGCAGGATCCATTTCTTGCATCATTGTTAAAATTTCCTCTGTACATAAACATTCAGTAAACGATACCATATGACTTTTTACATCAGTAGGAAGCAAATAGCATTGTCCGCCGACTTCAAACCCGTGTCCGACAAAATAAAGAACAGCTGAAATTGTAAGAAATTATCATTCATCAATACTGTTTCAGAATATGGAGTGAACTTTCAATTCAATTCAATTATATTTTTACCATAAACGCCACTACCAAGAAGTTGACAATATTCTTTAATCATGAAGTGCATTTCTGATAAAGTGAGATCTGACAAAGTGACTGTCTTAAAGCCAAGTTGAATCAAGCATTCTGCTAAAGTACTTCCATCTTGAAAAGGTGTCAACAATGTTGGTATATTTTCATATTTAGAATTGCATATTATCAAAGCAACTTTGTCTACAGCATACAGTCTGCTTTCCAAATCAATATTTCCACTTGAAACAATATCCTGAACAACAAATACAACTTACAGCTGAACAGAAATAGAAGAATAGAAGAATCACCTTGGATTTTAAATCAGAAATATCTGACACGCCTTCATCTTTGGAATAAACTGAAGAATTTTGAGAATTTGCTAAAGCAATAAAAAATGAAAGCATCAGAAAAGAAAAATTAATTTTAGTTTCCATCAATAACAGAAAACCTTCTTCTTCTTCTTCTTCTTCTTCCTCTCCTTCTTCTTCTCCTTGTTCATCATCATCTTTTTCTTCAAACTTAAACCCAGTACTATCTACATGAATACTGATCGTCTGCAAAGCAGACTTGTATTGTTTATCATCTTTAAAGTAAAATTCGTCCCATATATCACTTCTTTTAACTTCATTTGAAACGATGCAATAATACCAAGCACCTTGGGAAAGATTTCTGCAAATTTAAAACAAATATGACAACAAATTGAATGCACATGTTGATTTACAGTTACTTGTTGTCGATAAATAAAGTGCAATTTGATTCGTCTGTATCTATTCTATGCCCATCGCAATACCAATGATATTCTGGATACGGAAAACCAGTCGCAGCACAAGCTAAAATCCCGTTACTCATTGAAGAATTCTCCACAATCAAATGAAGCTGTTCGACAATTTTTACATGTTCTAAAAATGAAAAATAAATTATTACTATTATATAAATAATAAAAAGACAAGCTTTGAGCATTTTTACGTATTTTACAGATTCTGACATTTATTCCTGCAAATCGTGATGTACTGTAAGTCATTATATTGCACAAACGAGCTTTGCAAAAATGTGTAAAACTTTTTGGTAAAAATTATGGTACATGTGAAAAAACTTATCATTTATTTATTAGCAGGAATAAAGTCATACCTAAAATGCAGTTGAACAAAATTGGAAGAATCATTATCATTTATACATATTTTGGTGAATATTCACATATACTTTTTTATTAACTTATTTTCGAATAAATCAAATACAATGATACTTACGAAATTTTCTGTGCAAAATGAGCTGTGGTTCAAGTAAATGAGCTTCGTGACAATAATTCAACATATCTGCTACTGTAGTTTGTCGTTTTCCTAAAAATTGAAGCAACGCTTCCGCAGGGGAGCAGGATTGTTGGAGGCTTTGTATTACATCAGAACTGAAACACAGATGTAGTTGTTGAGAATAATGCAAATGCATAAGATGATTATTCAAACATATTTGCAATTGAAGTGATTGCATAAAATTTTCACCTGGTCATATTCTCCAGTGGAATATGTTTAACAAGTTGTCTCCATTTGGAATTGGTCGCCAAAGACGAGGACAAATGTTTCGCAGTTAACCAGGGAATATCTGCCAGTGTTGTTTTACTGGAAAATTTGGAATTGGAGCTGGCATCCATACACTAAAAGACAATGAATTTGCAATTAGTATTTGTGAAATAGCATACAATCAACAACTCATACAGAATCGCAGCTAAAATCTTTGTTGCCCGAAGATGAGGAATTCATCCCACATTATGATATTGAGATGGTAAAGTGCAGCGAAGATAGCATAAATCTCGGCTGCGAAGCGAAATGAAATCCATACTGCCACGGTGTTGACATTCGGAGCAGTGAGTGCCAAACTGAGTCACCGTAATTTTATCAGTGAATTGATAATGATTTTCAAGTAATCAAAAATAGTACAAGAGAAAAGAAACATATGCGCCAAGCCAAGCAAGGTTGTTTTTCGAACTTTTCAACACGTCCATTTGCAGAACAAGTCGTGGGAACGTTGGTTTTATTTGCACAGTTGGGTATATTTTTAAAAAATTACAAAATCTGCAATATAAAAGCCAGATTTTCACTTTGTTTGCAAGCTTTGACGACGCATTGCATTGGTTCCTCGACGAGCAACTGTTATTTTCGTAGCAGAGCATACGAAGCATCCGTGCGCTTCGCGATTAGCTTAAAAAAACGAAACACGTACGGCCGTGTTTTTTTATTGATTAAATTATAAATTTCAGATTGCAGACAAGTTTGTGAACATTGGCAACAACCAATGAAGTGTTAAAGCGATATTGGATATGAGTAATGTCTCCTAAGATAAAAGAAGAAGATAATTTTTGGAAAATTACAAAAAATATTACGTCAGAAAATCAATTTTTTTGAAAATTATTGCATCGAAGATGGATGAAAACAAAATGATATCAATTTGATTTTTCAGCGTGTGCGCGTGTGTTAGTTTGAACACAAATGCATATTATATTTATTTGCTAATAAATGCCATCATTTGCAAACATTGCAATGTGCAATGTAGAAGGAAAGAGGCGTAAATTTTAAAAATTGTTTGAGTTACTGACCCTCGAAGTGACCCAAATCAGTGCTATTCACTTTAGCCACATGCTCCCACCTGTCACTGCCCCAGTGAACCAATTGTTTGCCTGCTATTTGACAGATGCTAAACGTCGGTCAAGGGTTGACCGCATGAACGGGTGTTTGTTTTTCAAATTCAAAAATGCCCATCAGCCTCTCTGTGCTGCTGCTCTTTTCGACGACAATTATTCATTCGCATATCAAATATGAGCTGAAAATTTTGTTTTTTCATCTCACTGTTCTTCTTCAATCAAACAATTGTCCTCGTTGCTCAACCGAATCGCCCGTTTGCATTCCGCTTCGTTACCGGTCATAAATTGCCTTATAAATAAATAAAGCAATAAAAATAATTAAAAAATTTATTCCTCTATCTTTTTGATTATTTTTTCAAAAAAAGAAAATTTTTACATTCCTCCATGTCGAGTAATTTGTACTTTTACAAAGTTGTTGTTGTTGTTGTACCTTTGGATCATTTTTTTTACCTACTGAGGGAATTGTTTACCTTCTGTGGATGAGTTTGTTTTTGTTTGAAATTTCATATTTAAATTATTTTTCAAAAAAATTATTTTTTTACAAATAATTGTAGAGGTGAAGAAAAATGAACTGAGAATTATTAATTAATTATGTTGATTGTTTTATTCAACGGTGTGGGTGGGTCTTCAGAAATTCAACATGATGAGTAAATAGTAGAATTGGCACTGTATAGGACACTTTTGGTCACAGTTGAGTGCGGTGATATTTGAAAACTGTCAATTGCAAGCAAACGAGAACAGATCGGCTTAGCAAATATTATTCTCATTATTATTGCAGATATAATGTTGAATTTAATTGAAAATTGTAACTTTGATTTTTCACATGATGACAAGTTTAAATTGACATTTTCAAATACTTATTATTATTTGCATTGCAATGTTATCCGTTTGGATAATTGTGATTGGGATCAGTTTTTTGCTTTTTTTTCTTCTCTGAAAAGCGTTTTCAAAATTGCAATTTCATCAAGAAACACCCATTTGTAAACATTCTTTCTTATGTAAATAGTCAAATTTATTAATAAGCGCGATTTGTCATTTCTGGAAGAATTTCTTTCATATGATTGACAGAACAGTGTCATCTGGGAAGGCAGATTTGAAAATTGCTCATTTTAAAATGCTTGTTCTTTTAGTTATTAAATTTGATTTTTGTTTTTGCAAATTTTAGAATTTCTAAGATGCGAAATTACAATATCTGGTCGTTGGTAATAGGTATCAGGTTTTGGTTGTGATCATTTGTTGTGGTTATTTTTATTGGTAAGCAAATTATTTCATTTTATAAAACCATTCATAAGGATTCTGAAAGTAGTAGCATTAGACTTAAATCGGCTAGGGTTTTTTTGGGGTTTATTGGAAAATTGCAATTCTTCGTTCTTTGCACGAGAAATTTTTCATTTTTCCATTGGTCACATTTTTTACTTTCGCAAATAAATCATAATTTGTATTCTTTGACTTTCTCATTTTGACATATTATTACGGGTCACAGTTTTGATCGTATAAGATGAAATGACGATGATATGATTGGCAAATCTGTTCAACCTGTAATTATGTGGTTCTGATTGCTTATTGAAACAACGGAAAATATGGCAATGAATGAACAAATGTATCTTTCTTTTCAAATATACAACATTCATATCAATATATAATTGTGGATTATCTGAAAATATATTGTTGATAGGAAAAAAAAAGAAACTCATTGATTATTGAAAATAAAAAAGAAAAATTAAATTTGATTTTAAATTGAATTCATATATTGACTATTGTTTGCTTTGGAAACGAGTGTTATTTATTTCAAAAGTTGCCCGGCACAGCGTGGCAGTTCATTATTAATAATTGTAATAATTGCTAAAAACAGTGACTTGTTATTAAGGGCAGCCAACGTGGCGATGATGTGCGCAATTTTGTCATAAATTATTTTTCATTGTTATTGCGCGCTTTGAGTAAATAACTTTCTAAATGGAAATTGTGTTATTGTCAAATTGAATCTCTTTTGATTTGCAATGTTCAACCTGGCGATATGATGAATAACTTTTATTTTTTCTTCCAAAAGTTGTTCAACTGTTATTCTATATTGATTAATTTTATTTAATTTTATTATTATTATTATTTTATTAATGAATTAATTATTGTTGTTTGATTTGCGCAACCTCATTGAAGAACAACGCAACATGTTGTTGTAAAAAAAACAATAACAAACATTGGTGTACTGTATTGTTTTTTTTTGTAATACATTGTTTGAACTTGGTTTTTTTTTTGACTTTTCAAATCGACAGTACGATTTTTGTACGAATGACAAATGTACATTTGGTGTGAAAGATTAGATTGATTGTGATTTTTTTTGTTGCTTTTTTTATTTTAAGCAGACAGACAGAAAGACACGTGATCCAATTTTCAACCGCATCGACACCGTTTTTTTGGCAATACTTATGCGCATGACGAAATTTCAAAAAAAAAAAATGTACAGAAGTAGTAGTAGAAGAGACAGTTGGCAACAATCAACGGACCGTGGTAAGTATGCTTGTGCGTGTCGAGTGTTGTGCGCGTGTGGAAATTTTTATTTTTTGAATTGAATTTGTCGTAAATTTTCCAAACGTCCTTTTTCAATCCACTTCGAGGCCGGCCGTGTAAAAATTTTCAAACGGGCAAATTTCGTGAAAATGGGTGTCCAGATATTTTTTTCTCTCCAGGCTATTTTCCACGATCCAGTTGCACTTTACACGCGCGCGTGTGTGTGTGTGTGTGTGTGTGTGTGTGTGGTGTCCACAGTGCCTGCACAAATAATACAATATTTGTCGGTGCTTTTTGGCCTTCTTTGGAAATCTGTCTTGTTCAGAGAAGAACTCACTCACGAGTTTCACCGTCAAAATCTGGGCGAAATGTGAAAAATATGTCACAAAAAATTGTTTCCACCTCTTGCAAAACTTTGCCATTTTGACATTCCAGTTGAAGCTTGTTTTCTAATAATAAATTTAAAAAAAAAGAGGGGAAAATAAATAAATAATTATCGATCGTGTTCCAATTGCCTGCTTTTATTTCACTTTCATTGCACATTGCAACCAGCTTTCGACAATTTCCCATTTTTCACATTTTATTTCAACTTATCTATCTATCTATCTATCTATCTATCTATCTATTTGTCTATCTATCTATCTATCTCTCTTTTCTCTTTCTTTTAACATGCAATATTGTTGTGGTTGTTGTTTATTTGTTTGTTTTTTTGTCAATTAATCAAATCAACATTATGAGAAAATATACATTTATATATATATACATATGTGTGTGTGTGTGTGTGTGTGTGTGTGTAATATAATGATTTATTTTATTACTTTTGCTTTGGCTCTTTGCTCAGTACAGTAATTTGTAATGATATTTATTGAAATATAATTTATCCAGATTATTGGAATTTGTCACCAGATTGACTGACCGATTCTACTTAGTTACTTGTTTGCTAGTGGTGAAAAATTGCAATCTGTTCACTTTGCGTGATAAAGCTTGAAAAACGCATCCTTCAAAATGGACTTGTTTCGATTTGATTTGTCGATTGTGGAATTTTTCACATATGCATGCATACGAGTGTACAATATTTAAAACACTTGTGCACACATGGGAGTGGGTGAAGAAGAATCAGACGACCTGTTTTCAACTGTTTTCATAAAACGAGACCAATGTGCAAAAAGGCTGTCGACCTTACTTTCCCTCTCTCACTCTGTATGTTTATGTGTATGTATGTATGTATGTCTGTATATGTATGTGTTTCACTTTCTCTCTCTGTATATGTACTAAATCTTGCTTGCTAGTGCTTCTTTTTTTATTTTTTTGTCAGTTCACAATCATCATCTATTCAATATTCAACAATCATATTCCTACGTGTATATATGTAAATATATGGATGGATATTGTGTATTGTAAAGTTAGAAAACATCAATTTCATGTTCATGCTTTTCTCATTTTCAAATATTCTCCACTACTGCAACTTACTTGTTTGATGGTTTTGTTTGTTTGTTATGCTTTATCATCTGTTTTGTTGTTGTTGTTGTTGTAAGCCGACAACATGCTTGTTGCAAGCAGCTGCATGCATGGTGTGGAAAAATTGTTGGGCCGTAGATTGTAAAAATTAGGCCGGGAGATTGCCCTCGGTTGCTCGTCAGCTCCCAAGGTCATCTCTGTGATGCCTTGTTGACGGATGATACCCTTGACAAGACTGGTTTCACTTTTTCAAAAGTGGAGCAATGCTCTCTCATGTATTACAACACACAGCAACAGCACCGGCACCGGCATTGGCAACAACAGCAACAACATTAGAGTAACTAGCAGCAGTAGCAGCAGCAACAGCACCGCTGCTTGTTCCTTTGGACTGGTTGCTTGCACGTCATTTTGGAACATTAAGCATTTTTCTCTTTTATTCCTCATTTTCACTATCAATTTTTGCATATATTATTTTTTTTGTTGTAATACATTCTGCAGATATATCTGGATCTACACATCTACGTATCTGTGTACACATTTCTTCATGTACATCTATCTATCTATCTATCTATCTATGTCTGTCCATATATATATATATATATAATGTACGCATGTGTATCATTTACGCACTTGTACATCTGGATTACACATGTGTTTGTGCTTGTGTTTTGGTGTTAGCATTGCACATTTTGAAACATTGAACTTAATGGAAATTATTCATAAGTTTTTGTTAACATTTTTTTTCTGCTTCTCGTGATCAGAGTTATCTGATGATGAATCATTTTGAATAATGTGTTCGAGTTGCAACAAATGATTTTCTTTTCCAATTTCAGTTATTAGTCGTCCGATTGGAATGCAAGCTTAATCGAACGTGAAATTTGGAAACCACATCCACATCCGCATCATCTACAGCGACAGTATTCTTTTTTTTTTTGTGTGTGTGTGTGTGTGTATGCCTCTTGCACGTCGTATTCATGGAATTTGGAAAGCGTTGGAAAATTGAAAATACCAATGCTGACCAAGGGGAACGGTGCCCTGGGCCAGCACAGGACCAGCATTCAGAACGGCGCCAGTCGGCGTTTCGTCTGGTGCACCGTTCGCCCAGCTTGCCGGCATCATCCAACCGCAATACCTCGCCTCCGGCTAGTAGAAGCTTGGCGCCGACCAGGAGCTTGTTCACGCCCGGTTCCCCGCCCACGTTAGACCCGAGCATGATTCACACATTGCAGTTTGTCAAACAGGCGGTTGAACGGTCGATTTTGCATCAAGCTTTGAAGAACAATCAGTCGAACAAAGCAGTTGAACATTCATCCTCTTCCATGCAGCAGCAACAGCAACAGCAACGTATATTATCATCTCCATTTGAAACTGACCGCCCAGCTGGTTCATCTTGTTCCGATGCGTGTAAGTGATGAATAATTAATTCATTATATTGGAATGCTGTATATTGGATTATCTTGCTAGTGTTGGTCAGTTGACGAGGGTTGATGGATGGATATGTAGATTATTATTATTTGTTTGTTTGTTTGTTTGCTTGCTTGCTTGCTTACTTACTTTATTTGCCGCGTCAGCGTGTGAAGCTAGTTCTGCGGTTAGACCCTGATTCAGGTTATTAACGAATAAAAAGGGGGAACCTGTGCCCGGGGCCATTTCCAAATGTTCTCCCAAAGTCGGTCAGCAATGTCAAAGCGCGCAGGGATGTAGTTTGAACCGTGCCGTCCGTCGAAAAACCGAAAGCGGTCAGGGACGAGTCGCCACTTTTCTTGCCCATAAGCAGCCAGTTTTTGTTTACTCGTTTGCCAACACACTGCACTGATCGCACGTGACTTGTGCTAAAGGGAAAAAAATGAAAAAATGATATCAACAATTTATTGTTGATCACAGCTTCATGGTATATATATGTGTGTGTGTGTGTGTGTGCTTTTCAGGTGAATTGTTGTTTTGTATATTTTATTGCTTTGTTGTTGGAGTCTAGGAGCTGTTATTCATTTGGGAATTAATCAGCTGATTAAATTATCCTCTTGATGTTTGTGTTTACTTCATATGTATGTGTGTGTGATTTCATTCAGTTGAAAGCTTGGATTTTTACTATACAATTACAATTGCTTGTTGATTGGTGATATTTGAAATGTTGTATGAAATAAATGAGACCGGCTTTTGGAAAAAAAAGCATTGAAAGTGAAAACGGTAAATTGTAATTCTAAAGAGCGGTTGTGTTCCACAAATGGACTGGTTTATTTTTATTGCAAGCTGCTTTTGTAAATTTTCATTAACCAAAATTTCCAACAGATTTTGAATTGAACAATTGAACAGGGCAGAATTGATTGATTGTGGAATTGGAAAATGGGAAAATTTTGAATCACAAAAAGAAAGAAAAAATGCAAAATTCAAGCTGAAAGTTTAATAACCGGGTTAGATGTTCATTTGGCATTTATTTAATTAATTGATTGATCGATTGATTTGATTTAACGAATAAAATCTTTCGAATATGAACAATAATTATCATTATTATTACTGTTGCTGTTGATCCGTATAGTGAGAAGGTGATTTGTTTTGTTATGTAGTTTCGGTTTTCTTTTTTTCTTCCATCTTGACATCCTAGTTAACAACATGAGCTGCTTGTATGTTAAGGTTATCATCGGTATATATGGACAACCGGAGACAAGAATGGGTATTTAGGTAGGTCATCAGGGCATTGTTACCATATAATATAATATAATATAATATAATATAATATAATATAATATAATACCGACCGTTGATGTTGTTGCTATTGTTGTAATTATTTTATTTATTGCTTCAACAGTTATTAATAATTGAAAAGTATTATTATTTTGTTTATTAATAATGGAAGAAATTGAGAGAACAATGTTGAAATCAAGGTTTTGTTGAATTGTATCCGTTGAAACTCATCCAGAAGTGTACATGCTGCATCAAGCGATACAGTGTGTAAGTGTCATTGACATCATCATCATCATCATATTGGGCTAGTCACCCGGTTGAAATCAAAATTAGCGCTGAAGGTCAAAACGTGATGTTTTACCGTTTTAAAGCAGCATTTTCTGTGACACTTTTCTAGGTCGCAAATTCCGCCAGCTTCTTCTAAATTAATTCTCTTTTATTATTATTTTGTTGTTTTTTTTGTTTTGAATTATTATATTCATTTATAATATTTAACAAAAATTGTTTGTATTGTTGTAGAACAGTTGTAAAATTGTATTCTATTGAAAATTTTATATGATTGATTGTTTTGTTTGTTAATTTCAGCTTATGAAGGCAGTTCAGTGTTGTGTCAAGTGTGCGGTGATCGTGCTAGTGGATTTCACTACGGTGTGCACGCTTGTGAAGGATGCAAAGTAAGGAAAGCATGTTCTCTTCTGTTGTCAATTTTAATAAATCAAAAAATAATCTACAATGAAGTGTATCTGTATTATTTTTGTAAATGTCTGTTCTTTGCCTATAGTTACAATGTCTTCGTATACATATCTGCATGTAGTGTGGATTTTGTTTACATGCTGTTGTTGCTTTGCCAATAGTGGGCAGTGATAATTCCGCTGTGCTCCGGTTTGGATGGGCGGTGCTGCACGGTGCCAGTGAAAATGCAGAGATGTGTTTTTGTTTTCTGTAACGCAAATTTCGGTCGTACCTCGTCGTACTGGCCGTCTCGGTAGACTGTGGACATACATCATCAGGAGGGGGATTGTGTCGACGCTCTTTCACAGGGGTTAATGGAGCACACGCACAGGCAGATAGCTAGAGAGAAAGAGACAGATGCACATGTTTCTGCTAAATTCACATTTGTGTACATATACACAAATATATACATATAAACAGACATGCAAATTATTTTTTGCATTTTTATTATCCCTTCCTCTGACGTGTGTGCATTTTTCACAATTTTCAAATTTGCTAATTTGGATTATTTCCCTTAATGGATATCCCTTTGATTGATTGGTTGTATTTTATCTTGTTTATGGACAAACCGATTATTATTTCTGTGTATATGTGTATATGTGTGATGCTGTCAAGGATGACATTTGGACAATGAAAAAGAAATCATTTTATCCAATTTATCCAACAATTTCATTTCTCTATATTCAGGGCTTTTTCCGTCGATCAATTCAACAAAAGATCCAATACCGACCTTGTTCGAAAAATCAGCAGTGTTCAGTTTTGCGCATCAACCGCAATCGGTGTCAATATTGCCGTTTGAAGAAATGCATTGCCGTCGGCATGTCTCGTGACGGTAAGCTTTTCACATTGTGCTTTGTGGGCTTAATTTATTTGTTTGCTGTTTTCAAAATTAATAATATTCATAATTTGGCATGAATATTTTGTGTGTGTGTGTATGTGTGTGGTTTAGCTGTGAGGTTTGGTCGAGTGCCGAAAAAGGAAAAGGCGAAATTGTTGGCCGAAATCCAACGTGCCAACACCAATAATCAGTTGGCAAATTTGATGTCGACCATGGAAGATGCCGAGAAGGTTGTCTCAACTTTGGTCGCTTCGTACATTGAAACGGATTCATATTTCAAGAGTTGCAGTCAACTGTTGATTGAAAATTTTCGTGAACATCGTTTCAACATGCGAATTTCACTGACGGTATATATATATATTCTTGCTTTTTCGAATAAATTATTATTATTCATAATTTTTCATTTTCAAGGCATGCCCGTTGCATCCGGAAGATGTCATGATGGGCAACGTGGCCTACACTGATGAGATGAGTGAAAATTATTTGCCGGCAATTCGATCTGTAATTACTTTTGCAAAAAATATTCCCGGATTTTCCATTTTATTAGAAGAAGATCAGATCATTTTATTAAAAGTAAGCTATACTATTTGTTATTTTGATTAAGATATTAAATATGGATCACTTTTTACACGGTCGATTTTCTTTGCTGTTCAGGCTGGCGTATTCGAAGCATTGCTGCTACGTCTTGCGCCGTTGTTCGACACGACCACGAAAAGTTTGATGCTTTTGAACGGTTCCATTTACCAACGTGGTGCATCCATCCAAGGCGGCGCCGGACCGAGTCGTTTTCTTGTCGATTCGCTTTTTGATTTCATCGAGCGCTTCAACGCTCTTGAATTGACCGACGTTGAAATGGCGCTCTTTTCTGCGGTTGTGCTCATCTCGTCGGGTGTGTTATTCAATTGCAATATGCAAATTCAGTATCACGATATATACCCAATGGATTTTTTGGTTGTTTCAGGTAGACCTGGACTGAAGAATCCTGAATTGGTGGGAAAATGTAGTCAAAGATTGCGCCAATTGTTAGAACAGGTCATTTACATGCAGCATGGAAACGATGTACGTTTCTTCAATACTCTGATGCAGAACATTCCCAATTTGCGCACGTTGAATACGTTGCATGCGGAAAAATTGCTCGACGCTGATTCTCGTTTGGAGAAGGTATTTATTCCATAATTTTATCACTGTTGCTTCATGTTTTTTTGATGTTCTGCTTTTTCAGCGTTGCCCGATGGATTTGCCTGGCAAGGTGAAACCATGTTCGGTTGCTACACAGGAAGCGGTAAGCAGCAGCACCGGTAGTAGTAGTATTAGCAGTAGCAGTAGCAGTGGCGGTGGAACAGGTGCGACAATTGACGACGGTATGTCATCCAAATTTACATACATATACATATATACATATATATATATATATATATATATATGTTGAAAATGATTTCTCAGGTGGAGTCGAGCACGGGTCTAGGTGTGAGATGGTCAGCGAAGCTTTAAGCTCATGTTCGGTGCGACCACCACAACAGTGGCTGGATTTGACGACCAAGAAAGGTCGTCGTGACAGCAGTTCAAGCGGTGAACAGCAGCCATCGACCAATCTCCGGTTGCTTGGCTCCTCTGGTGCTGGTGCTGGTGTTGCTGCTGCTGGTGCTGAACCGTCACAGCTGACCGTGGTCAAGTTGCACGTTCACAGTCCGACTTTCCCATCCAAAGACAACATCTCTTTTGACAGTGGCAAAGGTTCCTTGTCGGCCAAGGAATCCTTTTCGTCCAACGAAAGTCTGAGCGAGCAGTCGATGAACGAGTACAAAAGCACCGGCACAGTGTTGCACAAGCCGTTGACTTTGTCCAATTCGTTTGATCAGCAACAACAACACCACCACCAACAACAACAACAACAGCAACAGCATGGCCTGGCGTTGAGCGACCAAATGCCCACGTTGAAGCAGGCTTTGCAAACCCCTCCGCTGGTGCCATTGCCCAGGGTCGAGACGAGGCTGAACTTCAACGCCGGCAATTTGCGTGACAAGCACGCTTGTCTGGCTTCGTTGTTGGAACGTCAGCCGCCGGTCAGCGATGTCAGTACCGGCAGCGGTGGCAACAGCCACGGTGAAGGGAGTGGTGGTGGTGCTAGCGTTACTGCAGGCAGCGGTTTGGGCGCGCCATTGTTCGGTCAATATGCCAGTGGGATGGTCAACAACAACAGTCAAGCCGAACTGTCACCGTTGGCTGCCCAGATTGCGCATCTCAGCCAACGGGTGGGTTTGTACACGGGCCAGAAGCTTTTTCCCTACGACAGTGCGGACGTGTGGTCAATGATCTACGCCAATCAGTTGGCTTCGATGCTGACCAAAGGTAGTGACGAGGCGTCGTCCATAGCACCGGCGGCGGCTTCATCAAGTGCCGCGACTGCACTATTGCAGCAGCGTTTGTTGTACAACTTGCGCTGGACTCTCGACGACAAAGCAACCCTCTACGGCTACGGTGGTGCTTCGCTGGCCGCTGGACTTCTCACTGGTCATCCCTTGGTTGCGGAAACGATGGCCACTTTTCAACAACAACAACAACAACTGCAACAGCAGCAGCAACAACAACAACAACAACAACAACAACAGCCACAGCATCAACAGTCTAGTTGTTCATCTGTGACTAGCTCCATGACTGGTACATCTCCATCTGCTCCGGTCAGTAGCCAAACGATTGTGACCACCAATCGAGAGTCGTCATCGGATGACGAACCATTAAATTTGTCGAAAAAAGCATCGCCTGCTGCTGGTCGTCTGGCTGGATCTGTTTTATGCGGAGTGAAGCGTCAATCGGACTCCACCCTGACCAGTGCATTGTGAGTCAAGTGGATCGAACGTGCAATGTCATTAGAGAAAAGAGGAAGCATTTTTTTCCTCGTTTGATCGCTTTTCTCAATAACTGTTTGTTTGTTTGCATTATTACAAATATTTTTATTATTTTTGCATTTCTACTTATTGTTATGCAAACAATCTCATGAAAAGGTGAAGTTTCGTTTTTCTTTTCTTCTTCTTCTTCTTCTTCTTCTTTTTCTTTTTTTGCGTTGGAAAAAAAATATACCGTTTTCTGCGTTCTGTTTGTTGCTTAGCAGCTCTTTTTCTTCTACTCTGTTGTTATTCAATGTCAGAGTGAAGTAAACTTCTCTGTTTTTTCATGTATGTATGTATGGTTTTTCTTTGAGGGGAATTTTTTTTTAAATTATTATTAAACTGTTTAGAATTTTTAAATTTAAAACAATTTCCTTGTACAAACAATGCGCATGCAAGCACAAGCGTATTTGGTTTTGCCATTTTGATCATCTATCTAACCGCACGTGTAAAAGTGATGAGCAAGCAATAAATTTTGGTGCCAATCTTCGACCGAACAAGCTCAAATATCAAACTCCACCAAAAGCGTTTCAATTATGCATTTGTGAAATGATTGCAAGCAAGCAAAGAGCCCTGGGCGTTTATTATTATTATTGCATATTTGATTTGCTCGTGATTGTTGATACAAAATTTGCATACTTTCCATTTCATTGTTAGTGACCATTGTGTGAGATTTGGTGGTGGTCATCGAAACAGTGAATGTGGGTACTTTGTGTCTGCTTGTTGTTGTGTGGGAATGTTATAATTTAAAATTTAATCAATCGTCGTTCTGTATAATTTTATCACTAAATCTAGTGAATAAGCAGGCCGCAAAGGTAATACAATTTGAAACATCACTAACGAATAAAGGCCGTATAGTTTCATAATCAGCTCAGCTATCTTTGGCACGTTTATTATCCTATTGTTTATTGCAAATGCCTTGAATTGACCGTACTTTATAGCTGCTTTACAGCATTGGCTCGAATGGCGTTGAAGAAAAATTACAGCCTGCTGCCTTTTCACAATTTTCATTTCACCAGACAATTCTTACCTTTCGAATACACATCTAATCCATCCATCTGCATATCTATACATGCCCTTCGAGCAACGGTTGAAATTGTTCACTTCACCACAGCTATATTGTAATTTTTTGCAGCCAGTAATGCTTATAAGCTTGAACAATAAAGAACGGGGCTAGCCTGATTGAAAAATATTAAGTAAGTAATCGGCTGAGCTGAGCTGAGCTGTTTTTTTATTTTTTATATTTTTTTCTTAATTTGATATAATATCTCTTTTAACTCGAACTATATACATTATTAAATTTTAGTTTGAAAAACATTTTTACAGCAGCTGTATTTCGTAATAATGACGCATAATTTGATATTTGCTTGTGCCACGCGAAGAGCGAGCATTTATGTCATCGTTGAATAACGTTTAACAGTAGCTTTCATTTCAATATATTATCAAATGTAATATGAGGAAATATAATAATTTTTATAAAGCTCACATAATTTATGTTAGCATTTAAATATTTATAATAATATTGTATTATGTTATATGTATAAATGTAAGCTTAGAGTTGGTAAAATAAGTTTTTAATGAAAAAAGGACGATCTTTATATAATGAATAAATAAGAATATAGGATGTCATACAAATAGGAATGTTACCGAAATCACTTGAATATCCAAGAAAAAGCTGTAGAAATTTTTCTGTATAAGAAATTGCTCCTTTAGTTATAAAAAAGATGGTAAAGCTTTGAATTATAATAATGACAATGGCCTATTTGATACTTTTCTGTGTGTGAAGAACATAGCATCACAGTTGTTTTGAAAAAGTGTCAAAAATTATTTAACGCAGCAATAACTTTTCAGAGAATTATATTTTATAATAATGCAGTAAATGCTAACAACACTGAACATGCTAATACTTCACTGCAAGCTTTGCATATTCATCAGCCTGGTGCAGCATCATTCCGACGATTTATTTTTTCACAATAGAAATAATTATTTTAATTTTTTAATATTATTTTTAACTTTTAGTTTGCTACGCGAAGAGTCACTTAATTTCGGCAATGTCAGAAGTGATGCTCAGCAGAAGTTGAAAGCGCAATCGCCTTTAGCGAGAAGCAATCAAGTTGAGGGCGATTATTTATTACTTGCAGTCAATTATGAAGCAAAGCTAGTAGTAAGTTTTGCTTGCGTTCAAATTTATTGCAACGTTATTAATGAGGCAAGTGGCAAAGTAGAAAGAGTACAAATCTATGCAAAAGCATTCAATTTCAAATTTAAACTAATAAAAACAACATGTGCAGCAGAAGCAGTAACAAATTTTTTTGTGCAAATTTTTCCATCTAGAAATTTACTACTCAACTGAAGATGCTTTCTTTTTTGTTAGTTTCCGCTTTGCATTAAAATTAACATAATATATTGCAATTACTGTGCATTATGTGGTGTATTACGTCTATAAGTTGTATACGCATGCATATACGTGAGGGTATGGTTTTCTTTGCAAGGCTCGATTTCTTCTTTTATTCGGATATTTTTAAAAAATATCTACCAATTTAGTATATGATTTTTTTTCTTTTCTGTTTCAAATGTTCAAACTGTTGAACAAATTCATATTCTGTTTGAAAATTTTCATTTACTTTTTATCATTTGGTCAGTAATTTTTCTGACGTTCTGAGTTTGCTGAATGCAGCTGTAACCAAAGATGAATTGAATCCATCGTGTAGCATATCGACTCACACAAACATCGGACGGTCGTATTACATAAACATTAGATAGCAAAAATTCCAGCCCCAATGTCAACAGTTAATGAATACTCGTTCTTTGATTATAATTGTCAATTTGATAATCTTTTGAATAATATCATAATCAGTGATAAATTGAATTGAATTCTGGCTGTTCATTAGATTTTTTTTTGAAAAAAAACAACTTTAAACAACTTTCTTTCTTAAACTTAAAACTTTCATTCACTTTCAATTTTGCAGTAAGTGAACGCACGTAATGGTAAAGTGCATAAAGTAAACGTAAATGGTGCAGTAAAACCACTGCTAACATTTTGACATTTGAAATTATTATGGTGAAATTTATTGCTTGGCTAGTTTGCTAAACCGTTTTAAATTGGCTTTGTGATTTCTGGTTCATGCAAAAGTTGTTGCTTAATGCTCTTTTTCTTTTCTGCTTTAATTGTTAAAATAATTTTTACGCTGCTTTATTTTTATAACAATATTATTATTGCATTGGTTTATTAGTATAGTTTATCTGATGAAGTAAAAACTCAGATTGCGCCTAATTTATCAATTGTGGAGTGCTTCATTAATAAAGTTGACGTTGATTCATTCATTCATTCATTCATTCATTCATTCATTTAGAAATTGTCTGCTTCATATTTTGAAAGTAATATTCGTGAAATATAAATGATAATTTTTTCAAAAAATAATAAATTCAACTTTAAATACCATTTTCTAATTTTGAATATTTCAGTATTTTGGTGAAGAGAAGTTTATTATTATCATCAGGTTTTATTCGTATTTTTAAAACATTCAATAGAATTGAATTCAATAAATTGAAGAACATGTTCACAATGTTTATAAGAATTATTTATTAGAATAGAATATTTTTCAATAATTGAATGTTTATTATATTGCAATATTGAAATATACTTGTTTTTTAATGTAAATTTTGAAAGGTATAAATTTGATTCAAAAATTCATTTAAATAAGAATGATGATGATCTGCTGGCAGTGAAATAGTTCAAGTGGATTTTTGAAATATAATAATTGAAAATCATAATTTTGCTTAAAGTTGCGTGTTCAGCGTTAGCCAACTTGACAAAGGTAAATGTTTCTCCGTTCTCTTGATCAAGCTGAAATGTAGTTTATGCGCGTTTATCAACCAAGCGCAGCTGCTCCATTGCAGAGTTTAATGCCGAAAATTGCCGACCCTGCGTATGCAAGCTATTCTTAGCTTCGGGTGGCAGGCACGCATCATCATAGAGCGTAGTGAAGAACGAAACGAACAACGCCAGCTAACAAACAGCACGCTGGTGAACGTGTGCGTTTCCAGCAACCGATATACATGCCAACCTCATTGTTGGACTTCCTCTGCTTCTTCTTCTTCTTCTTCTTCGTCTTCTTTTTCTGCTTCTTCTTCTTCTTCTTGCGTTGCTTAATGGTGCCTGTGATATGCTCACTTTTAAAATAGCCAGCTGCCAGTTAGCTAGCTGAAGAAGAAGAAGAAGAAGAAGAAGAAGAGGAAGCGCAAGCAACGACTGGTGCGTTGTGTTACGTTCACGCCGGCTAGTTACAAGCGTGTGCATCAAGCTCCTTGTCACTCGTCAGTTTTCTGACTTCCATTCAATTTCATCTTAACTAGGTGTGTGTAGTAAAAGCCGCATCACTTGCCAAAGAGCTTGGCGTGAAAAGCGCCGGACGTAGAAGCGTTTTGCCTTTACGGACTTATTTTCACATTTTGCCGCTTTATTGTCGTCGATCAGCTTGACAATTCAGGTAACCACTTCCCCTGTCTGTGCCGGTTTTCTCTTTCACCCTACCCTAATCACCTAGGAGTTACCAATTCGGCCTTTCCCCCCCCCCCCCTTCCCCCATTAATTGAGTTAAACAATGAAAAACAAGCTTCACGTTCACAAGCATCCAGTTCCCTCCAATGAATCGTACTAATAAACTTGTCCGCATTTGCTTTCAAACAACTAGCCCACGGCTGTTGATACCACTGTTCACCACTTGCTATTCAAACTGTCTTCAATTGTAAATAGAGATTATTTCAAATCATCATTGCACACACTGTCGCTTTTTATCATTTTTGCATATGCAAAATTTTCCACTCAACACTGAATGATGCATTTGTACGTATTGTATATATATATATATATATATATTTATTTATTTATATTTATTTATCATGTCGAGTAGTTTCTTTTTTGCTCTTTAGATCAATTAATTAATTGCATATTATTGGATTTTTAAAATTTGTGTAAAATAGAATTTAAATTAATTGAATTTTACAATTACCAGCTAGTTTTATTCACTGCAAACTTTCTTCTTATTGTTATTCTGAGAATGCGCATGTAATTGCTTTCAAATTTATTTCATCTCATGTTGTCTTCTTTTTTTTTCAACTCATGCGAATGACTAGGCAAGTAGAAACGCAACGTTGTAGCCACGTACCGCTTGCGCAAGCAAGTTGCAATCAAAATTGCAGAGTAGTAAAAGGGTTTTAAGCCAGCTGTGGTGTGCTGAGATTGTCAAAAAATATCTGCGCATCTGGTAGGTTAAATTATCAACACAAATTGCTTCTGTGATTGTACAGGATATTTTTGTTCATTGTCCAGCAATCACTTCACTTTAATTACTTTCTTTTATCTATTAGCAGTTGCATGCATGCATGCATGCATGCATATCTTGCTTGTTTAACAAAACAGTAGAAGATAATAAGTGAGCAAGTTTAGTACACTTTATTGTTATAAAAATAACGAAACATTAGTTTACATTTTTTTATGATGGAAATTAATAATTTTCTAAACCTCTACTGAAAGGCTAGGACTAAGGCCTTCACATATATTGAAATGCGCACTGGTGCAATTTTCTTAATCCTACATTTTAGTAAATAAGACATATTTATTAATTTGTATCATAGCAAACGATATATTAGCGACTATGTTTTAAAGCAATTTATTAATCAAGTTAGATTAGTTAGTAAGTGAAATGTAACAGCAAACAATGTGAAATGAAAGAAATTTGCAGATTTCAAGGAATTTTATACTTTTGAAATATTTTCCAAAATTAATAACACAAGACACACGCAAATGGCGAAAGTACAACCGATAAAATTTTAATCACTTTTATGCTTAAACCGGTCTTTGGTGTAAACAAAGTTGATGATAATAATAGCATTTGTTTCTAGGTAACAGTAAAACGTGGAATTATCTGCTTTTACAAAATGTGAAAATAATAATGCATGCAGCATTTATTTTCATAATTGTATCATCCGTGAAGTAGTCATTTCTGCCTCTTGATATTATTGCATTTGTTGTGCACATTATGATTGATTATTATCTGAGGTGATCATTTACAAATTTGTACGATATAATAATGAAGCTATTTTGCCGCTTTGCAGCTTTCACAGTTGACATTTGGGCAAAGCGCAGCACATGTTCTGCTTATGTTATTTTTTAATAATTTGCTGAAAAATAGGCCAATTTGTAAATTGAGTTCCATGTGCAGCTAGTAATTGAAATATCGTAGAAATTATTGCTAACTACCGCATGTTGGCGCAACTACAACAAAATGCCATTTGTTTCAAAAATTATCATTCAAATTATCATCATATCGCAGGATTGCCATGGGATTCTTTGTACACTTTCCACTTTTTTGGATTGCACTGTTGTTAGTTTAGCTAAAACTTGCTTCTCATAACATTTTCAAAATATCCCACGAAAAATGCTTTTTATTGTTTATTTACGCAACATGGGCGTATTATATTGTGTGTCTGGATTATTAATTTGTCTAAGTAAAAACTATGATGCTTTTTGGAAAGGAATTTGTTTCAAGCTGAAGTGCAACTACTTTTCTTCAGGTCTCAGTTCTTATACATTTTATGTACAAATTTTGTTTTTCAAGTAGCAGCACAAAGTAAATTCTAATTATAAATCGGCTATTAAATTGTCTAAAATGGATAATTAACTGACTGCATGAGCTGAAAGTAACGGTAAATAACAAGCATTCTTTTAGACAAATAAAACGACATGAGGTTACCTTGGAATCAAGCTCAGCAGCAGCAACAGCAACAGCCGACGCCACAACAGCAGCCGACGCCGCAGCAACAGTATCAGCAGCCTCCACTGCAGCAGCAGCAGCAGCCTGTGACTAAACCGACGTCCTTTGATGCTGGACCAAGAGCCCCAGCACCCCAACAACAACAACAACAACAGCCTGCAAGAACAGGACCACAACAGCCATACCAAAATCAGCCTGCGCAGCGGGCTCCAATGCAACAACAACAACAACAACAACAAATGCCCACACAACAACAGCAGCAACAAGAGCAGATGCCATATGCTGAAAGCAATGCCACACCCGTTGATAAAGTTGACAGTCAACAACGACCGAAACGAATTGGTCGCTGGACAATTGAACAACTACGCCAAACTGATGGCATTGTACCATTGCAGTATGGCACTAACAAGTTTGCAAGTCAACGGGGTATGACAGGATTTGGTACCCCTAGAAATACGAACACAAAAGTAGAATCTGACAACTTGCAACAACTTCCTGAAGAAATAGTACGTATGTCTGACGGTGAAATTCGTGCTCAGTCTGGAACAAATCGTTTTGCCAGCCAACGTGGTATGACAGGCTTTGGCACAGGTCGAGATGTTGTTCGAGAAGCTTTGGTCCCACCTCCAAATAATATTACCGAAATTGATGAAGCTAAAGAGCGTATGACTGAAGGTATTGTGCGTTTACAATCCGGTACTAATCGATTTGCCAGCCAACGTGGCATGACTGGCTTCGGCACAGCGCGTCGTGAAGTGACGAAAATCAATGACAGCAAACATCCTGATCAAGATCCAGAACATCCGGATCAGAGTAGTATTCCACTGCAAAGTGGTACCAACAAGTTTGCATCTCAAAAAGGGATGACAGGATTTGGCACAGCTCGCCGCGAACTGACTCACATGGTTGACACGAAACATCCTGACTATATAATTGATCATCCTGACCAATCAGTTGTTCCACTGCAAATGGGAAGCAATAAATTTGCCAGTCAGCAAGGCATGACCGGTTTTGGTGCTTTTCGATTGGAAGTGCAAAATCCTCTGATCAGTCGTCAGCAGCCGAAAAGCCAAGGCATCATTCCCTCACAGATGGGAAGCAATCAGTTTGCCAGCCAACAAGGCATGACAGGTTTCGGATGCCCTAGAGATGTTAATTATGCAGCGGAAGGTCTCGAATTGCCGTATGATGCAGTGAAGCAGAGTGAGACGATCATACCTAGTCAAGCAGGTTGGAACCGTGGTGCCAGTCAACGTGGTATGACTGGTTTTGGAGCGGTACGTGACGTGAAAGGCAAACACCTGAAACGACTTTGGGAAGAAGATTATCCCGAAGAAGAGCACTTCATGTGAATTTCATACATACGCTTTGCTCATTCAGATTTTGCTGTGTAGTTTTTCACAAAGCCGTGGCAGTTTTCTTGTCAATTTTTTCATTTCCCTGGTTATTTTCAATTTGTTTTTCTTTCTTCATAAAACTTAGATATTTTGTGTGCTTCAGCAAATTTTTCAACATTGCATGCTTAGAACCGACTAGATGTGCTAGAATTGTTAGCATTTTTGCAGTAATTTGCATAATGATCGAATCAGTACAACTGTTTTTCAGCTGAAACAGTCCACGTTTACAACAAAACAATACTTTCTTCATTGACTTAGAACTGACCGGTCGACTGCCTACTATGCTGATACGTCGACACTGCCGTTGTTTACTTTATGCATAATCTATTTTGCTCCTTTTGCTGTTCAAAGAGCAGTCAGTCAGTGCTAATATAGTTTACAAGTTGACTTGCATTTGCTTTCTTTATCTCTGGCCGCCTCTTTGTCGACCGAATTTACTGTGTGACAAATCTAGTCGTGTATGTTATTTTTTATTATAAGGAAATATGCCACCACTCTTTTATCCGCTATCGTTATTGATACTAGCATTGATATTGCCTGCTTTCGGAGAAATTTTTTAAACAAAGGCGGTCAAATCAAACAGTTTTGACCATTTATTATTATTATTATTATTTTTTTACTTTAATTGGATATTTTTCTTTATTTCTTGCTGCTTTTGTTCAGCAGCAAAACGATGTTTAAACTATATTGCTTAGTGCGGTCGGTCGTTGCCCGTTATTTGACAAATCTACAAAATTTTGAACTTTGAAAATAGATGTGCTTAAATTATTGAATGAAAATTAGAATATTTTGCTTGATTAAAATGTTTAATTGCATATATATATATATATATATATTTATATATATAAATCTGCACGTATATATGTATGTATGTATGTATGTATATGAAGTATCAAAATTTCAAAAACATATGTTTAAAAAGCAGCTACTTTAAAAATGCTTTTATAAACAATATTACACTTTCTCACGTTTGTGATATTTTATTGTAACTTGTACGTACGTAAATAATAAATAAGAATAGAAACAGCCACATAAATCATGTTTGTTTAGATTATTTTTTATTCATAAAGTAATAATAATAATAATAATAATAATCAAGGAGTGGTCATGATTTAAATGATCAAGCATCATTATTATTATAACAAAATTGAATAACTAGCTAACTAACTAGCTGTATCTATTATTTTATGCAAATGTATTTTATGTAACTATGTTGTTGAGTATCTATGCAAATAGTTGCTGATGGAAAAGATGACTGAAAGCAGATAACAGTTTACAGTATGATAAACAAACAAAAATCATCATGTGAAACTTCTTTGCTTCACCTAAGTGATGGGAAGAAATTATTGTAAAAAGTTTTATTTTCTTAACATATTCAAATTTAAAAATTTTGCAGTGTTTTAAGAAGCATGTTTTAAGAATTTTAAGACGTAACTATTTTTTTATCAATGCCGAATTCTTACTTTAAAGTAATAAATAAAATGTACTGCTGAGATATTTTTAGTCTTTGCAAAATAGCAGCAAAAGCGTATTTTCTTTTCGTTTTGTTTTGTTCCTTTTTATAGTTATGCAATTATTCATTGAAAATACGTATGCGTTTCGTCAAAACAAATTCACTGATTCAACAGCAGTAGTTAGTTAGAAGCAGTCGGAAACAGCCCTCAGACTCTTTGAAGCGGTAAAGCATTTTTTGTTGTTCAACATTAGCTTGTATTTTGTGAAAGGTGCTTTTAATTAAGCAATTTCATTCAAGATGTGCAATCTGACTTAGGTCTGCTTTATTCACTGGCCAAAAATCCACAATGCAAGCTTCAAATTCTGCAAAGGTCGCATCTCCTCCGGTAAAGAGTGATATTTGCTATTCGTCCCGAGTCAGAATCTCCTAAAAAATCTCTCAAATTTTAGCAACCCAAAATGAACACATCAAAATTGCCTAAAACAGAATCACCAGATAATGTCAACAAGCCGGCACCGACTGCTAAAACTTTTCCATTTGGGACAGGTACAAACGTGATGCTGCGTTAGTTTTCACACGACATCCAATAACAATGTGTGTTTCAGGAGGTGCTGAATTGAGAAATGATGAAATGTCTGCTCCTAAAGCATCTGATAAAGTTGCACCAAAGCGATGGACTTTTCAACAACTCAAAGCTACAGATGGATTAATTCCATTGCAATATGGAACAAATAAATTCGACAGTCAAAAGGGAATGGGAGGATTTGGTTCTCCACGTGATGTTCGTGGGAAGCATATCCATCGACTGTGGCATGAATCCGATGATTCAGATTCAATTTGAAATGTAAAATGCTTGATTATGGCTTTTTTTATATGTTAAAAACAAAAAACACTCTTATTCTTGATGCTTGTTATTTCATCTTCTGCTTTAAATATTCAACTTATCAAATTTATGATTATGACTATCAATTAATTATTAATTGATCTTTTACTGCAAATAGAGTCTTTGCTTTGATTACATTTACTCTGAAAAGTATGTTTAACTGTAAATTGACAACTTGAATGAATTTTATGCCTCCATGAGCTTTATTTAATGCAAATGTGAATATTTCGATGAGAAATCGATAACCAAAAATGACGAAAGCTTGGCAAATGATGCCTTGAATATTCTAAAAACCTTATTCCATTTTTATTAGTTATTGAACTTGCGGTGAAACTTCAATCAGTTCATCTTTCAAAATGTTTATATATATATATATATCCTCAAAATGTGAGATGTCTTTATTTTTAAGTATAAGTTTTTTGAATTTTTGACCATGCCTTATGGAGATCATCTTTTGACCATTAATGGAAATAGCAAATGGACATATACGAATAACATTTCAACGGCATTTAACCATGTTGCAACAGTATGTTAAAGGTTAGGGCAATAAATGATAAAACGGAATAAATAAATAACGAAAACGCAACTTTTTAATGTGCAACTTTTATTAGAAAGTAAAATTTTAACAGAAAATGTAAATTAACATTCAAAAAATGAAAAGTGAAAAGTATTCAGTTTGGTAGTTGTGTGTAATTGTTCTAAAGGAGTGAAACCAGCTATATGCAAAAACGTTATGCAAATATTTTTAAATAAACACCCAGCAGATAAAGTGGCAAGCAAGCAATTGCTTTTATTTAAAGGGATGCTTATTGTCGAGTTTGAAAGCAGAAAAAGGAATTGAAATAAAAGCAGAAATTATTGCCACAAAGAGAAGAGAAGTGAGAAAAGTTCAATGGTGGAATTTTGTTCCGTTTGCTAAGAAAAGATTCACGAATGTTTCAAGCTTTTGCTAACGGAAATGTGTCATTAGTGGTGTATTTAAATGATAAATGATTTCGTAACGCTATCACACTTCTACCTCTCACTTTGCCACCAACTAACTGAACATGAACTGAGAAGGATGGTTTTGCTGAAACCGCATCGCAGAGGCATTGTTGGCTTGTTTGAACTTCATTTCGTATGTATCACATGCTGTGAAGCTGTTCAACAAGTTTCCAATTTATCTTTATGCATTCATTCATTGCAGGCCAGTATATATTTTATTAAAATTTGCTCAGTTTTATCTTCACTCTTATTAGCTTCTACTTGGACTTATTCGATTTGAATAAACCCAGCATAAATGAAATTGCCTGCTGCTCATTGACACACAGGCGACGACACACTGCTTTACTTTACTTTTAATAATCTGCGCTTATTGTTTGAAAATTATTTCCAACAGCTTTCCCTCATTCACTTATTACTTATTTTAATTTTTTACAACTCTTCAACAAGAACTGAATTTGCTTTTTTATTTAAAGGTATGATAAATGGAAATATTTTGGAATTTTTTTACTTGACAGTTAACTATCAGAAAAGCATGAAGCATTTAAATATTTCATTTACAAATTTAATACATTTCTAATGCTTATTATATCAGTTGAATCTGTTCACGTTAGTATTTATTATTCATTCAGTGCAAATGATCAAAGTTTGAAAATAAAGTTTTAAAATATTTTTTTGGTCAATAAAAAAGTAAAAGCTTCAATAAGTAAGTGAGTATGAACAATGTGACATGAAATGACATGCAAGAAGTATTATTTTTTAAAGTATGCATTATTGAATGCATGGAAATGCAAAGGATGAATCACTTTCATATTATTGATTGCAAAGATAAATAAAAGTAAAATTTTAGAGAATTATCAAGTTGTTTTCAAATCTTGAGCCTTTTCTCCGTCCAGAGAAAATGCATAAAAGAGAAATAGGATAAGATTTTAATTGCTCTATTTTGTTGGTGTAGAGAATAAAAAGTTGTTCACTCATTGTAGACTCCATACAGTTCCACCAAATTCCAACGTATCTTTTTCCCTTATCACAGGTAATATTGTACTTTTATTATTATAAGTTGTTTCAAAATCTTTGCAATGGACACTTTTGGATACGAAAGCTAGTAATGAACACCAATGCTGGTCATGTTTAATGCTTTTCATTAAGCTATTCATAAATGTAAATTCATAAAGTCTACTTCTAGTTCAGTGTTTAAATTGTAACAAAATCAATTAGTCAATTTTTCATATAAATTGTCAAATTAATGAATGTTTCGTTTTGTTAATAGCTTGTTTTTTTTTAAAAAGGATTCTTTGAAATTCTAGTTGTAATTGCTAATTGCTTTTAAGATAATTGAATTCACAATGCAAATTTATGGCAGTCGTTGCATCTTCTGTTTTGCAGTTGGTGAATCAATTAACGAAGATTTTATTATTATTATTATTATTATTATTATTATTATTATTTGAGCAGTGTTACTTTAATGTTGCTGCATGTTGCATTTTACAACATTATGTGTATCTTTTTCAAGCTAGATTTAGAAACTGCACTGAATTTTGATTTGTTTTTTTAGCTTGCTTTCTTCATAAAAATAAAGCTTGAACATATAGTTCATCAAAGTTATGCTATTTCCAATATTTCTTTTATTTAAAGACCTTCAAAATTGATGCAGCATAATGCTTTGCAATGAATTTTTATAAATATTGCAACATGCATTAAATTCAAAAAATTTGTCATTAAATATAAAAATAAATCTTCCCTTTAACAACAGTTCTATGAAATAGTTTGGATTAAACGCACGTTTATGGTCAGAAATGACATAATAAGAATAACAATAATAATAACAATTGTTTTTAAATTAGGACATAATGGGCAGCTGTTAAGTGTTAAATACTATAAAAATAAATAATATAACAACAGTCTGCTTTCATCACATATATAAGCTTGTTTAACATCGATTGACATGATCACATGTCTTGAAAACTTTTCCTAGTTTCTTCATCAGGAAGTTTGTGTTAGCTTTGAAGATTTAGAATAACATGGATGTAACAACTGGTCAGCTGTGAAGAATGCTTCATACTTACTCATACAAACACTTTCACTCTTAATATTTACATAATAATCAATCCATATGAACATCGTTAAAAGCGTATAGCCTGCTAGGATAAATATAGAATATAAACAATACTACTTTACCTTCTAATGCATTCACTTTTATTCAAATTTTTCTACTTATAGCATTGAAATTTATCCACTGATTGAAAAGTTCCATTGATATTCTTATCAGGCTATTAAGTTCAATAAGCACTTTAAGAATTTTCAAGTAGATATGCATTTTTTTTCTTACAAAATTATAAAATATCAAATGTACAGAAACATAAGGATTGCGAAGTGTGAAATTACTTTATTACAATTTATAATTGATAAATAATTTAAATAAATTAACAATAAGTTTAACAGTTCTGAAATGAGAATTTTTATATGTCAAGCGGGGTCATGTACATGAAATGCTAATGTTCAATGAACATTTTAATGACTATAAAAATTTTTCTTTGCTATGAAGAATTTTCAATCAAAATTATTTATTATTAATTAAGATGGACTTCATATTTTTCAAATTGTTCAAAATTGTGAATTTGCTTTGTTTGTAAAATTAACCTTTTCTCTACTGAAATTGTAATAATAAGTCAGAGATGGAATTTCTCATACAAGTAAAGTAATAATCATTTTTTTTATTTTAATACATATAAATAAATAAAAATAATTAAAAATTTTGTGAAGTGAAAAGTGACAAATGAATTCGTAATGAAATGCTTTATTGTCCAATAAGCAAATAAGTGAACGCTATTCATGAATCATTGATAGACTTCAAAAGTGCAGTCAAGTTGATTTCATTTTTGAAGATGAGTAAAAAATATTTTCAATATCAGCTGTCAACAGTTTTTGTCGCTAGGCGGCAAATTACGTTATTGCTGTCATAATGTTTAATATATTTTTTCACAGCCAAGCCCAAAAACTTTCTTTGCTCTTTATCATTGTGTATTTTATATACGTTTCATAGCTTCGTTGTGCTTTCAATTAGTAAACTGTCATAACATTAATTGAATGCTAAATTTTTTATACTGACAATCGTATAATAAGTTATGCAGCTGACTGATCATTGGTGTTTAAATTTTCTATATAACTTTTCAGTTAGAGCAGGTTCACCAACTTCTTGATTGATGATAACTTTTGGACTGCTGGTGTGTCGGCTGCTTCATCTTTTTAATAATTGTCCTTTTTAATAAGTTGAATAAGACTAGAGTGTTGAAATAATTTCTCCGGTAATGTCAAAAGAAAATATGTATTATTTCTTTCTTATTTAAATATGAAATATATTCTGTCACATTCAGGTATGGATGAAAATTTCACTTCCAAGTTTGCTGCTTAGGTGCAGACGATGAGATCGTTGGCATTGCCATCTGCATTCAGTTGAAGCATTTGTTGGTAAATTTTGCTCTTCAAGAGCATGACTCTGTGTGGAAAAGAAAACTTGCTCATCGTGTCTGCTTCAAACTTTTGTTTTGAGACTAACGGTGTAGGTGCTGCTAGTTTTACTGCTTATCATTTCCAGTATGATAATGGCCATCATCCTTGACTTTGGTCTTTGCTCAGCGTGGAGACTAATTCTGCTGGCAATTTTTACAGTCACTGGTACGTATATTGTTCTTTTATTATATCTATATTAAAGATAAGCTCATATTAAAGAAAAAATTCTGAAATTTTACGTTTGCATTCATTATTATCCTACTAGCATTTAAACTATATATATATATATATATATATATATATATATATATAGTGCCTATACCTATACCTATATATATGCAAGCCTGTGCTTTTTTATGCGTACATGTGTGACATGTGAAATTGCTTGATAGCTAAATATAAGTTGAAATACAGTAAGCAATTTTAAATATTTATGCAAAAATTAGCTTAAGAAAATATTTTCTAAAAGCAGTTTGCTTTTACGCCTTTGAAATGATAAAGTTGCGATAAGAATCTTGTAAAAGATATTTAACATGCAATAAACGATCGCGAATTTGTCATTTGAGATAATAAATAAGTATTAACTGCAGAAATATCGGTTTGTGAAATCTGTGCCGACATAATTTAACATCAGTTTAGCATTGTTTATTCTGATGTTAACAATTAAACCAATTACCTGTTTCTCTTTTCAATAGCTTTTTTTCACGTACTGCAGTAAATATTTAAATCATCTAACGAACATTGCTTTGAAATAAATTAGTAAATTCAATAAATAAATCATCAAAACTAGTTTAATAGAAACGGTGATGTGCAAACGATGCTTTCATGAGGAGGCTGATGAGATGGAATGTTAGTTCGCTATTTGAAAAGCATTATTCAAACTTTTTTTTCAGATGTAGTATCTTTCATTATTTTTCTGCAATTTGTTCTTAATTGAAGCATGATGCTTGTTTCTATAGCAGGAAGAATTTGTGCAGTATTGATGAATGACTTTGCTGTTTATTGAACATATGCTCGGAGCAATTTAATTTTAGAAATTTTTGCCGGTGATTACGAACGATTGTTGTACAAGCATTTGCTAGCTGATTATGATCCACTGGTTCGGCCGGTAGATAATGAAAGTCAACCTGTAGTTGTAAAATTAGGCATTGATTTGCAGCAAATTATTGACATAGTAAGTTCGTCGTATATATGTATTTGAAAATTTTATTTTTTCTTAATTTAAACGAATGAATTTCAAATTGTATTAATTTCAAAGTATGTAATAATTTTACATTTTTTAGGATGAAAAAAATCAACTTATTCAAACAAACGTGTGGCTTCGATTTGTAAGTAGCATTTTATTTGTATTTGAATTATAAATTAATACATTGAAATTTTTTGCATTTTAAATAACATAAAATGTTTATTTTCATAAATATTAAAATTGAAAGTTGTAGGATTGGAAAGACAAATATCTCAGGTGGAAACCAGAAGATTACGGAAATGTTCTTCAGGTTCGTGTTCCTATTGCTCGACTCTGGCGACCGGATATTCTGCTTTACAATAGGTACATTAGTTATTTGGCTTATTGTTTAAATAATAAACACGAATAACAAGTTAACATTTAAACTATTTTCATGATAACTCCAACAGCTTCAAAAAAGTGATTACTTATAATTGTTTATTCGACTGAATTCATCTATCATTTGATGTTCACTTTTGAGAAAAACATCCCAAGTTAAATTTTCCGAAAATTTTTACTTTTCAAAGTATTTAGATAAGAAAGAAAATTAAAAGAGCAAATAAATACTTCATTACTGGAAAGATTATATCAAGCGTTTTAGCAAAAACAAAAACTTCCTCTTTCTGTTTTCGAAAATTCATATTCCACTTTCATAAGCAGTTCATGTTCATTCACGATGTTAAATTTTATTATACTTTTTGGCAATTTTAATTCTCTTTTTCGATAGATTGTTTTAAATGAGCACGTTTTCTGAAACAAATCATCACGATGCTCATAAATTTCATTTTTTCAGTTATATAAATATTTTGAAATATTAATCAACTGAAATTCATTTCATTCTTCAATTAATTTAATATTCATTCCAGTTGTAAAATGTATTTCATCTGCTGTTGGATTCTAATAACTGTCGTAACTTAAAACATCTTTTTCATGATTTAGTAAATCTTTTTAATGTGCAATTGTAATTGACATTAATATATTGTGTGCGAGTTTGTTTGTATGGGCGCATAAATTCCAAACTTTTAGCGCTGACCAAATGTTTGATTCAACATGGCATACTAATGCCATTGTCAATCATGATGGCACTGTAGAATGGCTTCCACCAGCAATTATAAAGAGCAGTTGCAAAATAGACATTACGTGGTTTCCTTTTGATGATCAAAAATGCACTTTGAAATTTGGAAGTTGGACATACAGTGGCTTTCAGATTGATTTACAAGCTGGAAACGCCGTCACCGATACATATGTTGAAAATGGCGAATGGATTTTAATGGGTATTGTTATTAAACTTGAATATCATTAAATTCTTTACCGTAATACATTAAATTATTTTTGTTGTTAAAAATGTACTTTTTTTAATTAAATTTCTACCGGAATCAGTAATTTCATCTCAAATGTTATTAAGGTAATGTGATTTTAAAACTGATATGCCATGTTTTGATGAAATTTTGTTTAAAAATTTTCCATTTTTATTAGTGTAATGTTCATTTTAGGACTGCCAGTGAAACGTAATGTTTTCAAATATGAATGCTGCCCTGAACCATATATAGATGTCACTTTTACAATTTGGGTTCGCCGACGGACGCTATATTATGGATTTAACTTGATCATTCCTTGTATATTAATTTCCACAATGGCTCTACTTGGCTTCAGCTTGCCACCGGACGCCGGAGAAAAACTCACACTTGGTGAGCAAAATAAACATTTTTCAATTATCTATTTATACATTTTTGTATCTTCAGACGCGCGTTTTCTTGATTTTGCTTTTCCCCCAACTATTTCTACAACTTTTCTTTCATGTTTATTGTAATGCAGTATTTAGCTTTAAAGTGTGGTAATTGCATTTTTCAAAACGTATTTTCCAGTTAATTTCATTAATAACTTTTCTCATTAATTTTTTATTTATTTCTGATCAACTTCATCAGTTGATGTTTGACATTGTTTTTTACAGTATTACTTTTGCAGTTAATGTGCAGCAGGTAGTTTTAACTTTTTTAGAAACTTTTGGTGTGAGGAAAAATAGCTAGAAAAATGTTTTTTTTAATCTTCGAGCTGTGTCTACTTGGTATATTAAGTGATTGAAATTAATGAACAAATTTTTTTCTCATTTTAAATACATTAGTTAAAAAATGAAAACATTTTTTGAAACATTTATACATAAATAGAACTGTAAACTGTAGAGGTGAAAATAATCAGTTGTTAACTATTTTAGATTATTGCTTTTGGGAATGCAAAAATTAATAATATTTTATTCAAGAAATCATCTTCTGGGGATATGGTGCTTCAATTCGATAAAGTTCTGGAAAACTAATTTTAATTGAAAATAGTTTTAGTTAGATTCATTTGAAACAAGTCGATTATTTAAAATAATTGGCATAGAATAAATGATTTATTCAGAAAAGTACAGAAAAGTCTGTTGTTTATTGAAATAATTTATTAATAAAAAGGAATAAAGTCTTGTTTAAAAGAAAATGAAAGAAAAAATACTGAGTTACAAGTTGTGTATAATCACGAAATTCTTTGTATGTTTATAGGTATTTCCGTGTTCATGTCCTTGTGCGTGTTTTTAGTTGTAGTATCTGAATCAATGCCGCATACATCTGATGCAGTTCCACTGATCGGTACAGAATTTCTTTACATGTTGTATTATTTTATTTAAATACACAAAACAGCAACAATAACAATGCAGTTGGCGTGATGGCTCCTTCCGATTCCTGTAACTTATGAAAAACAAATATTATTAATTGAATTTATGCTTGGCGCATTGAATTAACCTCGCACCAAAAGGCTGAGATAAATCAGAATATATGCAAATTGTGAAAATCTCTCTCTCTCTCTCTCTCTCTCTCTCTCCCCTCCTCTCTTTCTCTCTCTGTGTGTGTGTATGTTCAACTTCAATTCTCTGACTTGTCGTCTTTGCAAACGGTTTTCACCTCTTATTGTACATGGTTGATATTTTTTTATAGGTCTCAATGTTCTCGTTTCACTGGTATTCTATCTGCAAATTTTTGCTATGACTATTCCTTCTACAAGCGAAACGGTACCGCTATTAGGTAGGTGCCTGTATTTCTGCCTGAATTTGCTATTTTTGGTTGGAAAGAAAAAATACAGTTTTTATTGTGAGGTACAAGGAGAGAGGTGGGGTAATGTGTGGGAGAATTGATTAATTTTTATGATAAAATCTTTATTTACAAGTTGCATATTTTATTTTGGCAATTAAGCATGCATATTGGAGTGAAATTACTTTTCCCCTAACTCTAACAATGATTTTTCCTTTCTCACGGAAAAGTATATCAACGGGATATTTACATTAAATGAAAAGTTTCATTTTTTCTACTGAACGTCTAAAGGACAGTACTTTTCGATTCAATAAATTATTGAATCGAATTAATCACATTTGTTGATTTTTTAATCAGAGTCATTGTTCAGTAATAGTTGATCGATTTTATCACACGTTGGTTGATATTTTTTGATTTTCGTCATCACTTCCATCTAATCAGTTTGATCATTACGTTGAAATTTACATTTGAGCAGATCATTTTTTAATGTTAAAATTGCATTGCCTTGCCGCATATTCATGATCAGTCAATCAATTCAATATCACGCCCATGATCATCACATGGGAAATGTTTTACAGAATACGGAAACGAATCAACTTTTCAATAATAGTTGCTGAAGAAATTAATATTTTTTTATTGCATCAAATGTATAGAAAAAAATGTCCAGTTTTCATTTGGTGTAGAAGATGCAGCTAGTTGCTGTGATTGATCAGTCAATCATGTTTGATTTGATTTTTCTTTTACAACAAGGCAAAATAAAAAAAAACTGTACTTTTCTGATTTGCATACTTTTCAAACTTGACAATCATTTTCAGTGATTAGTCCTTTGAACGAGCGAGTTGATCGATTGAATGAAACATTTTTTTTATTTTCAAATTTAAAACCACAAATCTTTTACGTACACACATCAGTATCACAAATGCAATCATGAAAATGTTGTTTTGATTTGCTTTCTTTTGATCTTTGCTTTGCGTAAATTGAACGTGAAATGTACAAATAAATGAGAAATGTTTATGTAGCTATTGATAAAATGATCTCATTTTTGCTTGAATAACATTTCAAAGTAAAACAAGTTTTCTAATAAATTTTAGCTGCAATTTTATAATACCGTTTTTGTGCCAGTAAAGTTGAACAATTGAAATTTCGTTTTCAACAAAATCAATTCAATTAGTGTAATATTTAAATTTTAATTCATTGTGAAATAAATTTGTACCGTACAACAGTTGAAAAGAATAAATAGGCATGTTGGAGAAGATTTTAAAAACTATTTCTTGTTTTTTTTTGCGTTTACAATACAAGATTTTCAAGAACATTTTATCCTTTACTAGTTGAATAAATTTTTGTCGTCTTGTTTGTGCTGTCAGTTCAAAAATTGAGGCAAATGTCAAGGTTGACAGGACATTTTCAATCTCAACATAAATATAACTTTACATAATTGTGTTATGTCATGTTATTTTATTTTATTTTATTTTATTTTATCAAAGGTCGTTTGATATGTATTTATTTGCCTACCTTTCAAAATAGAAAAATAATTTCGTCTTCTCTGAATTTGCATATTTTGACAATAAGTTTTGAAATAATGTATGCTTGCATCAGAGTTACGCAAGGGATGTTTATTTGCAAAAAAATTTTTTACAACACAGAATGCAATTGCAAAAACATGTTTATTTAATCGATTAGAAATTGCAAAAGTATGCAATTTTCATCCAAAGTTTATTGGTCAACTTTCGTCGATTGTTTGCGTCACAAAGCTTAGGGGCAAAGCTAGGAGAGGGGAGGCAAGGGGCGGGGGAGGGGGGCTTAGCTTATCATTATCGCATTTGCAAAAGCGAAGCAAGAATAGCCAAATTTCAAATGAAAACAAGAACAACATCAAACAAGCTAAAGTTAGCGCTTGAAGAAATTTGCACAGTTGATGATGAGACGGTTGAAAATTGCAAGCAAAACTGGTTGCTTGGGATTGGTATCATTTCAACAAGCACACAAAAGAATTTAAACATTCAATGCAAAACTGGAAAAACAGAATATTATTATTTTTTTTACAATCGTAAAAAAACGAAGACTAATTTTAAAATTCTGTTCCTATCATTTCAACTGTCCACTGTATCAACTGTATCAACATTTCTGTACATCAAAGGTGATATTCATGTTCCAATTTATTATTAAATTGTACAGGTTTTATGTCAATTCAAACAGTGCCAGAAATGAAAATTTTATTTCATAATTAAAAAAAAGAACTGTATTTACGACAATTTTTATTTATTAGTTTACACATTACAAGATCAGCTATTAAAAAGAATGAAAATGCAGTTTATGTGAATTGAGAAAATGTTTCTGTTTCTAAATATGAATTGAAATGTTTAATTTGTACATAATGTTTAAGTTGTACAACGTAATATTTAAGATTGAAAAGTGAACCAGGGTCAGAATTTTGAAGGATTGCCAACGCCGCATTGTGAAATTGTTCATATATTTATTTATACATAGATATAACAATGATACACGTAGGTGTTTGATTTTTTTTTACACTTTTTGATCTCCACCATATAACCTAGGTACCTACTTTTCCTGCATCATGATCGTCGTATCCGCATCTGTCGTGCTCACTGTGATCGTACTGAATTTTCACCATCGCACTGGAGAGACGCATCACATGTCACCAGTGGTCAGAGTCAAATTTTAACAATTGTCATTTGCATTGTATTGTTCTGAATTGCAGGTACGGTTGTTGCTGCTCAATTGGTTACCTTGGCTTTTGATGATGAAACGCCCCGGCCGGCGGTTCAATCGCAGCGCAATCCGTCGAGCGCAGGACATGTGCCACTTGGAACGCAAAGAGAAATTATCCCGTTCATTGATGGCCAACATTCTCGATCTCGAAGATAAGAAGCACCTCACTGGCGAGGAACTTTGCATCAAAGAGCTTCCTGCTTTGGATCACAACGTCACCAAGACTCCTGATCCGGGACCGTTGAGTCGAGATTTGGCAGCCATATTGAAAGAGCTGCGCTATATTACCGACCGAATGCGCAAAGAAGACGAAGAACATGAAATTATAAGCGATTGGAAATTTGCCGCCATGGCTGTTGACCGGCTATGTTTGGTTATTTTTACAACATTTTTATTGGTTAGCACTTGCTCGATCCTACTAGCCGCACCTCATCTTTACGTTTGATTCATCCACTGGTTGGCGTAAAATTATTGAATAATAATAATAATAATGATGATGATGATGATGATAAATTAATTTAATAAAATAATAATAATAATAATAATAATTGTTGTTGTTGTTGTTATTATTATTATTATTATTAGAACAAATGACGCAACAAGTGGATAGTTTTGTTTTGTTTTTTTCTCTTTACAGTTGACAGGTTGATTTTTGATATTCAAGTTATTTGAAGTACAGTAAGAACAATGCGTAGAGTGTTTTGCGCGTTACCCGAAGTGGCAACGCGGTTGCGCCTGTGCCTGGCCTGAATTAAGTAGCTGCGGCGACGATAGCAATCACGCACGGCACTGTGTAACTGTAACCAGTTTTGTGAACTAGCTCATCCCAGTCCGTTCTTATAGCTGACGTCGCATCTGCAGGCCTGCTGTGCACGGACTGTTCTTTGCAAAGTGTCGGTTCGTTGGCAAAATTGCAAAATTATACCTTTACATCTGTAATAATAAAGAATAATAGCAACGATAATCGTAATAATCAAAAGAGGAATAAGAAGAAGAAGAAGTAGAAGAGTAACAGCAACAACAGCAACAGCAACAACAACAACAACAACAACAGCAACGTCTCCACATCAACATCATTATCATCCGAGAAGGAAAAAAGTGGATAGGATAAATTGAAAAGAGTTTTTTATTTCCACATCATAATATTCATCAGCTATCATGCGCTGTGGGATATTTTTGATCAACGGTCAAAAGAAATTGGCCATTGGTCAACTTGTTCTACTGCTCTCAACTGTACTTCTGATTGTGGACAGTTTGCAAATCACCCGTGCCGTCTCATCACCACAAGGTAAGTTATGATTTTTCCTTTATTGTAAAGTTTTGCTTTTTCACGTCAAGCTTGGTCGGGCTATATTATCCACATGTCAGATAGTAGTGTCGAAATTCGACCCGGAACCCTGCGGGGGCGACCCGACCCCGCCGGCGCCCGACACTGACGTCTTGTCCAAATTGTCAAGGGCATATTCTTGCCAGAGTAATGAATGTTTGAACCAGTTTGAGCGTGCTATCTCAGTAGCAGCAGCAGCAGTGATATATATATATGTATATATATATATATGTTGTGTGTGTGTGTGTGTGTACAAAAAGCCTTATCCGTGTAGAGAGAGAGAGAGAGTAACGCTTGATCTGGATTTGCATCTCAGGAATTCATGCCACGCAGTTTTTGAAAATCAACACCACAACACTGTATAGTTGTTCACAATTTTCCAGGCACTGATTTACTTGAAGATGTGAATTTTTGAATGCCATCCTGAATTAATGAACAAAAAACACAATAAAAATATTTGTTCAATTATAATTTCAATTGATTTTAAAAATTTGAAAATTTTCATGCAAACTGATTAGATTGGATTGGATTGGAATTGGTTTTTTTTGTTTTCTTCAAAATTAAAGCATATAGTGGAAATCAATTAAACAATAAGCATGCTATGTCTTGTGATTGTTTGTAGCGGTGATGATTGTCGTCTTTTTCCTGAACAACAAGAAGATAAGGAACGAAGCTCTTTGCAGGTCATTGGCAGTGTGAGTGCGCTCTGGGTAACATTGAAATTGGGTCTTCAAGAGTTTGTCGCTCTTTTCCCAAAACGGGCTTCTTGGCCGGTTTATGAGCTGATGACCATAGAACTTTTGTATGGGTGGGGAACAGTAGTAGCAGTAGTAGTGGTAGCAACAACAACAACAACAATAAAAAAGCAGATAGTTAATTATAAAGCAACCTCTCCTGGCTTTACATTACAATTGATTATTGCATAACAAGAAAAATAACAATATTTGCAAAAAAACTAAATTAAGATTAAATAAAAATGCTTTGTGATCTGTGTCTCAGTTGCAGCTTGTTGAGTTGAGTAGTGAGGGAGGATTATATGGCCGCCTGGTCGTCTGTTCTGTTCGTTTTGTTGCAAACGAATTGAAGCAGTTGGTCAACCTGATGAATATATATATATATATATATATATATATATATATATGCTGGTGAAATTGGTGATGATGCATATTTTCAATTATTATAAATGAATTTTCATGCTTCTTCTGCATTACTTTGATTAAATAGCAACCGACGCACATTTTGAAGATCTGCAATCAGTCAGCAGTGTAGTTCTTCTATTTGCTGACTGACTGCTTTGAAGATAAAGCATCTCTCAAAGCTTCGAGTGGATTTCAATTTCTGAGCTCTTCTCCTCTCCTCTCTGTTAGTGTAGAAATAATTTTTTGTTTATTTTTATTTATTCCTTCAAATTGCATCTTTACTCTTCAATCTGCTTACAACAACGACAGCAACAACTGCTCATCTCTACTTGCTTACTTGTTCAAGATTTTTTATAAAATTAATTAATTAATTTGGTGGAGGAAAAAAAAATACCTTTGCTATTTGCTGTGTGCTTGTTTTCTGTTTTTCTTCGCCTGATGACGTTTTCACTTCAACGCAATAAATAAGCACACCTTTACGAGATTTCATTGTGATAATCTTCTTGATCAATGATAAATGGGAAGAAGTTTCAGTGTTGTTGAAGAGTATGGCAATTTTCATAATTATACTAATTTACTGCGTTACGTATTTCTAATTTTAATGCTATTTTCAATTTTCTCACACACACACACACACACACACACATGGGATATTCTCCTTTTTTTTGTTTTAAATTATGTATGTTCATATGCATATGAATAATAATAATTTGTGGTTGTTGTGCAATTGATGATGACAGCTGCATTTTCGTTGTGTTTATTCTGGAAAATTTGAAAAGTATGCTTTGGATTTTTTCATTTGACAAATTGACGAATTGACGAAATTCAGCTCTAACTTCGTCAGCTGCATGGAACGCACGCGCATCTCAATTGGATGGCGGAGGAGATAGAGGTTGGCCAAAATTGATTGAGGCGGGATTTTTTTTCAAACAAGCCAATATTCAAATTGCGCAACTGCATTTCGACTATCATTGTTGCTTGTATAACCTTTACAACTTTTGTAATTGCTTTTTCTTTTTTCCTCATCCGAAGGTCATTATTGCATTGTAGAATTGTATTTCATTCTTCATTGTTTTCAAACTGACACACACACACGCGTACACATTCGTCAACTTTTAAGGACAAAGAAATGAACGATAGTAATAATAATATATTCACATAATTTATTATTTTTTTTTAAATATTGAAAAATCAATACTTGATGACATTCCATTTTATACAATGAAAAATATATTAGCAATAAAATTCAACAATTACTACTGCTGCTATTCAACTGCATATGCCATGTACAAATTTGCAAAGGTTATTCAAATGTTATTGTGCACGTCATTTTTTACCTGCATTTTTATCAAACATATTCATACAAAAATGATCATGATATACATTCATAGATATTGTTCTCTTTGTTTGCTTTTGTATTTTTTTATCAAATTTATTCGAATCAATTTTTTTTCTGATTCAGGAGGAATTTTCACCATATTGGATTTTCCAATTCTTCTTCATTCGGAATATTATTACAAGACCGTTGATAAGCAGATGTTTGTTTTATTATTTTTTTTTACAAAACTTTTATTACATCATCAATCAATTTGCTCATTATGCAAATGCAAGTGAAAAACCAAAAAATGTCTATTGCATTCATGTCTAACTTCGCAACAGGGTGCATGGTTGGCTTGGTTGACTTGACGATGATCATTTGAAAACTGGAATGCTATTATAATATGCATGTCTGTATGTCATTTTTTAATCAAACGACAGTTTCAAAAAGTTGGTCAAAAGAAACCAATAATACTATACTATACAAGAGATGATAATGTTTTTTATAGGTTTTTTAAAAAAAATTATAATTCATCTCATAATAATTCATTCATCAACACACCTTATGTTTGTGTGAGGTTGAGAGGGGTTTTGTTTTGCCAAAAATTTATAACTTTGAATTAACTGATCAATCTTCATTATGTTGCCAGTTCAGCTATTTGAACCGCAAAGCAATATGTTTGCATTAGCATTATCGTATGGGTCAACTGGCTCGGAGGTGAGTGTGTGCTTTGCAGAATGGAGAGAAAGTTAAACATCACTGAGATGCAATCCGGTCGTCGCAAGAGATCACTTCCTTTGCTTGTACAGTTTACCACTGCTAGCACTTTTCCACTATTAGCCTGATGGCGAAAGACAAGTATTCGCTTGAGGAAAAAATATAGAAATAAATAAATTCAGCAGTGGTCATTTTGCAAAAATATTTACCCCTCATATTGCACAGTTTACCCCTTATCTTCATCAATCAACGGCAACTCTAATGGCAATGTATTTGTATCTATCAAAGCAATCCACTATCGATTGACCATTTCAAACAACACGCACGCACGCACACACACATATATATATATATATATTCTTTTTGGTTATTCTATAAAATTTATTAATTGCTTTCGTAATATGTATATTTTATTTGATTTGATTTTCAGTTCATGAACGACAATCTGCTTCTTCTGCTGCTCGTCGTACACGTCCGACGATTAGTAGGTGCAACCCTGAATTAGAATTCCATTGTCACTCAGACAATCGTTGCATACCAATCGGTTGGCGTTGTGATGGTGGCAAAGATTGCACACTTGGAGAAGATGAAGAAGGTTGTGGTAAGTTGTTTCTTTTCTTTTCTACATCCCAATATATATATTTATTGATTTATTTTTACATTCCAAATTTAGATGAGTTATAATAATTAACAAAAATTAAAAAAAGCACAATCGTGCTAATGCTAATGTTAATTGCCAATGAAATTGATTCACTGTATGCATAGAGAATTTTAATTTCAATTTTTTTGCCAAAATAGCTCGAAAAATGGCTAGTTATTTTGAACAGGTCGAGCAGTTTTCAATATCGAGCATGCGATTATGACCATAAGTTATTGGGACAGAGTTGGAGGAAATTTTATTTCATAAAAGTCGCTAAAGGGGGGGGGGTAGTGAAACAGTGGACTCCTTTATTTCATTTCAACAATTGTCCTAAATTTTTTCCACAATTTTATTCTACGACAACATTTAGCACATTCACTATTTGTGTATATAATAATAATAATAATAATAATAATAATAATAATAATAGTACAAGAATTAACGTGCCACTATTGGTGGCTTGTCACATGCATGCTCAGAAAAATTCTTGGCCAGAAGATTTGATAATAATAGTAATAAATACTTTTGTATGAAATGCAACAAAGAAAATCATCATCATCATCATCATCATTCCTTGCGCATTTAAATTATACAAGAAAATGATGATTGAAACTATTTATCTATTTCATGCAAAACTAGGACGCACCGGTTGTTGGAATGTTGCTGTAAAAATTCCACACTACTTGAAAATTCATTACCTTTCTGAGGTACCAAATATTCTACCCCTCTACCTCTCAAGCATACAAACAAGATGCAAAATGCAATGCATTGATTTCATTTTTATTCAAATTATTATTCTTTTCATCACAACGTTTGCTGAACACATACATACATACATATATATATATATATATATATATATATATATATATATATATATATATATATATATATATATAGTAGCATTTTCATTTCTGATTTTCAGGTGCTATATATATATATATATATTCTACAAGAAACACATTCTCCAAATAAGTCTTCTGTTGCTTATTATTTCTTTGTCTTCTTTGTTTCTATCCACTATTTCAATTCAAAAAGTTAGAAAATTGTGGTGCATGCTGTATATGCTTTTAGCAGAAAAACAAATCTAGCTTAATTTTTCTTCATTTTCATATTATTGGTGGACAATTTTCCATTTGAGCGGTTTAACGACCATGTTGTTTTTATTGTCGTCTTTGTAAAAGGTGATTGACTGATGAGTGGAGTGGCAAATGTCATGTTATGAAACGGTTCGTTGGCTTCACGTGATTGCAATTATTATTATTATTATTATTATTATTATTATTATTATTGTTGTTGTTGTTGTTGTTGTTGTTGTATCTGCTTGTAAGATTTTGCTTGGATGAGTTCTGCAATCTGCTGTTATTGACATTATTCATTGTGGTAGAGATTTAAATTCAATTTTGGTTTTCAATGTTGACTTGATTGAAAAAATCCCCTCACTCTGAATGTGATGAAGCTGAATGTGAGTGGTTTTGGTGAAAATGGGCGGAACAATGCCAAACACCGGTAAATTGCTTTTCTTCCGGGACCACAGTTTTAGTTGACCTGAACTGCTTGTGACGTAAGCAGAGCCAATTTTCTCCACTGTTGTCATGTGGAGGATTTTGCCGTTGGGCGATGTAACGTCACTGGCCCATTTCATTCTAGAAACAGCATTTTTACTGTCATACTGTATTGCGAGAAATTTACCAGCATCTCAACATTGTTGCTGCGATCCATTCTATATACATTTCATGGACATTAATTGAAATAACAAAAAAAAAACACAAGAATTCTAAATTTCACATTTTACACTGTATCTGTCTTTCATCTGAAGTTTACTTGAAACAATTAGCTATTGTGAACAAGCATGCAACAAAATCATCATTGAAAACTATCCATTCCATTTTAACATAAGCGTAAAAAAATTTATTATGCTAATATCAAAGAACAATTTTCTTTTTAATATTTCAGTATATATGAAATTCTTTTTTTTTCAAACTTTAAGCAAGTGATGCAACAGCAGTTGCACCTTTTTCAAATCTATTAAGCTTGTTGGTTGGGTATTTGTTCTGGCGAGTTTTAAATATGAAAAAAATTTTATTTCTGATATTAAATAATTTATATATTTGTTGTTTTCAGCGCATCCTGGCTGCAAGCCAGATCAATTTCAATGCGACAATTATAGATGGAATGAAACCTCTTGCATTCCACTGTATCACAAATGTGACAATGTTACTGACTGCTACGACGGTTCAGATGAAAAACACTGCGGTATATTGTGATTTTTTAAATTTTTTCTTATAAATTATCTTCTTCAAACTTTTTCAGCAAAAACTGTTTGCAATGCTGAAGATTTTTACTGTGCCAACGGGCTGCAGTGCTTTCCAAAAAGCAAAGTTTGCGATGGCATATACGATTGTCGTGATCAATCAGACGAACGATCCTGTGGTAGAAATTTCAAAATTTCAAATTCAATTTCCATCTTGTATTATTTTTATAGGAGAAATGCTGTCTTGTTTTCAATATCAATTCCGGTGCAAGGACGGAAGTCAGTGCATTCAAGCAAGTTGGGAATGCGACGGATCGAAAGATTGTCGTGATGGTTCTGATGAACCAGACACTTGTGGTATGTGCTACTATTTTTCAATTCTGCAGTATTTATTCACTTTCAATTTTACCAAATCAATACAATTCAACACTCACAAGTGTATACAAATTTAAATCTGCTTGTAAATATATTTTTCTACCTCTTATCCATCCTATTAGCATATTACATTTCAATTTTATTCAATGAACATTTCAACAATTTATTACCAGTAGTAGTTGTTTCAATTTAATTTAAACTTGAATTTTGTGATTATTATTTTTTTTTGTGTTGCTTTGCTTTCATAATGTATAAATTTTGATTTTATTCTTGCTTTTCAGTGTTTCCTCAGTGTGGTCCTGGCTATTTTCAGTGCAAAAATAAACGATGTCAACCTGTAAAATTCCGCTGTGACTATTATGACGACTGTGGAGATAATTCAGATGAAGAAGATTGTGGTATGTGTGGAAAATTTTCCATTTCTATTTAACAGTGCACAGTGACATTTTCACTAGTGAAACTGCATTTCGTTTTCAGGTGCTTATCAGTGCCCCAGGGATCAGTGGAATTGTCCAGGAACGGGTCATTGCATTCCATTGTCCAGCTTATGCGATTCACATAATGACTGTGCAAATGGAGCGGATGAAAAAAATTGCTGTAAAGAAAACTTTATAGATATATAGATAACTTTATATTGTAGTTGATTGCTTTTTTTTCTCTTTTAAGCTAGATCGTTATGTTCGGCTTTGTCGTGCAGCTTTGTTTGCCGTGCTTCACCAGATGGTGGAGTTTGTGATTGTCCTAGCGGGTATCGAGTCAATGAACAGAATCGTCGAAATTGTGAAGGTATTGTGGTTGTGTGCTATTTTGTACTTTTGTACCGGTTGCAGTTGAAGTAGAAATTTGCAAATTCAACTTTCTCAGATGTGAACGAATGCAAAGAATACGGTTATTGCGATCAAAAGTGCTTCAACACAGAGCCAGGCTATCATTGTGAATGTTACTCTGATTGTTTCGAATTGGTGCTCAAATCTGGCAGAGGTTATTGCCGATCACGTGACTGTAAGCAGCTGACAGCAGATGATCACAAGTGTATGCAGTTAGTTGTTGAATTTGGTTTGTGATTTTTTCAGATCAGAGTATGCGGCTTCTCGTAGCTCGACGAGAGGGACTTTATCTTGTCAATCCGTACGAAACACCTGATCAGAAAGCTCTTCGTCTGGTCGGCGGAAAGTTCATTTATGGAGTCGATTTTGACTATGAATCCAGGAAAGTGTTCTGGGTGGAACGTGAAACGCACGAAGTGTTCGAAGCAACTTTAGATCGTGATGAAGAGCTGAAAAATCACCGCAAGCTGCCTTTGCGTCATTTGGTCCAACCGCGCAACATTGCCGTCGACTGGATTACAAAGAAGCTTTACATTGTCGAATCTGGCTCCAGACGAATTGACGTATCCAGCTTTGCTGGCGATCGTCGTACAGTATTGCTAATTGACGATCTGACTCTTCCAGTTGACGTGGCTTTAGATCCAACAAGAGGGTAAGGGAAGGTTTTAATTTAATTAATTAATTATTGTCCATTTCACTCCACACGTTTATTCATTCATTCACAGGATTATGTTTTTCACCAATGAAAAGAAGTTGGAACGAGCAGCAATGGATGGCCGCAATCGCCAAGTTGTAGTTTCCAATCACACTTATCAAATTACCTCAGTCGCTCTGGATTTGATCAACAGACGTGTATATTGGTGCGACCCGAAAATTGATCTTATCGAAACAATTCTATACGACGGTACAGACAGGTAGGTGGTATTGATAGTTAATCAAGCAAGCTTTGTTTCTTTCATGTCGAGTATTATATATATTCATGTATTTTTTGCTTTTCAATTTTCTTCCCCCTCTCCCCTTCACTCAGTTACACTCCTTTACAGACGTGTGATCACTCAAGGAATGCTCAGCGCTCCACATCCTTTTGGTTTGGCTGTTTTCAACGAATACATTTATTGGACTGATTGGACAAGATTGGATGTTATGAAAATTGACAAATTTGGTACGGAAAAATCATCCTCAGTATGGCGCAAAGAAGATGGCCACGCTTTTCCAATGGGCATTGCCGCTTTCAGCAGCATGGTTCAACCTAGACGTATGAGAAGAAATTCTTCAAAAGAGAATGATAAAGGAGAGCAATTTTTAATTTTTTTTTCCATCTCAATTTCTAGCGCAGGATGAAAAATGCTTACCGAAACGAATATTCAATCCGTGCGCTGTGGCCAACGGTGGCTGCCAGTCGTTGTGCATTTTGACCGAAGGGCCGGCCGATACTCCGGGACACGTTTGCGCTTGTGAAATTGGCCAAGTATCTACACATAATGTTCGAACTTGCGAGCGTAAATGAGCACATCATTTTTGCATATTTAAATATTTTTGATTTTGTTTCTTTCTTAGCCGTGTCTGAGTTTTTGCTGTTCAGCAGTAACAAAGTGATTCGTGGTATTGTATTGGATAGGGAAGTTTTCAACAACGCCATTCAGCCCGTGACTCCAAACGGTGCCAGACTGAGCGGTCTTTTCTACGACGTTGGCTGTGATGTTCGTCGTCAGTGGATTTTCTACGCTGACATTATGGAAAATATTATTTACAAGATGCGTCCCAACGGATCGCAGGATACGACGGTTCTGGTCAATCACAACGACGGACTTGTGTCTTTTACGTACGATTGGATTTCGCAACTGATTTACTATGTTGACAACATTCGCAACACGCTCGACGTTGTTCACAGTGAGCTGCGCAACACTCATCGAACACTTGTCAAGCAACTCAGGGCGCCCACTTCGGTTGTAGTTCATCCTGGGAAAGGGTAAGCTTGAAAAATTGCCTCCAAAGAGCAGAATTATGATTGTGAAATTCAAATTATTCTTATTTTTCAGATTCATATTTTATGCCGAAGCTCGTCGACCAGCTAAGATTACAAAATGCACCAGCGATGCTAGTTTTTGTCTTGTGTATCGAAACATCTCTTTGGGACGACCTGGTGGTTTGGTAATTGATTTTGATCGTGATGAATTATGCTGGGCTGATTCAGCGCTGAAGCACATTCATTGTGGCAATATGCTTGGAAGCAAAATACGCGCCATTGAAATATCACCTCGTCCCATTCCGCAGGCATTGGCAATTCTTGGAAGTAAGTTCTTCACACAAGTCAACCGTACTATGCACTGAAATAGCAGTGTATGATTGATGACGTGGAAATGGAGTGGAACTTTTTGTTGCGTTGACCATTTTTTCAAATCAATTAATTTTGTTGAAATTCAAATGTTTCAGATGATTTGTACTTTATCCACTCTCAGCCGTCTTCGATTCGTAAAGTGAACAAAATCACCGGAGGCCAGTCTACAGTTTTGCAATCGTTCTCCAGTTTGGGAAACTTGTACGGTCTGAAAGCTTGTTCGTTGCTGAATGAACCTAGCTTTCGTAAGTTGTCGTTTTGTGTTTTTTTCTTGAAAATTTTCAAATGTCAAACATTTTATTCAATTTTAGCGAATAATCCTTGTCTGAACGGAGGTGGTTGTGAAGAGTTTTGCTTCTACGTACCAGGTACCAGTGCTCGCCCAGGAATGAAAAAATGTGGATGTTCTCAGGGTGAAATGTTGGCACCGAACGGTCGTAATTGCACTCGAAATCCAGACGTAAGTTTTGCTTGGATATTCCAAATGCAAACATTGCAAAAGCTATAAAGATTGTATTGTCTTCGACTTTTTCTTTTTATGCTCAGGAACCTTTGGAACTTCCGTGCGGCAATAATGAGACACATTTTGCATGCGCGAACGGTGCTTGCATTTTGCGAGAATGGGTCTGTGATGGAGAGGATGATTGTCGCGACGGCTCAGACGAAATTAAAGACGGAAAGCCTTGTTCAGTAGAGAAAACATGTTCACCATCCCAAATAATGTGCAACAATTCGCGGCGGTGCATTCCAAGGCAGTATGCTTGTGATGGAGACAACGACTGCGGTGACTATTCAGACGAAGATCCACGCTACTGTGAAGGCGGAGTGATTCGTAAATTTGCATCTATCTTTCAGTTTTTCTTTTCACTTCTATTGATCGTTGATTGCATTGTACAATTTTTTAGCTACATGTTCCGGGAAGAAGTTCCAATGCAAAAATCACCGCTGCATTCCAGAGCAGTGGATTTGTGATTCTGACAATGACTGTGGCGATGGTTCTGACGAAGACTTTGATCTTTGCAGTTAGTTTTGCATTTTTTTAATAGTTTGTTGTTGTGTAAATTTATTCGAAACGATGTTATTATTTATTTCGAAATTTTTCGAGCGAACGAACTTTGCTCCCAAATACAAGAGATAATATCAAAATTCATTGTTCACTAATTAAGGCAATCGCACTTGTTCCGCACCCCAGTTTCGATGTACCAACGGTCGATGCATACCTGTGTATTGGCTTTGCGATGGCGATGACGACTGCTACGATGGGGCAGATGAGGATCCTCTTCGATGTCCGCCAGTGTCATGCAGAGCACAAGAGTTCCGTTGCTTGAATCTTCGTCAGTGTATTTCACTGAACAAACACTGCGATGGAAACGAAGACTGCGAAGATGGCTCAGATGAAGAAGGCTGCATGTGTAAATTTTATTCAATGTTCAACTTTTTCCTATTCGCTGATTGTTCACCAATTTAGCTTCTGAAACCGATTCCAAATGCAACGCCAACGAATTCAAATGCATCTCCAGCGGTGTATGTATTCCAAAACAGTGGCTTTGCGATGGACAAAAAGACTGCGACGATGGCTCGGATGAACAAGACCGGCATTGTGGTCAGTAGTTGCCGCCAATTTTTAATGGATGCACTTTTGGAATTTGATTCAATCATTTGATTTCAACTTTCAGAAAACGATGCCTGCCCGGTCAATCATTTCAAATGTAAAAATGGTCATTGCATTTTTGACGCATGGCTTTGCGATGGTGTGAACGACTGTGCTGACGGTTCTGATGAATCTGCTGCAGCAGGATGCGGTACGTCTTTGAAAACGTTTACATGTTTTATTGTTTTCATATATTTGATTTCGTTTTTTTTTAATTTTTAGTGATGAGCACTAACTGTAGTCACGGTTTTTGGAAGTGCCCACGTAGCAAAGACACGTTCTGCTTGCCGTTGGACAAAGTTTGCGATGGAAAAGCAGATTGTCCTAACGGTGATGACGAAGGCCCTGGCTGCTGTAAGCCGTTAACGATTGTTGATTATTATTTTTTTGACAATATATGATTTATTTATTTATTTATTTATTTATATTTCTTGTTCATTTCTCTCGCTTTTATAGCACTGAACTCTTGTGTCAGTGGTCAGCGGCACTGCAGTTACCAGTGCCATGCTGGACCGGATGGAAGTTTTTGCATTTGTCCTCTTGGAGAAGCGTTGATTGATGATTCCACATGTGCCGGTAGGTTTGTGCAAAGCAAGGCTTTGTTGGAATTTTCTCTTTTGAACATTTTTTGAAATTCGTTTACCTTCATTGTTCATCATTGTTAGATGTCAACGAATGCAATGATCACGCTTCTTGCTCTCAGTTGTGTGAAAATACCAAAGGTAGCTACACTTGCAGCTGTGACAAGCAGTACGAGCTGAGAAGTGATAAGCAAACTTGCAAAGCTATAGGTAAGAGAGGTTCGGTGAGGTGATTTGATGAATTTTACAGTCGAATTCAACAAACGCTGTGTATTTGCAATTAATTATTTTCTTTCAGGCAAGGAACCGATGCGTCTGTACGTGTCAAATCGATATCGAATTTATTGGAGCTTAGCTGACATGCAAGATTGGAGTACATTCGGTGCCGCAGTGGACAATGCGATCGCTCTTGCCTGGGATTCGGTCGAACAGAGGATATATTGGTCTGATTTCAAAAGCAAAGCCATCTACTACGCTACGTTGAACGGCATGAACAAGACTGTGTTTTTGGACGCAGGATTGGACGTGACAGAAGGTCTAGCCGTTGACTGGGTTGGTCGCAATCTGTACTGGGTAGATGGAAAGTTGCAGACTTTAGAGGTGGCCAATCTGGATCCACCGCATCATCGAAGCGTTCTGATTAGTAAGAACATGTCTCGACCACGTGGTCTGGCTCTGGATCCTCGGGATGGAATTCGATTGATGTTCTGGTCTGACTGGGGCATGAAGCCGAAAATTTCGCGAGCCAGCATGGATGGAAGCGATCCGACTGTCATTTTGGATGTAAAAATTTACTGGCCAAATGGTCTTGCGCTGGATTTGCCCACGAAAAGACTGTACTTTTCCGACAGCAAGCTTGACTATATTGAATATTGCAATTATGACGGCAAAGATCGATACCAAGTTCTAGCCAGTGAAAAGTATTTGCTGCATCCGCACAGTTTGGCCGTTTTTGAAGAGATGGTCTATTGGTCAGATAGACGGTTGCAAAAAGTGTTTGCCTATAGCAAAGTGAAAGGTCTGCATACGAGAGAATTTTCACACACCTTTTCAAAAGTGCTGAACATACTCGCCGTTCACGAAGCTTTGCAACCTCAAGCGGAAAATTCTTGCCGTGGACAACCGTGCAGTCATATTTGTCTGTTGACAACTCGTGCTCCTGGTTTCAGTTGTCAGTGTCCAGTTGGATTTAAATTGGATTCAACATACAGAAATTGCATTGTCGAAGATAAGCCGTTTTTGATGGTTATAAAGCAGAATGCCATCCATGGTTATTCGCTTCATGAGATAATGATGTCCAACGGATCTGCACAGCAAATTGAACTGGGTGGAATGATTCCGTTTTCCAGCTTGCAAAATGTCAGAGATTTGGACTTTGATGAACTGTCGTTCAGCATGTACTACGTGCAACTTCCGGTCAAGGATAAAATACTGGTAGCTCGATTGACTCGTAAAGCGTTCGTGTATCGTTCACTGATGGACGGATCGAACAATACAATATTTTTGCCGAATTCACGTCCAGCTGATGCTTATTGTCTTGCTTACGACTGGTTGGGCAGAAATTTGTACATTGGCAACAAAGAGTCATCCACAATCGAGGTGGTGCAAACATTTGGAAACAGATATCGTACAATAATTCTGAATAACAACGATTCAGAAAAAGGGGTCGTATTTCCTGTCTCTATTGCACTGCACCCAGTGATGGGGTATGTTTGTTTGTTATTCATTTTTTCACAATGTCCTTTTACGATTGATTTTATCCATTTCTGCTCATGAATTGTGGTCGTTGAAAATTGCATTCAATTTCAGATTGTTGTTTTGGCTGGACGAAGGTGGACCGAGTGTGGCACGAAAATTGGCCAGGGCTGAAATGGACGGCAGCAATCCGACTGTAATAGTCAGCTCTGATTTAGCTCGACTGGACTTTCTTACTATTGATCTTGACGCGCAGATGTTGTATTTTTCACAGTCAGAAAGAGGAGTGGTTAGTGGGAAGTTTTGCAATTTTTGATCATCTGTTCTGTTGATCATTGTTGATCTTTTTTGCACTGCTTATTTTTTGCCTGTTGTTCAGATAGAACGATGTGATTACAATGGCGCTGGAAGAGTTGCCATTTTCGACAGTGGAGGTCTGTATCAGCCGTTAGGTTTGCAATTTTTTGACAATCAGCTATTCTTTGCCGACCCGGCTCACGGAGCCGTCTTTTATGGAAATGTACCATTGACGGCTGAAGGAAATTACGATGGACAAATGAAAGTTAAAAAGTTGCTAGATAATCAAAATGACATCGTTTCAATACGCATATATCATTCTAGACCTTGTAAGTTTGATCAGGGCAGTAGTTTGAAATTTCGAATTTAATTAAAGTTTTATTGGTGATTTATTGATTTTTTTTTCTTTTCAGTTGTTCAACATGTTTGTCAGACTAAAAATGGTGATTGTGAACATCTGTGCATACCGGTGAAAAGCCGTTTTCGTAAATGCGTTTGTCAAATTGGTTATCAAATGGACGCAACTACTGGTCAGTGTAAAGGCTTTGATTCGTTCTTGATGGCGACGACATCGCGTGAAATTTACGGTCTTCAGTTTGACACTAATAAAAATTTTGCAATGACTCCTATATCAGGTGAAAGTGATTTTTTTTCATTTTTTGGTGTTTTCTTTTCTTTGAAATAGTTTGTAAAAATGCTATTTTTGATAATTGGTGTGTTGTAATAATTAAATGATAAATTTTCATTTTCCAGGAACAAAGTTGATTGGCGTTGGCGCAGAAGTGCGTACACGTAATGTATTTTTCGCTGACGTTGCTGGCAGTCGACGTGGCATCAGCCGAACAACAGTTAATGGTGGCGAGATTAAGCCTGTTGTTGACATGCTTGTTGGAAGTTTATCTGTGCAAAGTTTGGCTGTTGATTGGATCAATTACAATCTTTACTTTACCAGCATAGCATCTGAAGAGACAAACGTAGAGGTAGTTCGTCTGGATGGTCAGTATCGCATGATTTTATTTTCATCGAAAACGGAATTTATGCGATCCATAGTTGTGGATCCATTGCAACGGTAAGTTGTTATATATATATATATATATGTATGTATGTACGTATTTATTTATTTATAGCGATGTGCGTGTGTGTGTTTGTATAACTAATCTAAAACAAATAGCATCAATTTTGAGATACCGTTTTCAGTTTTGATAAGCTAATTTTGAAACTTGATCATTGTTTAGCTTTGTTTACGTTGTGTGTCGAGGACAAAGGCCGAACATCCAGCAGGCAAATTTAGATTTCTCCGGGCGAAAAGTGCTAGTTTCTCACAATGTCATAGAGCCACGAGATTTAGTAGTTGACATGAACACTCACTACATTTATTGGGCTGATTCACGTATGGATATGATTCAACGGGTAAAGCCAAGCGGTGGTGATCGCCAGATAATTCGACGCAATTTGCCCAATCCATATGGTATTGCAATTGTCGGCAGAAATTTGTACTGGTCCGATAGAAATTTGAAACGCATATTCGTCGCTGATATTACTAGCGACGGGCCGGATAGACCACCAAAAATTCTTCACTCTGGTCTAGAAGAGTTGGGAACTTTGGTTGCATTCGACGAGTCTGTACAACCGAAGTGTAAGTGTATTTTATTTGATGAAAAAAAATCGATGCTATATTTTTGTTTCTCTCTCTCTCTCTCTCTCTCTCTCTCTCTCTCTCTCTCTCTCTCTCTTTTACTTGTTATGCTATGTTTATTTGTTTGTTTGTTTGTTTATTTACAGCACATTCACCTTGTCAAATTACGGATAATCTACGTCGTCAGCCATGTGATCAACTTTGCTTTCCATTGCCAAAGGACAACACTTATGCGTGCTATTGCGCTCGTGGAAAATTAGCCCAAGATAAAAAGAGCTGCATAGGCAAGTTTTTTTGTTTCTACAATCTATTTGACATCAGTTAATGTTGCCTGAAAAATTACCTCATCTCATCTGATCTTATCTTATCTTATTTCTGTTGTTAGTTGTTAATCTTATTTTTAAGATAAAAAATTTATAGGTAACAATTAATGGACATTATTTTTTTAATATATTTTTATTATGCTTTTTAAGAGCCGTCAAGTTACTTGCTGTACATGAGCAATGCACTGATAATTCAGAGTGCAAAGCTAGAGCCAGACATGACCAATGCATTGCCTCTTCGCAAAGATTATCCAAAAATGTTTGGTCTGAAACGGTTTGAAGTAGATGCTAATTTCAAACGAATTTACGCTTTTGTTGGTATGCATGATCTCTGTTCGTGTTTCATAAAGTTATTTATTTGTTGTTTATGTTATATGTATTATTTCTTAGATTATCCTGGTAGTCGATCAATTGTTTGGTTCCCGGCAAACATTCCGCAGTCGTTGCGTACACTGGTTGGACCGGATAAAATTTTAAGTAAGTTGTATGCCGTAGTTTTTACGTAGAAATTTGTTGGCAATTGCTGAATGTTGTACTGATTTAGACGCAGACGCACAAGAAAAATTTGGCTCAGTGGAAGATATGAAGTTGGATTGGGTGACGCAGAAGATCTATTGGACCACTGGACGTACTGGACGTCTGTATTCAATAGATACTGACGGCCAGCATATTGTGGTGGTGGCGCGTGGCGATTGGCTAGCCGCTCTTGGCTTGGATCCTTGCAAGGGTTATGTATTTTGGAGTGATACAGGTTTCAAAGCGAAAGGCGGAGCTTATCAGCCGAGAATTGAAAGAGCTACCATGGCCGGTACAAACAGACGCGTGATAGTCAACACGGAAATTTCTTTAGTGTCGGTGATGTCAGTTGATACGGAAAAGCAGGCGTTGTATTTTTCTGATTTGAACCGTCTCAAAATTGAACGAATTGATTATGATGGTCGAAATCGCCGTGTTATTCTTGAAGATATTCGAGCTACTGGCTTAGATTTGTACAAAAATTGGTTGTACTTTACCGATTCATCTGCAAATGGCATATACAGAATATATGAAAATGCGCCAACCACGTATGAAGCTGTGGTGAGAAATGCGAGAGCACCGTCAGTTTTGCGCGTTGTTGCCCAAGATGCGGACTGGTCGTAAGGACTTTTTTGCTGATGGAAAATTTTATTCATTAGCGTTCATCATTTTCAGTTCAGTTTAACATTGTTTGTTTTTTTACTTTTTTTTTTTTTAGTAACCAGCGATGTAAAAATCTTACCAATCCGTGTTCAGTGCAGAATGGAGGCTGTGAGCAGAGTTGTCATTTGGCACCGGATGCCGCCGCGATGCACACGAGGGTAGAATGCGCTTGCAACAGCAGTTTTAAGCTTGCAACAGATGGCAAACGTTGTGTGCTCAAAAATTCAACTTGCATCCCTCCGAATGATTTTGCCTGTGGATCTGGTGAATGTATACCGTATACGTTAACTTGCGACGGCACACCGCACTGCAGTGATGAATCAGATGAAGAGACGTTGTTTTGCGTGTTCCGCACTTGCCCGGACGAGAATCGCTATTACACTTGTGCAAATCGTCGTTGTATTCTCAAGCATCAGGTTTGCAACGGTGAAGACGACTGTGGTGATTTTTCGGATGAAACTAACTGCGGCACTGTGGACGCTCACAACTGTGGTGAAGGAATGTTCAGGTAAAGTAGACAGACAATTTCTTTTTTATATTTTTTATCTGAAAACTGAAAAACAACGATGACGCAAAGATGAGAGGTAGAGAAATGAATTAATTAGCAGTTGCACAAACTTTTTGACAAATATACTTTTTTTTGATTTTGATTATTCATATTTTGACGCTTCAGATGTCCATCAGGTCTTTGCATAAACAATACTTTGATATGCGATGGAAAAAATGATTGTCAAGACAATGCAGCCGATGAAAGCAACACAACTTGTCCAGGATTGCCGATCAATTGCCGCGGTGCTAAACGGCGCTGTCCAAATACGAACATTTGCATAACGCCGGCGGATCTCTGCGATGGTCACAACGACTGTGGTGACAATGCGGACGAAGAGCCTCTGTTCTGCATGACTATGGAATGCGGCGCGCTTCACGTCCGTTGTCCGAATGGTCGTTGTATACCAGAAACTTGGCAATGCGATGGTGACAACGACTGCGGCGACGGTTGGGATGAGAAGCAAAACTGCGAACCATCCAACAATAAATGTGTGGTGAGTAATTTTGGTTCGCATCCAACTGCAGCATGAAATTGAATATTATAGTCATTATAGTAAACTTTTTGAATAATTTCAGCTTTTCTAAATTATTGAACAATTGCAAATGCATCATCATGGCTGTTGTTGTTGTTGTTGAAGAATATGATTTTGTTTAATTTTGTTTCAGGGTGCCTACGTGTTCCGTTGTGACAATGGACGTTGCATCAGTAGAGCGTTCATATGTGATGGCGACGACGACTGCGCTGACGGTTCTGATGAAGATCTACGCCACACTTGCGGTACGTTGGTTACGTTACTTTTCTATTGTTCACTCTTCTATTCGCTGTGAACAACCACTGAACTGCTGAACGTTGTGTTAGTTGTTTTTCAGTTGATTCTTCAATTGAAAAAACTGTCATCAAATTATGCATAGACAGTTTTCAAAACGTGCAACAGATTTAACACGATTTTAACAATTGCACAATATCCCATGAAAAAGGTAGCTTTATTGCATGTGTGTACGTTTAGGAAATCGAACTTGTTCAGCGGATGAATTTTCATGCGAATCCAACCGAGCTTTGGGTCGATTTGAATGCATTCCAAAAAGTTGGGTCTGCGACGGCGAGGTGAATTGTCGTGATGCTGAAGATGAATCACCAGCTTTGTGCGGAAATCGTCAACTGGCGCCTTGCAACAAGGGCGAGTTCCGGTGCGCCAACGGCCATTGTATTCACAACTCTTGGGTATGCGATCATGATAACGATTGCTTGGACGGGTCAGATGAGCCGGAGAATTGCAGTAAGTCAGTCATCTGAGGGCATATTTTTTACTTGGGGAATGGGGGGGGGGAGGCGGGGAAGTGGGAACATTTGCATTCATTTGTTGTTGCTTTCCATTTTTTTACATTATTTCAGCTTACACGTCGTGCAGTGCTTCGTACTTTCAATGCAGAAACAAGAAATGCATTCCTTCACAGTGGGTTTGCGATGGTCATAACGATTGCGGTGACAATTATGATGAAGAAAATTGCAGTAAGTTTATTTTGTTTCTCTTTTTGTCTTTATTCCCCCAATATTTTATTGTTTCAAAGATTAGAATGAATGCTTCTTGTTTTATTTACAGCCCACACGGGTGATGCCGGTTGCATGAAAGGTCAGTACGAGTGTCATGATGGAACGTGCATTCCGGAAGAAAAAGTCTGCAATGGTCGTGCTGATTGTGAAGACGGCTCAGATGAATCATCCTTATGCGGTAATAAATAGAATAAAGTTTTTCCATTCATTGATGAGAGAAAATTTTTATTGTGTCAGCAATATCTTGAAAAGATATTGCAGTTGCGTTTGTATTGATTTATTTTATTTTTTTTTTGTAACCATGTACCTTTTATTTGTACAAATATCTGCATTGATTAACAATAGTAGTAGTAGTAGTAGTAGTAGTAGTAGTAGTAGTAGTAGTAGTAGTAGTAGTCTTTTTTTACTAATTATATTTATTTTTCAAGGTATCAATGAATGCAAAAGTGCTGCAAAGGCACTGTGTGAGCACAAATGCGTTGACAAACCAATCGGCTATGAATGTCAATGTTTGCCAGGTTTTCGGCTTGATCAAGGCGACAAAAAATCTTGCATAGGTAAATGAAGCTGCTGAAAAATAACGAGCATTTTGATGAATTTCTACTTCTTTTTTGAAACAATGTGACTGAAACTTGTGCAATATTTACTACAGATATAAATGAATGCGAAGCTGACCTTCCACCTTGCAGCCAGTACTGTATCAATAAAATTGGATCTTTCAAATGCACTTGCAATGAAACATATTACGAAGTGGCTGCCGATTCGCAGAGCTGCAAGCGAATAGATGAATGTATGTTAGATGTCTGCTATTGCTTTTTCAATTTAAATTTGATTCTTCTTTTTTGTTTTTTGATTGATTGATTTGTTTGAATTTTATTTTGCATTTTTAGCAGTGGAACCATTCTTGTTGTTGGCGAATCGTTATTATATTCGCAAAATAAGCATGGACGGTCAGAACGTACGTCTGATTGCCATGGGGTTTGAAAATATTGCTTCTTTGGACTACGATTACAAGGAACAGAAAATTTACTTTGCTGATATTGGAAGACAGAGAATTTATCGCTTGCCAATTAGCCAACAAGAGCCAGAAACAGCGGTACAGAACGCTGAAGAGGTGATGCGCCACACTGTGTTCGGAGTTGAGGGTCTGGCTTTGGATTGGATTGGTCGAAAGTTGTACTTTTTGAATCGACTTGAACGTACATTGCGCGTCTGTGAACTGGACGGTCGTTACAGTCAAGTTCTTTTGGCTGATCGATTCACACAGCCCAGAGCTTTGGTTGCCTATCCCAGAAGGGGATATCTCTTTTTCACCGAATGGAGCTTATCGCCGTACGTTGCCAGAATTGGCATGGACGGGACAGACTTTGTGAAGTTGGTCGAACGCGACATTGTTTGGCCGAACGCAATCACGGTTGACTATTTTACTGAACGCATTTTCTGGGGTGATGCTCACTTTAATGAAATTTGGTACAAAGAATACACGTTTTTCTCTTTTCTTGCATCCTATTTTAATTATAGTGATTGATTCATTTTTTTCATTGATTTCTTTTGTTTTCTTCTCATTCTATATTCATCACGCAGGTACATGGATATGGATGGAAGCAGAATTGAACACATTCCTGTCAAATTTGCTCCGCACATATTTTCATTGACGCAATTTGATGATTACTTGTACTGGTCTGATTGGAACATCAAATCCATTGTTCGAGCTCACAAGCATCGACTGGACGACGAAGTTGTCATTTTGCAAACTGTACAATTGCCCAACGATTTGCAAATTGTGCATCCACTGGATCAGTTGAATTGTACTATTGCCATTGTTGTCGCAGTTTTCAAAATTGAACGGCAACGATAAATTTTCATTTCATTTTAAGGGACAAATCCTTGCGGCTCTAACAACGGCGGATGCAGTCATTTGTGTTTGATATCCCCAGGCGGCAATTCTTATCGCTGCGAATGCCCGCAGTACTTTATACTGCTCAACGACAACAAAACTTGCATAAGCAACTGCACCGCTAATCAATGGCGTTGCGGTGGCAATGATGACGTAAGCTGAACGTGCCGTTGAGAAATCAGTTGAATTTTATTTCAAATTAGCTAATTAATTAATTAATTAATTAATTGTTTGATTGATTGATTGATTGAGTTCATCTTCTCCTAGCATTGCATTCCTATGTTGTGGAAATGTGACGGTGAAAAAGATTGTCAAGATGGATCTGATGAGCCTGAATCATGCCGTAAGTTTACTTTTTTTTGTTTTGCTTTATTAAATTTAATTTGTTTTGCATTTTCTCAGCACAACGCATTTGTTTGGTCGGTGAATTTCAATGTGACAATCACAACTGCACTAGACCATTCCAAATATGCGATGGCATTGATGACTGCGGTGACAACAGTGACGAAAGAAACTGTGGTAAGAAGAAGAGTATAATTTTTTCTGTTTCTATTCGTACAATAATAATAATATTATGCACCAACTTTGTCCAAATATATATATATATACATATCAAAATGCAAATCTTTTCAGACGCACCATGTGACCATTGGCAATTCAAGTGCAACAATACGGGCCATTGTTTGCCGAAACGCTATCAATGTGATGGTGACAATGATTGTGGGGATAATTCGGACGAATCTCCAGAAATATGTCGTGAGTTGGCTGTGATAGATGCTCAATTTTTATTGATCAATTGATATGTGTGACAAAGGAAAATTAATTGTTCAGAAAATGTGAACAACACTTGCACCCCGGAACAATTCAAGTGCAACAACGGCAAGTGCATTCCGAAAGCTTGGTACTGTGACGCGGACGATGATTGTGGTGATAATTCCGACGAGCCGGCTTCTGTTTGCAGTAAATAATTGAAAACCAACTTGTGCAATTATTATAATTTTAAAATAGATAATAATAATAATAATAATAATGAAAATTGCACATTTTTGTTTCAGTTGGTCAAGCTTGTCCTCGTGGTTGGAGTCACTGCATATCTAGTTATCGTTGCATTCCGAATTGGGCATTCTGCAACGGGCAGGATGATTGTCGTGATAATTCGGACGAAAATTTGGAAAGATGCCCAACGTGCGATGCATTCGGTGATTTCCAGTGCTTGACCAGCGGTCGGTGCATTCCAGCACGATGGATGTGCGATTTTGAAAACGACTGCGGTGACAATTCTGACGAAGAAGATCCGTCATGCTGTAAAACAGTTGCATGCTAGCTAACAATAATGCTTTTAATTGTATTTTTGATGGGAATGTTTGTTTTGTTTTGTTCAGTGCACTCGCCTGTGCAATGTTCAGAAAGTGAATTCCGTTGTTTGAGTGGAAAGTGCATTCGAAAGAGTTTGATTTGCAACGGTGAGATGAACTGCGTGGATGGCTCGGATGAAGTTGGCTGTGACAAGCATGTTTGTCCATATGGAACTGTATGTTATTGTTTATCATTATCATCATCATTATTATTATTATTATTATTATTATTATTATGCTGTTGTTGTGGTTGATGATGATGATGATAATATGCTTTTATTTTAAACTTTACAGACAGCATAGATATTTATTTGTTTGTTTCTTATTTTGCTTCTTGTTCTTCTTTTCAATTGCAGAAAAAATGTTCTGATCATACGTGCTTGAATGAGAAATTGTTCTGCGATCGTCGACCTGACTGTAGCGATGGTTCAGATGAAGCGAACTGTACAGACAAATGGCGTCGTACTTGTTCTCCTCATGAATTTTCCTGCGCCAACGGTGTATGCATTCCTCGGAGATTTGTTTGCGATGGAGACAATGACTGCGTCGACGGAAGCGACGAGAACAATGAATTTTGTCGTATGCTTATGATTAATTTTTGATTTAATTTTTTTTTTTTTAGATTTTTAATCTCACTTTTTTACCAGAAAATTATTTAAAAATTAACTTTTATTGCAGTGGAATCAAAATGCGATCCACCGTTGAAATTTCGATGTCAATTCAGCCGCATATGCTTGTCATTTACGCGGGTCTGTGATGGTCACTACGATTGTGATGAATTTGATTTATCCGATGAAGGAATTCAGTGTCACAATCCGACGTTCCAATGTGATGAAAATTGTAAATTTTTTACTTTGTTCATTTCTGTATTTTTTTGTCAGACAAAGCGAAACACAGCGCTTTTTATTTAAATTTTCAGCTTTCAAATGTGCCACGACTGGCATTTGCATTCCACCGGAAAAAGTATGCGATCACGTTGACGACTGTGGCGACCGTTCAGACGAAGATGGCTGTCGTAAGTTGTTCAGACAATTACAAATTGCATTGCACTGCAATGCAAATGTGCAATGTTGAGTTAAACAAAAAAAATTATTAATAATCACATTATTCTTAATATTATTTCAAGCCGGTGGTCACAGATGCGGGGAAAATCGCGGCGGCTGTGAGCACACCTGCACTGATCTCCCACACGGTGGTTATTATTGCTCTTGTAATGCCGGCTTTCGACCTAGCAAATCTGACCCCAAGCGATGCGAGGGTGAGCTAAACGGCTTTTTTCATTTTGCTTTAAACAATCATCGTCGTGCTTCAGATATTGACGAGTGTGCAACTTTCAATAACACGTGTTCACAAATTTGCGTCAACAGAAAAGGCTCATACGATTGTCTGTGTGCCAAAAACTACACAAGCGCTATACACATCGGTGACATGCTTGGCAAAGATTGTCGCGCAGAGGGTGATTTTTGCGTTTCATTATGCAAAACAACTGCCCTTCTTTTGAATCTTTTAAAATTGCTTTTCTCTTCCAGGCGATCCTGCTGATCTGTTTTTAGCAACCAGTAATTCAGTGAACATGCTCGAGATCAGTCGTCAGCGCAATTTGTACAGCAAATCCATAGACGCCGAAGCGGGTATGATTATTGACGTCGACTACAATCCTGTTAAACGTAAGCATTTGCTGCAGGCGACTTTTTGTTCACATATTCTATTCGATCGTAATGTGCCCTGTAAAGATGTAAAATTCATTTTTCCAGGATTGATGTATTGGATTGACGATGTCGATGGACAGATTTGGTGGTCGTCAATCCCAGTGGGAAATCAAACTCACAATGGCGCTAGTTTGGACGTGGACTTTTTGATTAACACGGCCGAGGATCACAGTTCTCTGGGTCCGATGAATTCACTGACTCCGTTGGCCCTCGCCGTCGATTGGGTCACTGGAAATTTGTACATCAGCGCTGGTGATGATGTTGTCGCTCGAGACTATGTCAGCACAACTGCATCCCGTCGTATGAAGCGGTCCACGTCTAAGGAAGAAACCACCTCGTCGATGCTGCCTGGTCATATTTTTGTCACCAGAGAAGATGGGCATTATCGGAAAACGATCGTCAACACGGGTTTTCAGATTCCTATATCAATTGCATTGGATCCTGAACTTGGTCAGCTTTACGTAGCCGATACTGGAGACAAGCCAGTCATCGAAGCTCTGTCATTAGACGGCAGCGTTCGAAAGGTAATTTCATTTTGAACGGGCTATTTTGTTATGAAATTGTTGGCTGTTCTTTTTTTTTTTTAATAATACATAAGATTAATTTTACACAGAATGTTAATTTTCCATCACTGATCAACTATCACCATAATACATACTGCCATACGCTAGCAAAATGATAGCATATGAATAACAAACAGACAAACATATGTATATATTTTGGCAATTGAGAAAAATGTTGGTTTTATTTTTTTTTTTTAGGTATTGGTGAATTCAATGTTATTTTCACCAAGATCACTGACGATTGATTATGCAAAGCAACATCGCATATTTTGGGCATCATCGAAATTGGGTCGCATTGAAAGTGTTCTTCCGGATGGTTCTGATCGCGTTGTTGTTACAAACGACGCCCATCATGTATATTCAATTGATCTGTTTGAAAATTGGATCTACTGGTCAACGAAAGATTCACCGCACGTGTATGTAGTGGATAAATTTGGCAAACAACAAAAACGAATTTTGTCCACCATGACACGACAGATAAGCGTTTTGAAAGTCTACCACTTGTACAAGTACAACATATCGGCTGAAGGTAAGCAGAACATTATCTAGCATTGGATTGAATGATTTTTTTTTGCATTTTTTCTTCTTCTTTTCAATTTATTATTGTTGTTGTTCTAGGATTGAATCCGTGCAACAATGCTCAGTGTTCACATTTGTGCATTTTGGCTAACAATTATCAGCATCGTTGTTCATGCCCTGACATGGACAATTTGCCAACACCGGATGCTTCTCTTTGTCAAGCTGGTTTGCATATTTATTTATATTTTTGTTTATTTATTGCTTTCTTTTTTTTTCTTTGTAAATCCTAATCAAATGCGAGCCATTGTTTTTCTTGTTTTAGAAATCATTCCACCATTTACACGTCCGTCTCCGTGTGCTTGTCAAAATGGAGGCTTGTGCAAATTGGACGGTAGTTGTCTTTGTCCAGAAGAATTCGATGGGCTAAATTGTCACATTCGTGCAGCAGAGTCCAAGTATCCAATTTCAGATGAAGGAAATGGTATGTCATTGTTCTTTGCACGAACACTTTATTCACATTAATGCTTGTTTGGTTAATATTAATTTTATATTTCTACAGCTTTTGGTGTAATAGCTGCTTCGTGCATTGTATTTTTGGCTTTCACTTTGCTGATCATTGCAACGGCATATGCTGTTTACAAACGACGAATATTGTTTTTCAAGTAAATGCTAATTGTACATTGATCAGTGAGGAAAAAGTTCTTTTTTTTCCACGTAATTATTCATTTCAGGAAGAAAGAAGCAACTAGTTCAGTCAGTTATCATGGAAATATTGTTTCATTCGAAAATCCAATGATGCACGAGCCTGTAAAAAAATCCGGTGATGAACTGACCATTCCAGAATACAGTCCAGCTCCTGTGCTCGGAAAGAAGCCGATCGATCCGAAATCGTTCCATTTTGAAAATCCTGTTTATGCAATTGAATCATCTCTGTACGCAACTGCATCTGAAAATGGAAAGAATCAACTAGACGTTAACGATGCAAATGACGACGACGAGAGCAGCAGAAGTTCCATTTTGGACATGCCCACAAGTTTGCCAACCGCCAAGGCAGCTCTTTCTAACATCGGTATATATGATATGTGATCTTGTGATAATGATGATGAATTTGTTTTTTCTTTTCTTCTTCTTATTATTGTTGCGACTGTTATGCTTGCTTGTTATGCTATTTTATTTATTTCCATTTTTCAATAATAATAATTTCAGGTGCATCTGGTATGACGATGGATGATGTAAAATTGTCAGTGAAACAGCAGAAACGTTGCTTTGATCCAGCACCAGCTGACATGGATCACGATGAAGCACATCTTGTGCGTGAAGCTGCTTCTGAAGAAATATCGGATGTTTAAATTTGTAAATTTTATAAAATAACAAATCAACAACGAACAAGACAACGTTCAACGTTCAAAACTAATCCCTCACCCCGCCCACAGTTTTTATGTATTTCTTTTTATTTCTAATTGCTAAAACACTTTGCTATTTCCATTTCTTTGTATATTTTATTATTATTATTATTATTATTATTATTAATTTGCACTGATCTGACAATGTGTTTGCAAAGTGCCATTGCGCTCAATTATTGATTTCTGGTTTACATGTTGTTGTGGCATTATCGACTATCTATGTTGAGTTTCCTCTTTCTCCTCTACTACTACTACTACTACTACTACTACTACTACTACTACTGCTATTGCTTCTTCTTCTTCTTCTTCTTCTTCTTCTTATTATTATTATTATTATTATCATTTTTATTTTTATTATTTTTATTTTTATTTTTATTTTTATTTGTTTTCTTCTTTTCTCCTTTTTCTTATCACTCATTGTTGTCAAGATTATAATAATGCAGAACAAAACGTACAGCAGCCGCCAAGAAGCTACACCTTTGGACTATTTGTATTTTATTTTTTCTCTGTAAAATTTTTCAGTTGTTATACTCGAATATGAGCAGAAAGAACAATTTTGCTTTGATTTAAAATATGATTTATTTATGCTGGAGAAATTTTTAAAAAAATAATCGACTGAAAAAGCTGAACTTGTTGTGCTTGGAAAATTTGAACAAAAACCTATCTATATACGTATACAAACAACAACTGGACAATAATGCGCAGCCGCTGAAGAATGAAAATTAAGCACTCTCTCTTTCTCTCTCTATCAACGACACGTCAACCGACCGACCAATTGCGCGCATCGGAATGCTTGTGCATTTACTTGAACAACAATGAATATATCAATTGCGAAACGTTTTTTTTCAATGATTTATCATAAGAATAACAACAAAGTAAGATTTATTGAAAAAGTAAAATTCTTTTCATTCAACTTGGTTACTTTTCAAAATAACTTTTTCTCCATAAAAATGCATAAACAATAAATAATAGATGCTTCATTTGAATAATGCAAAATTACTCCGCTACATGAGCTCTTGATTAATTCTATCTATCTATCTATCTGTCTATCAAACTATGTATATATATACATGGATAAATTACTATTATTATTACCTGCCCTTCAAACATCGTCCTCTCCGGAATAAGTACTATAAAAAGAAAATAAGAATTCAATTATAGAATAAAACATAAAGTGCTTTAAAATATAAAATTAAAAACGCAGAAAGCATTGCTGAACAAAAAAAGCACAACAAAACTAGAAAAAAAATTAAAATTTTATTTCTCTCTACAATTTCGTTTACCGCCACTTGCAGTAAAAGCAAATTGCACATTGAATACTAAAAGGAATAATAACTTTAAAACAAATTTTCAGTAAAGTTTTGGTACTTTTGTATTTTTGCAAAGTAATCCAACAATGATAAGATTGTTCAAGAATCACATTCGCATTAGTACGTGATGGTCCTAATAAGCTACAGTATCCCAGAAATAGTTTTTTATATTACTATGCTGTCGTGTGATGCACTGGCAATGGCAGTGCTTTCGCAGTAATCTAATATGGCATTTTGCTTTCTCTAGGTTTATTGTAAAATACATTTTCAATTAATAGGTATGATTAAGATTTTTTTGTTTTATTCTTAGTATTCATTCAATATTTCCCTAAGGAAATATAATTATATTTGGAAATTTCTCAACTTGTCATTGTGTTATATATATATATAAACTTGTGGTTTTACATTCAACTGAAACATTTGCGAAATTGAATTGAAAATTGTTCAACGGTGGATCAGTCTTCGTAGTGGCAATGGCTCTGCCGTCGTTGTACGAGGTGTGCATTTTTAATTTATAAATTTCACTATAAATACACTCTAGATGGCCATTTTCAGATTGCCGGTTCACATTTGCGCGTTTATGAAGAATTTTTCACCGAAGTGAGTTTAGAAATTATTATCATTTTTATTGATCAACGATGTGGAATTAATTTTTTTTCAAAAATGCTCATTAGGCGACAAACAGTCAGCATGGTTTGTTAAAAGCTGAAGAGGCGGCGGCATTTTTGCGTCGTTCAAATCTTGACAACGCCACTCTTGGACAAGTATGCTATTTAAGTGTAATTTATTCTCCCAACAGTGATCAACATCAGAAATGGATTGACTCTTAATCGAAGTAAACCAAACACTGCACGCAACGATGTTGTATTTTACAATTTTTCCTACTGTTGTGATTGGGATCGCTTTCTTCCATTTAATTGGGACTGATTTTAAACATTCCTCAAGGAAATTGGCTTCTGTATTCTTATTTCACTAATCAATCTGTAGCAGCAGCAATCAAGCCCAGCATTTAGTGGAAATCTGCTCGAACAGATTAGATGAGCTAGTTCTTCGAAGCGAGCGTGTTGTTTTAATTTTTGCCCAAATTTTTTGCACGCATCTCTTTGATTACCATTTTGCTTTTTAACGCTTCCAAGCATAGCTGTATTTTTTGTTTTTTTTGATTTTCCTGATGCGTTGTCAATTTGTGATTCTTTTGCAAATTGCGCTTGCTTCTTGCATTGCGGTTCGCATTGTTGGTTAGTCGATTTTCCCCTCATTTCGTTGCATCTGTGATGCGCAAAAATCGAACAGATTCGATCAAAAATTGATCACATCTTTGGCGTTGGGTGGTTTTTAAAAGTCGGAAATTTCCTTTCGATTTTGCCTATTACACACAAACAACGCATTCCATATCTTCGAAGGAGCATTATTATCATTGTTATTTATTTGCTTGCTCACTGCTGTCGTAATTGCGCATACCTTTGAGAAAACAATTAATGTATTTATTATAATGTATTTTTATATTATATATATATATATATATATATATATATATAATGTATTTTTTCTATATGTTTTGTTTAATTGACTGATTGATTGATTGATTGACCAACGGTTTTAACAGCAGTATGCTAATTAATAATTTTTCCTTTCATTTCCCGTTCAGTGAGTGTAATGTTTGGCTTTCAGCAGTGATTAATTTTATTTTCAATCATTGTTTGATTGAGAATTGAATCAGTTGCAAAACTGGTCGACCAGTTTCAGTTTGATTTTGAAAATTTTGCCGGCCTCTGTGAAGATGCTCAATATTTTAAATAGTTCTATATACGTTAATTATAATAATTGGCTTTTCCAAGTGTTGCCGCACCTGCATTTCTAGAACTCACTCTGCTTGTCTGTCATACTCGATTTAATTTCGCTTGTTTTGTTTGCTTTAACAATCATTTCTATTCAAGCGAGTATTGTTCAGTTTTCAACTGTTTACTTGTACAATTGTTGTTCAGCGTTGCTCATTTTCAGATTGGATTTTGGTATAATTTTTTTGAAATGAATTTATTACTAAATTGCTGTTGTTTTAATCTTGAAATTCTTTCATCTATTTTGAGCAACAATTAGACGAACACAACAGAATATTCGCATTCCGATGTCAAGATTGGGAAAGAATTTTTCATGCCAGTCAATGAATGAACTTAGTTCTCATGTACTTACAGTAGCCAGATTTAGTGACAGTATGTGCTTTGAATTGCCGCTCATCATTTTCCTGACGTCATAATCAGTTTTAATTGTGAATTTTCGTTTTTTTTTTGCTTAAGCAACGGTAGTTGTCTTTTGATTTATTTTTAAATTTAAAATTAATATCATGAAAATTTCACATTGATTCTTGATTGTGTGAAAGTGTTACGGTGGAAGAGAGAATTTTCAAATTAGTTTTGCGTCACGATGACAAGTCAATTTTATTTTTCAATATTTAATTCAATAACGATAAATAATAAGCTGCGATGGCGATGGATTGCAAGTGGTATAGAAAAGTTTCGAATTGTTGCTTTGTTGTATTTTTTTTTTATATGTATTTGTTTTCTTTAATCTTCATAAATTGCAGCACAAATTTCAATTAGTCTTCTTTGATCAGTTAATTGATTGATTTTGCAGCAAGTTTTGGTTTGGTTCGAGGAGCGAGCGAGTATTGATTTTGTATTTAAATTTAGATTATTTATAGTGCAGGTCGCTTGATTCATTCAGTCAGTAGTCAATTTAGCTAAATATTGATAATCGATTGCCGACGAGATCTGAGTGATTGATTTAAACTCTTTTAAACTCTGCCTGGCTTTTGAGAACTGACTGACTGTTTCAGTGAACTTGGCAATGTTTATGCTCGTATTTGTCTGCAGACTTGTGCATTTATTTTGAAAGTTCTAGATTAAAATTTCATTTTCAACTTTTTGCTGGTTTGGACGTATTTTTCAATTGAAACTTGAATAAAATTAAAATCCATGCCTCAAGTTGCCAACGTTGCTCTTTGGTGCGTGGCAAATTAGCCGATTGGCAGATGTTGATTTTTTTTTCAACCATAGGAAGCAGTTAACTATTCTATTATTGCAATACGATGTAATTATACTTTTAATCGAGTTGGCTGTTATTACTACAATATGATTTAATCCTTTTTTGATTCCTGTCAATGCATGAATGCTTTTTTGTTGTGTTTTGTTTTATGCAGGTCTGGAACGTGGCTGATATTTCTCGTCGTGGTTTTTTGGACAAGCAAGGATTTTTTGTTGCATTGAAATTGATTGCTTTGATTCAGCAAGGCCGAGAGCCCGTTCAAGAGAATCTGATGGTTGATGTGGATCCACCAATGTTTGTAAGTTTATTTTTCACTTGTAATTTTACTTTGATCATCTATTCTACCTATGCATGCATGCATACATACATACATTATATATATATGTGTATTATTTGTTTAGTTTGGTAGCGGTTTTACCCCTGTTCCATTAGCCGACACTGAAACAGAATGGTGTATTCAAGTATTCATGTTTTCACTTATATATAAGTTTATTATTGATTAACTAACTGTTCAGTTTGCTTTCTTGTAGCCTGATGACAGGAAAAAATATGAAGATATTTTCTGCAGTTTAATGCCAGTAAATGGGAAACTGTCGGGTGAACAAGTGAAACCTGTTTTATTTAACTCAGGTTTATCAAAAAATTTGCTAAGGAAGGTATATTAAATTATTTTTTTTGTTGTAAACTTTTGTTTTTTCTTTTTTTTTTTGCGCAGATTTGGGATTTGAGTGACATTGATAAGGATGGTCATTTGGATAAACATGAAATGACTGTGGTAAGTTATATAAAGCTGTAGCATTTGTTAAATAATAATTTGTTGCTCTTTAATGTTGTGGATTATTTTCAAAATTTACTTCAGGCATTACATTTGGTATATCGAGCTTTGGAAAATGATCCTGTTCCTGATGTACTTCCTCTGAGCATGATTCCACCAGCAAAGAGAGAGCAATATAAACCTTTGTCAACGGCAACGATTTCACGATCGGTAATTATTGTTAATATTTATTCATTGAAACTTTCCTATTCTTTCCATTAATTCCATGAACAAGTAAGTAGTTGGATTATATTGTTTCTGTTTTTGTTTTTTGGTTTTCTTTTTAAGAATTTTCTTCTATATTTACTTATGGAATTAGTTTTTTTAATATTAATGTGCAGTCAATTGCAAAAAAGTGCAGTATTCAAAGGATGAACTTATATATATCAAGGGAAAAATACTCTTATACCTTTTCTCTGCAGGATTAATGATGGTTGTGCATTTGGCAAAGTGTTGCAGAGTCAGCAAAAAAGGATTTGATTTCTTTAATTAAGATTATTTATGTTTGAAATTTTAATATTTATATTATTTATTATCGGCGATGTATTATTGATCTAGAATTATATATTTTTACTTTTGATTGATAATCATGTATAGCAATAAGGAAAGCAAAGAAGCGAAAAAAAAAACAGAACCATTGATCAACTGTAGGAGTGTAAATGATGACGACATTGAAGCGTTCTTGTCTGTTTGCGAAAAGTTATTTGCTTATTTCCTAAGTCGGAGATGTAATTTCAACAAAAGAAAGGAGGTAATAAGGATAAATTACAACTGACGTCATGAATGGCATGGGAGGAGAATGAATGTTTGAAAGAATTTATTGTTGGAAGTGTTTGCTTGTCTTGGAGAGTATAAATAAAGTGAACATCTATGGTGAAAGTTGATAAGTGACGGTAAGCTTTTGACAAAGCATACTTTTGACGTGCTTATTATCTGATTGATTCATCTGATTTTCAAGACACGGAGAATATAGCTGAAACATTTTATTTATCATTTATTCACACAACTGGCTATTCTTTATTTTTAATGCTCAATTTACGATCAACTGTACAAGTACAGCAATATATTTTTAAATTGAAGCAGAACTGACAGCCTGCGCATGCATGTTTTATGCGTTGCATAAAAAGCAATTTTAGGAATAAAGTGACCTGTGTGAGTGTATTTGTTTTTGATTTTTTTTGATTTGCATATTGCATAAATGAAGTTGAACTTTAAATGCAAGCTTTGTGAAATTATTGCACAGCTTGGTTGGTCATTTTTTTTCTTTTTTACATCTAAAGTTTCCCATGTTATATATATATATATATATATATATATATATATGTGTGTGTGTGTGTGTGTGTGTGTGTGTGTGTGTATAAGTGATTGGTAAAAAGTGTTCACTTTCATTTCCAGCATTTCTCTTCAACTTCGTTGGACGGCCCGCCTAGAAGTCGGGCAAGCAGTGTCACGTCTTTAGAGCGATATTCTACTCTGGAGCACACAATACCCAAACATCCTTTCGTCAGCAGAAGTTTGAGTGGAGTATGTGATCACTTGGAAAAATATTCTCCTTACTATTTTGATGTGAATTTGATAATGATCCTTTGCAATAATGATTGTCAATTGCTGTAGACCCCTGTACCAGTGATGCTACCGTGTTCACGTACGGCATGGCCGGTGGATGTTGGCGCTTGGCAGTTGGAATTTCGCAATTTGGACACCAACGACGACGGTTTGATTTCTGGTGCAGAAGCGAGACCGTATTTTCTTCAGACCGGCGTGGCGCAGAATCTGCTAGCCCACATCTGGTAAGCAGCGCATTTCGGTGGTGATTGGTGGGTTTCTGTTGTGAAGTGGGTGTTTCAACGTTTCGAATGGTTCTGTTTCTATGCTCTGTTCTGAAGGAACCTGTGCGACACCGACGGAGCCGGCATGTTGAACTTGGAGCAGTTCGCGCTGGCGATGCATCTGATTGAGCAGAAGAAAAAGCACAATCTCGAACCGCCGATGTTGCTGACTCCAGATCTCATACCACCGTCCTGTCGTCCACCCCAGCGTGGTGTCAGCATGGTCGACGTCGACACCAGTACTGATACTCCACCGCCGGTCGGTTTGGATCTGGCCAATTCACCGTTTCGCCAAGAAATGGACCAGATTAGCAAAGAAATCAACAACATGCAAATGTACTAGTGGTGATTAATGGATATATCCATTATTATTATTATTATTATTATTATTATTATTATTGCTTTTTGTATTCAGCGAAAAGCGTGAATTGGAAGCGGAAATTGTTCAAGCTGAGGCAGATATGAAAGTTAAACAAGCAGAAATTCGTAATTTAGAAGTCGAATACAACACCTTGGAGGCGACAATCAATCAAATGGAACGGCAAAAGCTCGAAGCTCAAAAGCGCCTTGATGAACTTGACGTTCAAGTAATGAAAATTAATTTATTTATTCGTACTATAATTATTTACCTTTTTGTTATTTCTTTCTCTCAAGAAAGAAACATTGGAAGATATGGTTTCGAAATTGAAGGTAAAATTGGAACAAGAGGAAGCGGATATGTTGACCCTTGACACGGATGTGGAACGTAATTCAGAATTTATTCGAGTGTGTTTGTTGATTTATTTGTTGTTGTTGTTGTTGTTGTTGCTATTTTTGAAAAAATTATAGTATCTTGATTAATTATTTCTGCAGGCTCGACAAGAAGAGTTGAATTCCAAACGTGCTCAGTTGCAGCAGTTGCGCAACGAGGAGAAGGTTCTTGAACAACAGTTGGAACAACAGATGTCCGAAATTAGGCAAGCATCTCAACAAGAGAAAGGGTTGGAATTCAAAATTGAAATGGTTTCTCATTGGTTTTATCATTTTGATTGGTTGCTTTTTTACAAATAATTTTCAAATTGTTCGCAGATGCAAAATACTGTGGACCAGCTGAAAACCCAGCATGTGACGTTGAACGAACAGTTGGCCCATTGTGATGGTGATGTAAAATTGACCGATTTGAATCGTTTGACAGACAAATTGACATTACCGCCGATTGAAAGCATCACATTGATGGTATGTTGAATTTTAATAATTTATAACAAAATTCCATTACCTAAAATCAATATCAATGTGCATCTATGCTGTGCATGTGTAGACTATATACTGTATAATGTAGGATGATAGCAAAGTGCAACATCCGAATCAAAGCAACGAAGAAGAGCAGAAGTTGACTTTTATAGAGAATCCATTTTTGCGCAGTGAGTTGATTTATGTTACTTGTTGTTGTTGTTGTTGTTGTTGTTGTTTTTTGCCACTCTGCAACCACAGTTTCTCGTTCAGGTGATCCATTTGCTCAGATTGAGGTTCAGTCACAAGATCCGTTTGCTACAGCTGATCCGTTTGCTAATGCTTCTTCGTTTGATGTGAGCAACAGAGATGTTTTCACGTCAGCTCCAGCAGGAGATTTTGTTGATCCTTTTAACACTTCATCCCCTACAAATGCACCATTTGATCCTTTCAAGCCTATTGATGGAACCAAGAAAAGTTTGAATACACAAGCAGTAATATATGTTTGTGTTATTTATTTATTCACTACTGTTTATTTGTTGGTTTTGTTTTCATTAACTTCAGAGCAGCAATGTTAATTTTGATGATCCGTGGGCAACTGTGCCGTCTGATTCAGTTAACAATGGTCAGTTGAAGAAGCGACCACCTCCGAGGCCAGCGTTGCCGAAAAATCGTCCAATAACTCCAAAATTTGAAGACACTTCGTTTGATCCTTTCAGTCCTCGCCAAGCATCTAACATAGATCCAGTATCATCATTTGCTAATTTTGCTGATTTTTCTAAATTTGCTTAAATACGCGCAGTAACAGTCTAATAATAACTATAATAATAATAATAATAATAATAATAATAATAATAATAATAATAATAATAATAATAATATGACATTTAGTTATCGTCAGTTTATTGCGCATGTATATTTTTCTTCTTTTACTTACATGTTTAAATTTACTACACCATTGATTGTTTCTCGTGATATCTGCATTAGTGCTGTTACTGCCTTTATATTATTTTCATTTATATTCTGTGCACCTATGTCGGCTCAATTTTGTCTCGGTTAAGTTGTCACTTGTTAGATAGAGAGAATGAGAGGAATGATGAACAAGTAAAAAGAAATTATATATATATATATATATATATATATCAGTATGCGATTTTATTTCAGCAATTTGTAAAATCAGTTATACGTTTCAGATAGATATTTCACATTTGCAAATTATTTTACTTTTTTATTTGCTACATCTCATTTCACAGTATAATCTGGAATGACAGAACGGAAAATTTCGCATGTACCAGGTCATGGGAAAAAGACTTTCTACAGAATATGGTGAGTTTTATTATATTTCTTTTTTAATTAAGTGAAATGAAAGAATTTCATTAATTTTTTTCATCCTTTTCTTGTTTGAATTAATAGTATGGTTTCGGATTATTTTTGTCCAAATACAGGCGGCGTAGAAAGTCACATTTATCATCTTGCCGAATGTTTGGTTCAACGAGGGCACCGGATTGTAATTGTCACTCATCATTATGAAGGTCGACGTGGTATTCGCTATTTGAGCAACGGATTGAAAGTGAATTTTCATTTTAATTATATCATTGTATTTTTTGTTTTATTAATTTTTTGCAAAAATTTTTGCTTTTTTATTTTTGATTTTTACAGATTTATTATTTGCCATTTGTTATCTTATTCAGTCAATGTGTCATACCGTCGTTGTTGTCCACTTTGCCAGCGGCTAGATACATATTACAACGTGAGAAAATTGAAATTTTGCACAGTCATTCGGTAAAAGTTCTTTTTATAAAATAATCAAGTTCTCAAATTATAATTATAATTATAATTAATATTGCTGTTATTGTTGAAAAGTCATTATCCACGTTGGCTCAAGAGTTTATGTTCCATGCAAATCTTATTGGAGTGCGAACAGTATTTACTGATCATTCGCTGTTTGGTTTTGCCGATATGGCATCAATTGCAGGAAATAAAATGTTGGAATGTTCTTTAGTGCATTGCAATCGTGTCATCTGTGTGTCGCATACAGGGTGAGTGAGTTCTTTTGGAAACTGTAATAACTTCCTCTACAGTGCTGCTATTGTTTTCGTGTTTAGCAAAGAGAACACAGTTCTTCGCAGTAGCTTTCCCTCTGAACGGGTGTACGTCATTCCAAATGCATTGAACACACATCATTTTACACCTGATCCTAGCCGGCGTTGTTCGTCGAAAAGTAACCTTTTAATGATGATGATAATAATAATAATAATAATAATAATAATAATAATAATAATAATAATAGCAACCAATAACTGATAAATAAATAAGCAAAGTGTTCTAAGTTGGTAGTTGAAAATTTTATCACATTTGTTTTTTTTCAGTAAACATTGTCATTGCTTGCCGATTGACATATCGTAAAGGAATTGATCTGCTAGCTAGGGTAATTCCTAGGATTTGCAATCAGCATGCAGATGTGGATTTTATAATTGCTGGCGATGGTCCGATGAGAATTTTACTTGAAGAGGTCCGAGAAAGTGGATATCTTCAAGAACGAGTGAAAATAGTCGGTAACATACCGCACAACAAAATCAGACAAGTATATCAATTGTGAATGACATTCAACTGTAATATCAATTGTAATTTCTTTGTCTTTTTTGTATTCTTGTTCTCAGATACTTGTATTGGGAGATATTTTCTTGAACACTTCACTTACTGAAGCATTTTGCATGACAATTCTCGAAGCTGCCAGTTGTGGGTCCGTGAATTTGTGGCATTTCATATTTATTTATTTGTTGTTTAATTTCAAACTTTTAAAACATGTTCTCTAGCCTTCATGTGGTTGCTACACGCGTCGGTGGAGTGCCTGAAGTGTTGCCAAAAGATTTGATCACATTAGCTGACGTCTCTGTCGACGGTATGGCTAATGTGAATTTCAGTATAAAATGACACTTTGAAATCAATACAACAGATCAAATTCTTCAGATATTGTACTTGTTTTGGGCAAAGTGATCAACCAATGTCGTGCAGGTTTGCAGTTAGAACCTTGGAAAGTGCACAGACGAATTGTTGGTATGTATTCGTGGACGAACGTTGCCAAGCGAACTGAACGTGTATACATGGACGCCGTGCAAGATGAACGAGATTCGTACGCCAGAATTTTTGCAAAGTAAGTAAAGCAGAGAAATCAAAATGTAAAAACCATAATCTTGCAATTATTTTATTATTGCTTAGAAGAATTTTATTATTGTTGTTGTTGTGATCGTACGTGGGTAGTGGTGTTGTTTTGTTTCAGTTTCAGTTTCACAGCTTCTTTGCATCTCTTAGGCACCTGAGCAAAGGCTTTCTGTTCGGCATACTGATGTGCATCTTCCTGTTATTGGACTTGCTGTTTCTCATTTTCTTGCGAATATGCGATTCAACAAAAAGGTAAAAAAATGTGCTTTACGATCGATCAATCAAGTAGAGCGATCATTTTTACAATTTTTGTAAATTCCACCATTGCCAACATTTAAACGATAAATTAATTAATTATCAGATAAGAACAACAAAAATAGCTGTTGTTTAAAAAAAATTTTTTTAGTGAACTTTCAGCCAAACATAAAAATATAAAATCTGATGAACAAAAGGTGAAAGATAACGGTTCTTGAACAGCACAACGGTACGCTCAGACAATCCTGATTACTACTTTTTTCATTAGACAATTCAGCACATTCGCACCTCCAGTACGCTTCTATAGCACGTTCAACAGCAAGCAGAGCACTTCTGTCACGACTATACTTGTGCAAATTGTACGTAATTTCAATGGAAATATTTGCACATTCTTCAACAAGCGCACAATTCCAGCACCATACAGAACAGTTTCCATGTAAATCATGAACATATATGTTGTTGTTCATCAACTCAGCAATCTCTAACCTGAACGCCATATTACAACCAAATCAATCAAGGTAGCATTTCAACATCATTACGTTGTTTTCCGTTCAGTTCAACATAACGTTTTTACACATTCATGAAAAAACACATGCATGCATAAACTGTCAATTAAGATTACTTTTGTATTTCTCTTCCAAAGAAACTGTAAAACTTCCACTTATGCTTAATTATATCGTTTGGCCTGTTGTATTATACGTTTTGTTCATTTATCCTGTCGAGTTATTACAATTTCATCCAATTAACTTGCAATGATAGCAAAATAAAAGCACAATTTTCGTATTCACAGCGCATCGTGAACTTTATTCATAATTTACATTCACTTCTACAAAGCCAACTATCCAATTGAATCTGAAAGAATAAAAATAATTGAATGTACTTACTACAGCTAAGTGGTTCCCCAAGTTCTGCTGTAGCGGCACATAATTTGAACAAAAACTGTTCACTAGTTGTCGAATACATGAGCCCAAAGCTCCGCATTGCCTTTGTTAATACATAGCAAGTAGCCCAGGTTTTTCAACATATCTCGGGATGTAGGCAACGAGGAGACCTCGGAATGCGTTCATTGCACTCCCATCATTATTATTTCCGATCGATTAATACCCACCACGTCCAGTGTTGAAGAAACAACCTTTTCTCGAAAATTTCAAAATTTTCTGAACTATAGATTTGCTTGTTTTGTGAAAAATGGCGAAAAATGTTTTTTCACAATTCGGACATTTTTTGATTCCTATAACTTCATATTGATAAGTCATCGTATTTCACAGAAAGTTTAACGCCAAACTAGGCTGCAGTTGTGGAATAAATTGCCTATAAAATTGTCATTGACTATGTTAATACACAGGAAGAATCCCAGTTTTTTCAAGATATCTCGAGGTATGTGCAACTAGGAAGAGCCGCAGTACTCTCATTGGATTTGAAACTTTGTTCCCAATCAACTGATACCTATTTTGTCTACTTTTGAGGAAACAACCTTTTCCGAAATTTTCAAATTTTTCTGAACTATAGACTGGCTTGTTTTGCGAAAATCGGCGAAAAATCTTATTTCAAAATTCAGACTTTTTTTGAATCCTATAACTTTATATTGATTAATTATGGTGTTTTGGAAAGTTTGACCCCAACCTAAACAGTAGTTGTGGAATAAATTGGCTTTGAAGTTCGCATTGGCTTTGTTAATACATAGTAAATCGCCCAGTTTTTTCAAGATATCTCGGAATGTACGCAATTAGGAGAGCTCGGGATATGTTCATTGATCTACCCTCATGATTTCCCATCGATTGATACCCATTTTATCTATTTTTGAAGAAAAAGCATTTTCTCGAAAATTTCAAAATTTTCTGAACTATAGACTTGCTTGTTTTGCGAAAATCGGCGAAAAATGTTTTTTCAAAATTCGGACTTTTTTTGATTCCTATAACTTTATGTTGATAAATTATGGTGTTTTAGAAAATTTGCCCCCACCCTGACCAGTAGTTGTAGAATAAATGGCCACCAAATTTGGCGTGTTCCCTATCTTAATACATTGCGCAGTTGCCCATCAGTAATTGTCTTTCAACGGCGCTTTGATTCTTTTCTTCGTCACATAGCCGAAATCTTATGAAATGGGCTCCTGATTAACATTTTTTTTGTATATTCAGCTTCTCATTAACACCAAATGTATAGATAGTTTAATTTAATTTCGTTATATAAGAATGATGAAATCCCGCTTTGCATAAGGAGTAGAAAATGTATTTGCCGGGGGTCAAACGTAATTGCAAATGCTAGGAAATTAAATAAATTGCCCATTCAAGTCAAATGTATCTGTTCATGCTGGGTATTTTTTACATTCTCTACATTCTTCAACGTTAGCTACCGGTAAGAACATTAAACTTTATTCAATTTTCCTCAAAACGTCAGGCGTTTCGTAAAATAATTCCATCATAACTACAACCAATGTTGTTCCATTTAAAGTGATCTAAATTTTCATTAACCCGCAATCGATGAATTACTCGGAATAGGGATAAAATTCCGGGTTCCGGAGTTTTACATTTATAGAGCAGAAAGACGGGCATACTGCATGCATGTTCCGTTGCAAACTTATAATTTTGGATAATCATTATCTCTGTATATCTTAACTAACCGAAACATTGAGCCAACAAAAATTTTATAAAGTTTGAAGTTTCTGTAGCGCGTAAATGATGATCAGGAGCAATTGTTATTTAGATAATTTTTTTATTTTGGCGAAAGATATTGGTGATTTTGTTAAAAAATTT